>CM077154.1:63341356-63785519 GCA_039583875.1 Platanthera guangdongensis
TCCTACATAACCCAATGGCAGCCCACATGTTTATTTCATCCACCAAAACATGGTTAGCCCAAGTGAGTTGGGCTTGAGCTTGAGTTAGCCCATTTGGGCTAGCTTGACCTAAACCTTGACTAGGGTTGACCTTGGTCAATTTGGTCTTTGAGGTTGCCCCTAATAGGTCCTTGGTGACCCATTGGCCTCCCCTAAGGCCTAGTTAGGGTTGTCTTGGCCCTTTGGAGGTCACTTGACCCTTAGGCAGGGCACTTTGACCACTTTATTGCTAGAGTTGACTTTGGTAACCTTAGCCTTTTTGGTTGGCCCCAATGGGTCCTCGGTGATCCATTGGACTCTCACTAGGGTTTTGAAGGTATGTGTGGGGTCCTCTTGGCTAAGGGAACTTCAATTGGCCCTTGTGCAGGTTAGTTTGACCTATTTAGGGTAAGAGTTGACTTTGGTCAACTTAACCCTTTGGACTGCCCTCCATGGGTCCTTAGTGACCCATTGATCCCACTTTAGGTCTAGAAAGTTCTTGATAGGGTTAGTTGGGCTTACCAGGGCACACTGACCTTAGTTAGGGCACATTGCCCAATTTAGGCCTATAGTGGTTCTAGGTCAACTTGGGCACCCTTGGTTGACTTCAATGGACCCTTAGGGCTCTAATAGACCCTACAATGGGTTGATGAGACCATGGTGGGGTCTTGGAGTCTTGGTGAAGCCCCATGATCATCTTAAACAAGAGTTTAGAAATTTACTATGTGTAGACCATAGTGGTCTCACCCACATTCTTAGGTTTTCTTGATCTTCTTGGGCTTCCTAGTGTTTTGTCATGACCTAGTCATGGACAAAACCACTCTTGGGGGTATAGTTGGAAATGGGATGTTACAAATCCCAATAAACAAAACAAAGATTTCGTCCCTGAAATCAAGGTTATGCCTACGAGAATTTTTTATCGAAGAAAAGGAAACTTGTAACATCCCATAAGAAGTGAAAAATTACATCTCGACGCCATGTTTGCTAAGTGGGGTTTAAAGGGAAACCTAAATCTATGACCAATTCGCCCAATTGGCAAAGCCAAGACCCCAATAAACAAAAGATTAGCCTCTACTCTTCCTAGAGCAGCCCTACTAGTTTAAAACAGGAAAGTAAATTGAACATCTTGAGAGGTTGTGAGGTATAACTGACTGAACAGCTCTGGATACTTTTGTCGCATCAGGTCCTACGGTTCCCAGGTATGCTCCTCCTGGCCGTGGTTCCTCCACAGAACCTTGACTAACGGAACCTTCTTGCGATTCAAGATCCGTACTCCTCTGTCATCGATCTGAACCCGCTCCAAGTGAACTGACCGGTCTGAAGCTACTGGTCCATCTGTGGTCAAAATCTGCTACTCCGGGCGTAGTAGAGCCCTCCTAAGCGAAGATATATGGAACACATCGTGTAAACCTAATAGTTCCGGTGGCAACTCCAGCCTGTAAGCTAGGGGTCTGATCCCCTCCAGGATCCTGTAAGGGCCCATATACCTAGGGCTGAGCTTCTTCTTTCGACCGCGCGCCCGTGAAACTCCATGCATGGGCCGGATCTTCAAGAAAACCCGGTCTCCCACCTGAAACTCTACCTGACGGTGCCGGGCGTCGTAATACTTAGCATGTCGGCTCTGCGCTTCCAGCATTCTATCCCGTATCAGTCTCACCTGAGCCTCGGTGTCTTCGACAAAATCCGATCCCAACGCCTTCGAATCCCCGTCCTGAATCCATGAAAGCGGAGTACTACATCTCCTTCCGTACAAGGCTTCATAAGGATCCATCCCTATGCTGGACTGGTAGCTGTTGTTATAGGAGAACTCGACCAGTGGTAAAAGCTTTTCCCAAGATTCGTTTCGATCTAGAATGCATAGCCTTAGGAGGTCTTCTAATGTCTGGTTGGTGCGTTCCGTCTCCCATCCGTCTGGGGATGAAATGCTGTACTGAAGGTCAGTCGCGTGCCTAAGTAAGCCTGCACGGATCTCCACTCCCTGGATGTGAACCGACCATCCCGATCTAACACGATCGTCCTGGGCACCCCGTGGTAACGAATGAACTGCTCTACGAATCTCTGCACTAGTTCCCCAACCGAGTCATCTTTTCTAATCATAATGAATCTGGCCACCTTCGTCAGCCGATCAACGATGACCCAAATCAAAGCATTTCCCGTCCGTGATTGGGGAAGGCCATGAATGAAATCCATCGCGATGTCCTCAAATTTCCACTCCGGCATCGGAAGTGGCTGTAGTAATCTAGCGGGGTTTCTGCACTCCGCCTTCACCAGTTGGCATGCCTCACAATGAGTCACGAAATATGTAATGTCCTTCTTCATCCCCGGCCAGAACATCGTCTTCTTCAAGTTTGTCGTCATCTTGGTGATCCCCGGGTGTATAGAATATCTGATACAATGTTCTTCCGCCATGATGTCCTCCCAAATCTGACCTCCTGCGGGTATATAGACCCTGCCTCTGAAATATAGCAATACATCTCTTAGTGAATAATCTCCCGTCGAACCCTCCTCCAAGGCTTGGAATATCGGCTCTGCCCATGCATCTGTCTTCTGTCCATCCCGGATGCAGTCCCGAATATCCTCTATGGCAACCATCGATGCTAGATACTCCATGTACAACTCTGGATCATTATCAGACACTAGGGATATCTGCATATCTCTGAAAGACCGGACTATCTCCATGGACATCAGTTGTGGTCCCTTACCTAAGGTATCTCCTCTCCGGCTCAGAGCATTTGCCACCACGTTCGCCTTCCCGAGATTGTAGTGCATGGTGTACTGGTAATCCGACAGGAACTCCACCCAACGCCTCTGTCTGATGTTGAGTTCCTTCTATGTGTCCACATATTTCAAATTCTTGTGATCTGAGAAGATGTCATAGTGAACCCCGTAGAGGTAGTGTCGCCAAATCTTCAGAGCAAAGATCACTGCACCCATCTCTAGATCATGCACCGGATAGTTCTTCTCATGTATCTCCAGCTGTCGGGAGGCGTAGGCTATTACGTGCCCGTTCTGCATCAGAATGGAACCCATCCACTCGTAGGAGGCATCTGTGTACACCTGGAATCCCTCCCTTCCTGACGGAAGCGAGAATGTGAGCCGAGGTAAGCCGACCCTTCAAATCCACAAAGGCCGCCTCGCACTGTGGCGTCCAAATGAAAGGGGATTCCTTCTTCGTCGGGGATGTCAGAGGGAGTGCAATCTGGGAGAATCCTTCGACGAACTTCCAGTAATATCCGACAAGTCCCAGGAAGCTCCGTACATCTGTGGCTATCTTCAACAGTGGCCAATCCTGAACTGCCCGAATCTTGGCCGGGTCTACTGCCAACCCAGCACCGCTGATGATATGACCTAAGAAGGCCACCTCCTTTAGCCAAAACTAGCATTTACTGAACTTCGCATACAGCTGGTGTTCCCGTAGCCTCTCTAGAGTCAAAGTTAGGTGTCGTGTATGCTCCTCCTCCGTCCTTGAGTAGATGAGGATGTCATCAATAAATACGATGATGAATACATCCAAATATTCCTCGAATACCCTGTTCATGAGGCTTGTAAATGCTAACGACGCATTTGTGAGCCCGAAGGGCATCACTGTAAACTCAAACAGTCCGTACCTACTACTGAAGGCGGTCTTCGGAATGTCCTCCTCTTGAATCCGTAGCTGGTAATAACCTGACCTCAAGTCAAGTTTCGAGAAGAAATGCGCTCCTTCCAGTTGATCGAACAACTCGTCAATCCGTGGCAGCGGGTATGTATTCCGGACCATCAGTCTGTTTAGCGCTCGATAATCAATACACAAGCGGAGACTTCCGTCCTTCTTTTTGACGAATAGTACCGGGGCTCCCCACGGTGAAGAGCTTGGTCGGACAAACCCTACCTCTACTAGTTCCTGCAACTGACTTCGAAACTCTGTCAACTCTTTCGGGGCCATCCGGTAAGGGGCCATAGATGCCGGCTTGGCCCCCGGCACAAGATGTATCTAGAAGTCCTGCTCTAGATGTGGAGGTAGTCCTGGCAGTTTCTCTGGAAAGACGTCAGCAAAATCTCGCACCACCGGGATGTCTGTCACAGACTGCTTGGCCTCCGCCATCTCAAATAGAATCTGATAAACCTCCTCTCCCTACAGATGGACCTTAACGGCCTGTACTGAAGAAAAGAGTATACGAGAGGCAAGTCTTATACCTTCGATGATAATGACAGAGTCCCCGTGCCTCACGGTGATCCTCTTTGCTTGGCAATCAATCTGGGCATGGTTCCAGTGCAACCATGTCATGCCCAGGATCAGCTCAAATACTGGCATCCTTAGGATCGTTGCCAGTACCTCGAATGACTTTCCTCCAATCTCCGCCTCCATGTTGTAGTGGGCAGAGGTGAATAGTTACGATCCGTCGGGTAGACGCACCCTCCTCATCAGGCCTGTGAACCGCTCCACACCTTCCAGCCCTTCCACGAAGGCTTCCGACACGAATGAGTGCGAAGCACCCGTGTCAAATAGTGTATAGGCCGGCTTGCCGCTGATGAAGACTATACCTAGGGCGATTAAATGTCTTAGGATTCTATAACGATTTCTCTTTCCTATTTATTCTATCTAGTACAGTTCTACAAATTTGACAACTGAGAAAGGGAATTCTATTTAAACAATTAAACATCTTGGCGTACCTGCTATGACCTGCTCTGGGTTCCGAGGCTGCGCCAGGTCCAAAGCATACATCTGATCCCTTTCTTGTCTACGATCCCCACCCTGGTATCCACGTCCCCGGCCACGACCTCGGCCTCCAAGATATTGCGTTGGCTGGGCAGCCGGTGGTGCTGGTGGGGGTGCACCCCTCATGGGGCAGTTCCTCCTGATGTGTCCCACCTGATTGCAATTGAAGCATTCTGGCGGGGGATATGCCATTCCCCCGGGTATCTGTCCCTCCCGTGTCTGAAGAGGTGGTGGAGCCACCACCACTGGCTCCCTTATCTCCTATCTTGCCTCCTGACGAGGCTGGTCCTCGACCCTCCTCCCGTCCGTGATACGGGCTCGTCTCTGATCGTTCCTTGCTCCTCGACCCTGATCCTCCACTGGCCGTTTCCGGACCCGAGTAGCCTGCCAATCAGCCTCTATCCTTTTTGCCATCTCTAGTATCCAGGAAATGGGCCCGTCGGATACAAACAGTAGAGTCTCCCTCAGTTCCTCTCGTAGGCCCTTGTAGAACCTTTTGGTATATCCTGCCTCGTCTAGCTGGTAAGAGACTACAAACCGGGCCAGAGGGTTGAACTCTCGGTAGTACTCCACCACCGTCTTGTTCCCCTATCTCAACTGAAAAAACCTATCCTCCAGCTTGTCCCTGGCCGACTGTGGAACAAAGTGTTCCAACAGTGTGCCCCTGAAATTCTCCCAAGAAATCTATGCTACTTCCCGGTCCGCAAATGTCGTGTCTAGCGAGGTCTTCCACCATCTCTTTGCATACGACTCCAGGCAGGAGATCACCAAGGGCACCCTCTCCTCCCATGGGCATTGTATCCCGGTCAGCATCTCGAACATAATATCCAGCCACTCCTCCGTCCGAACAGCCGACTCAATCCCCAAGTAGGATGGGGGAGTGAGTCCTCAGAAGATGCTCAACCAGTTGGCCCCCGGGTTTGGCTGCGGAGCCGGAACCTGTTGGGCCCTAAAGGCTTCCAAAATGCCTGTCAGAGTTTGTCCCATCTCTGGCTGTAGGAATGGAGTGGGGACCGGGGGAGGTGGTATAATGTCCGGAGTCTGCTGAGCTCCACCTTGTGGAGTGGGCTGAGCTGGGGGCTGCAAAACAAACTATCTTAGTAGGTAATCGATTCACTACCTAAGAAAAGTGGACAATTTACATGTGATCCCTCATATGGGCACACCACTGCTTCCGCTGATTAGTTTGTCCCCAAACTAAACCCGTGTGGGGGTGACCCGGGGTTGTGGACTGCTACTTGTCGATCGACGTTTCCTCTGATACCACTTGTAAGACCCCCCCCCCCTTTTTTCTTTTTAAAACACCGGGGTCTTAGGACCAGAACCGCAGCTTTGCGGTGACACCTTTGCACTTGGGAAGGTCATCACTACAAAACGCCGATCCTGCTGGCCAAATCGATCACAACTGTAGCAAAATTGTAAACATGTCCACAGAAATCACATGTATATGTAAATAATCTCCACGAAGGGAGTGTCCACAAATAAACAAAAATATAAGATCTTGGGCTCATGCCCAATACATCATGTCCTCACTACAAATCTCTCAATGCGGAAGCAAATACTATAACTAATAATGATCAGGACTCACAGTCCATACCGTTAGAACTCCGGAACTAGACTGCTCGATCTCCAAGCGTGCCGACCTCCGGGGCTGCTCCTCCATGCTGGTCTCCACGGTCCCCTAAAATGATGTGGTTCGAAAACCGTTAGTCTAAAAGACTAAGTCCTATCATCCCCCGCCCCTTCCCTCATGGCCCCTAGGCACCGAGCGGGGAGAAGGAAAGGAGAGGACATGAAGGTGGATAGTAACAAATAAGCAGGTGGCAGTGGAAATAATCTAGCAGCTCTACAGTATGTATGACAGCAAAATAGGTATGAAAAACTGAATGAGAATGTAACCTTAACTTATATGAAAACACATAAGCTAAGGGATCTTTTGCAGGGCTCCTATCGTATAAAAAGTCCCATACCGATTTATACGATAGGGTGTTAGTTTTCTAGCAATCATAAATATGTAATATCAAATAGAACCTTTAACTTATAAGCACGCTCACACGAACTTATAAACTAAGGGGTCATTTTACAGGGCCTATTGTATAGAGCGTCCCATACCACTTATACAATAGGCGTCAGGTTATATGCAATGATTATGCTATGTAATACAATTATGCCATGATGTGAACATACAAGTGCAACTAATCCACTCGACTCTGTGTACACAGACCTTTAGTTCCCCCCTTCTGGAGCCGAACCTCCCAGGATACCTCCGTAGTGGCAAACGGAAGCGGTGGGTTGGGCCTCGCCCACCTCTAAATGGGTAATTGCACTACCAGTCAGACCTATCGTACGCCTCAACGCTGGTGCACAGAGCGGAGCGCCTGCGTACTCTTGCGGCTGACGCACCAGACTTTATTTAGCCAAGTGCTAAACCACACTCACCGAGTCAACGTGTTGGCGTCGGTGCATCGACCCTCCAACACCGAAGACCCACCACCTTTTCCTTTATGCACATGCAACCTTATGTATCAGCTACCGAGCCCAAGCTCCCCGGACAATCCCGTCCGTCATAAACAACAACCGAGCCAAAGCTCGCCGGGCCAACCTGCCCATCACAAACCATTACCGAGCCAAAGCTCGCCGGGCTAACCTGCCCTTTTACCAAACCACTGGGCTTACTGCCCGAGTGACCCAACCTATCTCCCCGAGTCATCGAGGTGTGAGAAAGTGAAACCCTAGACTTACTAGCTATCCGTAAATGTTGTGTTGGATCTAACCCTAGTGCAATTGACACTTCTTCCCTACGGGAAAGACGATCTTTCGTTGATCCCGGGCACCGCCTAACTCTAGCCAATCCATCCCTCTACTCATCCTACCACCAATAATGAACTTATTTTTATCTATCAAAACCAGTAGACCACTAATCCCAAGGCATGCATCAAATTATACTCCAACATAATTTCTGCAATTTTTACTATATGCAGACAACTTAAGCTATATGACCCGTAAAATGGGAGGTTCAACAAATAGTCATCAAATACTCTTATAATAATTATTGGAGGGACATTATAAGCTTTGAGGACTAAATCCAGAATTTCACAATTTTCCTATTTATCTGATAATTTATTTAATTAATTTAGTAGCCAAAAATCACATGTTTGAACATGAAGTACCAATTTTATATAAGATAATATTCCACCAAATTATTTTTAAATACAAAATGAATATATAACTCAAAATCCAAAGCCTGAAAATTTTCCAGTAAGGTTTAACCCCTTAATTTTAATTTCAAATATATCCCATAATAATTCATTTTAGGAGAATTTACAACATTAATAATTCCAAAAATTCAGAGAACATTCATGGATGATTTTATGGGCATATAAGTGTTATAGATCAAGTTTCACAATTTATCATTGAATAATAAGTCTATATTTAATTTTCTCATAATATTCCAAGTTAAGGGGTTAATGAACAAAGTATAGCAATTATCCATCTAAATATTACACATAAATTCTAATATGAGCATACTGAACTAGGAACACTAATTCTCAAGTTTCATAATTTTTCAACAAGTATTAAGCTCTGTAAGAACTATTTAGCAAGTTCTCAAATATTTGAGATTGTGAAGTAGGTACCCTAATTATGTATCCAACAATTCCATTAAAATTCGCACATGATTAGTATGGTCTAAAATTCCCTCTGCCAAATTTTCATGATTATTTTAAGAATCTTGCTAACCTATTCTAGCCCCACAATATTTGTGCCCTAGGATAGGGTTAGGGTTTTGTGGGCCCTAACCTTTCCAAAATACCTTAAGATTTTTACCAGAGGGTTTAATCTATCCTAACACCCTCCCTACAAAGTTACAAGTTCATTTAAGGTGTTTTGGCCTCATACCTTTCACAAGGCACAAAAGCCCTTTCTTAGGTTATGACCTTAGATCTTAGGGCAAACCAATTCCAAACTACCCCATCTTTCATGATAAGGTGAAAGAAGCCATGCGAAGCCTGTGGCCCCAATCCCAACCTCTGTTGAGGTGATTTGGCCACTCAAAACCCAAAATACACATTTTGACAAAAATACCCCTTTTAGGGCAAAGCTAGGGTTTGCATGCTTTCTATTCAAACCACTTCCAAATGTGATAAAACATTAACCAGAGATTTATATTGACCCTAATCACCTCTCACCAACATTTGGGTGAGTTTGGAGGTCATTTGGCCCTTAAATTAATTAACGCTAGATAAATTAAATATTTTCCAAAACTATAGAAGCATTGTGCCTAAAAATTTCCATCTTTGGGTAGCTCCTAGATATAGTCTAGGGGGGCTCACTGCCAAAATTTCAATTAATTTGGACCAAGGATGAAGTGTGGGCACTCAATTTATTGTCTGCCTAGCCCTAGGTGTAGGTCCCACGAAAATGGGTGCCCTAGTCAAACCAAACACCCAAATTGGTTCAAATCAATTTTAAAATAACGTAGACCCAACGGGATACAAATCATGTGTTGACCATTTTCTCATACAGAGCATCTAACTATTTTTAATAATTTAAAACATTAAATGTTAATAATGTGATAGAAATCATGAAAATGAATATATAAACCTATAGTTTAATAAATCAACTTTTGCACGAATCTTGGCGCAATTTTGACGGCATCCCTTCATCTCCTTCCTCCAGCCGACAGCTCCGATTCATCCCGCCTGGAGCATCTTCCAGCAGCTGCCGCTGGCGATCCGACCACCTCCCCGGCCGGCCACCGCCACCACCACCTCCGTTGAGGTGGTGGCTGTCGCCAGGCGGCGGCACAGCCGCCGGAGAGCCATATTCCGACGAACCCGAGAGTTGGATTTTTGCGGAAAATTCCAAAAATTTTGAACTTGGATCAGGCTCAATTGAGCCCGAACCTTAGACCTAAGCATTTTTATGATCTAACCTTGAGATAAGGAGAGGAGGAGGACCTTGCTGGGCGGCTGTAGCCTTGCCGATCGCCGAGAAGCCATGATGGTGGTGGTGGTGGTCGGATTTCTGCAACAGCACTGTGAACTCCCTTGGCTCCTTCAGGTAAAGGGTGGAACTGACTCCTTGGAGTCCAGTGAAGCTTTTAAGAATAAGAAATGGGGTGTTAGGTGGGGAAATCTTGTATTGCCATTATTGGCTCTTGGTCAAGTTTGGCGGCCATGGAAGGTAGGGTGGGAAAGCTGGCTCCAGCCAGTCAAGGAGTAGCTGGTTGAATTGGGGCTGCCTTCCTGGTCTTAATGAACTGAATGGGAGGTTGGGGAAGGGGAAGGAATGAGCCCAAAGTCTGCTCCATTACTTCTCTTCTCTTTCTCTCTCTTTCCTTGAAGTTTCTCTCTCTCTCCTACTCACCAAGCTGAACTTTGGCTCCTACCTAACCCAATGGAAGCCCACATGTTTATTTCATCCACCAAAACATGGTTAGCCCAACTGAGTTGGGCTTGAGCTTGAGTTAGACCATTTGGGCTAGCTTGACCTAAACCTTGACTATGGTTGACCTTGGACAATTTGGTCTTTGAGGTTGCCCCTAATAGGTCCTTGGTGACCCATTGGCCTCCCCTAAGGCATAGGTATGGTTGTCTTGGCCCTTTGGAGATTACTTGACCCTTAGGCAGGGCACTTTGACCACTTTAGGGATAGAGTTGTCTTTGGTCAACTTAGCCTTTTTGGTTGGCCCCAATGGGTCCTTGGTGACCCATTGGACTCTCACTAGGGTTATGAAGGTATGTGTGGGGTCCTCTTGGCTAAGGGAACTTCAATTGTCCCTTGAGCAGGTTAGTTTGACCCATTTAGGGTAAGAGTTGACTTTGGTCAACTTAACCCTTTGGACTGCCCTCCATGGGTCCTTAGTGACCCATTGATCCCACTTTAGGTCTAGAAAGTCCTTGGTAGGGTTAGTTGGGCTTACCAGGGCACACTGACCTTAGTTAGGGCACCTTGCCCAATTTAGGCTTATAGTGGTTCTATGCCAACTTGGGCACCCTGGGTTGAGTTCAATGGACCCTTAGGGCTCTAATTGACCCTACAATGGGTTGATGAGACCATGATGTGGTCTTGGAGTCTTGGTGAAGCCCCATGATGATCTTAAACAAGTGTTTAG
The DNA here is from genome assembly GCA_039583875.1 of Platanthera guangdongensis. Lineage (NCBI taxonomy): Eukaryota > Viridiplantae > Streptophyta > Magnoliopsida > Asparagales > Orchidaceae > Platanthera > Platanthera guangdongensis. Next base: position 63,352,189 of record CM077154.1, read on the forward strand.
AAATTTACTATGTGTAGACCATAGTGGTCTCACCCACATTCTTAGGTTTTCTTGGTCTTCTTGGGCTTCCTAGGGTTTTGTCATGACCTAGTCATGGCCAAAACCACTCTTGGGGGTCTAGTTGGAAATGGGATGTTACAGGAGGTTCCTAGTAGTGAAGCTAGCTTCCAAAACTATGGAACTAAAGGTCTATGCGCATAGAGTCGTGTGTGTGTGTTGCTGTAAATGTTTGTTTTAGGATTGAGAGTGATCTAGAGGAGTGGTGAATAGGTCCAATTTAAATCTTGGTTATTTTTTGGATTCTAAAATTTACTTTTCAATGTTAATTACCCCTGTCAGATAAAACAAGAAAATTATTCAAAATTTAAAATCATCACAACACATCAATCATAGCATAGTACATACAAAATTATAGTTGTTCCCAATTTATAGGTATATCCACTTTCCCCCTTCGCTTATCTAGCAATGAACTAGATTCTGCCAAACTTCTTCTTCTTCGTTTACTCAGATCCTTAAATCTTACAGCTCAGAGCCCAACTGGCTCCTACAACTCAGACTATACAAGTCTTACCACTCAGATCACCAAGATCCTACACCTCAAGTTCTTTCCAAGAACTCTTCCTCAGAATGAATCCACACTCCTACTCCTCAGGCAAATCGTAACCTACACCTCAGAACATACAGTTCCTATAACTCAGAGAAATACCCACTTCTCCTACCTCATACAATTCCTGCCCTACCTCAGCCATTATAACACAGGCTTACAACTCAGAGAAATTGATTCTCCAACACTCGGATCTACAAGTAGATCTTACAAGATTAATAATGGCAAAATAAATGAATTCTGAATTAGTCACCTAACAAAAGATAAATGGGTTACTGCTTCTTGAACTGATCTTGATAAGTCAGCTTCCCTTGATCCTTGTTGTAATGAATTTAATCTGACCCTTCTTATCTTTTCAAAACTTCTTGAAGTTGAAATTAAGGTAGATCTAGGCTGGAGAATGTTGAAGCCGAATCTTGATCTGGCTTCTCTCCACCTTCTGAATTCTAGAAGATTACTTTTTAGATCTGCCTTCTCCAATTTTTTGTACGGCTCTTCTCTCTACCTTCTATAGAGTTGTTCCCTTTATATAGTCTCTATCAAAGGTAACCAGCTGATCTGGTTAATAACTGACATCTGAAAGTTCTGACAATTGTCAGAACCTCTGGCTTGATTTCTGTACTTGGGAAATAATTCTGCTTGAAGTGTTGAAACTTAACTGTTGGATGTGTCGACACTAGTACTAGGTGCCGACACTACTCTTGTAGTGATGTCGACATACTTCTGAATGTGTCTACATATCCTTTACTTTGTCTCGACACAGCTGATGTAAAATTTGTCGACACTAGTCCTGAGTGTCGACACAGATGTCTTCAGTCTCGACAATGCTTGTATATAGTGTATCGACATTTGTCCTTAGTGTCTACACAGTTGTTTTTAGTCTCGACATTACTTGAATAGAGTGTGTTGATGCTTGTCCAAAGTGTCGAAACAGTTGTTTTTTGTCTCTACATAACTTATGTAGCGTGTGGCGACACTAGTAATGAGTGTTGACACAGTTGCTTTCTTGTATCATAGTGTCGACCCAAGTCCCGGGTGTCTACACAACTTTCTCCTCGACTCAGGACTTCCTGTTTAAGTGTGTTGACACTATTCCTGAGTGTCGACACAACAACTTCTTATCTCAGCACAACTTTGACAAAAGTTTCAACACTTGCCTACTGTCTCGACACTTTTGAAAGGGGAAACTAGATCTGATATACTCTAGAGGGGGGGTGAATAGAGTATATGGTGCTTTTTAAAAACACACAGAAAACTTTTTGCAAAGCTTTACAACAATTGTTGTAATGAGTGTAAGCAGGGAAGCAGAAATAAAACTAAGCTATGCAGATATTAAGCACAAGAAAATCTAGGCCAAAAACAAAAAGAAAACATGCAGAACCAGATGACACAAGGAAATATAGTGGTTCCCCAACTTGGGTACATCCACTCTTCTACCACCCTAGGTAGGAATCCACTGCAGGATGAGTTGATCAGGTGTCCTGGGCACCAATGAGCTTTTGATAAGGTGCTCAAAAACCAAATCAGATTTTTTGATCAGGTGTCTTGCCACCAATGAGCTTTTGACAAGGTGCTCAAAAACCAGATTCAAACTTTTGAAGGGAGTTTGAAAAACCCTTTACAGAATGGGGGTGAGAGAGTGATGGCAGTCTTCTCTTTCTCAAGCAACTGAGAAGACTATGTGGATTCAGTGATGTTGTCAAAGCTCCCCCTGAGTCCTTGAAATCTTCAGGAAGATGAGCTTTGCTGAGGGTGATAGGCCTTCAAAGATAGATCTCCAGCAAAAGATGATTTCAGCAAGCTGAAATGTTGAGTGTCTGGAGTCTTGAGATGATGTTGGCCTTGAACACTTGAGAGCTGAAGAGATCTGAAAAATGTTTGAAAGCTTGATCTCTTTTTGATGAGTGTTCTTCTGAATTCTTGTTGACAGAAGATTGAGAGAGTCTCTGTGTATTGAGTTGTGTCCTGTTCTTGTCTATTCTCTATTCTCTTGTTCTTGTCTCTCTTCTTGTCTGATTCAAAAACATTCTATCTTTTTTTTTTGAGTCTGAATAGAAAATTGCTCTGTCAAAGATAGCCGTTGGTCTGAATTAATTACAGCCTTAATTGCATAAAATGTTCTGAAGGAAAGTCCACTGAATTATTCCTTGAAAAATCCCTTGAAACTTGCTCCAGAAGTAAATGAAAATGGCTGGCAGATCTTCTGAATTAAATGCAGAATAACTTCTATCTGATTTGAATTTGAATCTGAAAGATAACTGGATTCGTCGAACTGAGCTCTGCTATCGTCGAGCTGAGCTCAGCGAACTGGAAAATGCAAGCAGCAAAGAAATCGTCGATCTGAGCTCAAAGATCGTCGAACTGAGCTCAGAGATAAGGATCCAGTGCAGAGTCAAAATCGTCGACCTGAGCTCAGCGATCGTTGAATGGAGTTCGACGATATTGAGAAGTTGAGCTCAGCGATCATCGACCAGAGCTCGACGATATTATGAGGGTTGAGCTCAGCGATCGTCGAATGGAGCTCGACGATCTGTCAATAGTTGAGCTAGACGATGGTCGACCGGAGTTCGACGAAACGTCGTGCTGAGCTCGACGATTTGGACTTAGTCTCTAGAAAAACTTGGGTCTTCAGGGCAGCTTCCAAACCTAGACTCCTGATCCCTTAGACTCAATTCTAATTGACCTATTATCTATACAGAAGGTCAAAGCATAAATTCCTAGAGACATAGTGATCCTGACCCAAATTAGTAATAGGGTGTTCCAACAATCTCCCCCTATTTGGGTTAGGAAAACTATTTACAGACTTTGAAAAAACAAACAACATCATACAGTCAGAAAAACATAAAAATAACAATAACAAGACACAGAGCAGAACCATCACAGAGATATATATATGTATGTTATCCAGAAGGCAGTCAGAAAAACCAAAAGTTGTCACCTTACAGAGTTACTCCTTTTCTTTGCCTTTTACCATTTTAATTTCTCTGTTGGGATCTAAAGCTTGTTGTTTGGATCTGGTATCATCAGCTGCACCCAAATAAATTTGCTTTGAAGCCCTGGGAACCACTGCAGCTGGATGCAACTCCATGTATCTGTCTGCATCAAAGAACTTACTGGAGGCATATCTTTCTAACTCTTTTTGCCTTTGCTCTGACATGGTAGAGATATTGGAAGTGTCTAGCCCTTGTTCTTTTGCTTTCTTTATCTGATCCAAAGCAGCCAGCTCTTTCATTCTTGCAGTCCAAGCCATAGGATTTTTCTCAGGGTCCTCAAATGGAACAGGTGGCTCATACCTGTTGGAAGAAGTATCTTGAGGAGTCCTGGCAGTCACAGTATCTTTGAGCTTATAGGGGAAAGGACCAGAAGATGTATCAGCAGAAACATGTCCTCCCCTAGAGTAAGGATGCTGCCTGGAGTGTCTTTTGGAGTAAACCTGAGTTTCTCTTTAGTTTCCCCTATATCCTCCCCTTCTAGAGTAAGACCCCCTAGACTGGCTTTCCCTTTGATATGTTCTTGCATGAGGTTGGTAGGGAGCCTGGCTTCTAGCAGGGCCTGATCTTGCAGAGCTGCCACCTGCACCTGCATCAGGTGGAGGTGGTGGAGGAGGATGAGGGTGCTTGGACTGAGAAGAATCTTTCTCATATTTCCTCTTCTTCTTCATAGCTTTTAACTGGTTCTTAGAGAATTGCATCCAATGCTCAGTGATTGGGCAATTGTGCAGAATATAGAAGGGGACATCATTGTCATCTCTGACTTTGGCAGGAGGAACTCTCTTCAAGGCCTTACTTCTTGCCTTTCTTTTCTTTGCAATTGTGGCAGATGAGTCATCAGAAGCAGTGTTATAATCCTCAGATTCAGAACTTTGTGCATCATACAAGGCATCAATCTTCTTCATCAAATCTTCTTTCAGTTTAACAGCAGCTGATGGGGCAGAAGATACAGAAGCAGGAGGAGCAACAGGAGCAGCAGCAGATGTAACTATAGGTACTGGAGCAGCAGATGTTACAACAGAGATTACTTCAGGAATGAGGGCAGCAGCAGCAGCTTCAGAAACAACAACTTCTACATCAGGCTCAAAATCAACAGCCTCTGTCATCAAAACATCCTGGGATAAGGGCTCATCAGAAACAATTTCTTCAGCAGCAGATATAACTTCAGAGGAAGACACAGCATTATCTTCAGCAGCAGCAGCAGTAACATCAGAAGCAGCAGTCACTGACAGAAGAAAATCAGAAATGATTTTGGGGTCACAGCAAGAGAAGGGCACTAGAGCCTTGGACAGATCTTCAGAGGGCTGGGCAGCAAGAACCTCTGGGGGCTGGACAGCATATGGCTCTGGGAGGCAGCAGAAGTAAGCAGTATCAAAAGTAGATAGCAAGGACCTTAGGTCTATTGCTAGTACTGGTGTAGCAGCAGCAGCAGAAACAGACACAACAGCAGTAGTAGCAGAAACAACAGCAGGGGCAGCAACAGCAGCAACAGCTTCATAGGGCATCTCCCCCTGCCTGGATGCAGATACCTGTGCATCAAGGCACACTGCTGGGGGTGCTGCTAGAGGAGTAAGGAAAGAGGAAAGCCTGGCAGAGAGAGCTGCCACTGATTGTTGTAGAGGAGCTAAAGAGGCCTCCATGAGAAGAGAGAGCCTAGGTGCAAGGAGCTCATACAACTGATCAACATGGGCTGGGAGATCTACATGCTCAATGAGAGGAGCAGAGGTAGAGGGTTGAGGGATGGCTGAGGATGCTGGAGGAGGAGGGCTGAAGGGTGGAATGAATGGTTCAGGAGAGGGGATGGTAGAGATGGAGGATAGAGGGATGGATATGGAGGGAGTGAAGGTGGGTTGATCAATAATCTGGTGGAGAAGGTCTTGGAAAGTTGTGGAGGAGGATGGGAAGTCTGGAGGAGAAGAGGGGGAATCATCCATGTAGGATTCATCCAAGAGAGTGAAGGATGGAAGGGATGGGGATGAGGTGACATCTGGTGGGGGATAGGAGAAAAGGGGTGGAAGTGGTCTGCTGGAGGAGAGGAAATAGTTGCTGGGGATGGAATTGAGGTTGGAGAAGGGCTGGAAATTGTAATGGTGGATGAGGCTGGAGTGGTGGATGGAGCTGGAGGTAGGGTTGAGCTTGGAGGAGGAGAAGCAGCAGCACTAGCAGCAGGCAGGTCTTCTGCAAGGGCAGAGACCTAGGGTGTGGAGTGACTCTTAGAGTCCTAGTGCCTGAAGGGCCAGAAGAAGAGGGCCTGCTGGGCTTGGAGATTTGCCTGTCCCATTTCCCAAAAAGGGCACATGTGAGTCTCTTGGAGGCATTGATGTGCACTCCAGAGGAGACTAGCAGGGTAGGACACTTAGCCTGGAGGAAGATTCCCAGTATTCTTCCATAATTCACAAAAGTCTTGTTTATCTTTTTCTTCAACAGATCAAAAAATACTTCTCCCCAGTTCAAGCTTTTTCTATCTACCAGAGCTCCCATAAGGCAGAGCTGATATCTGGAGATTGTGTCATGAGCGGAATGCTTGGCCAAGAGAACCTTGCCTACTACATCAGCCATAAACCTGTATTCCACAGACAGGTTCCTCTTAAACAGCTTGCTAGGGTTCCCCTCAGGATGACCCATCCTGGCAAGAATATCAGAGAACTCATCTCCAGAGAGTTCAACAGAATCTTCACCATTTCTTAAACCAAAAACCTCTGTGAGTACTGTTGGGGTCAGAGGTACCTGGGTGCCACCAATAGAACCAACTATGGTATTGTTGTCAAGGTTGTGGGCAGTATATACCCATTCTTTAATCTCATCAGATGCAAGTTTGATTCTGGTTGTCATCAGGGCAGACAGTTGCTGATCTTTGAATAAGGTGAGAATATCCTGGAAGATTTGATCGGTTGTGTTGAAGGAGTCGAGATCGATGTCAAAGCCTGCATCAAATTTCATTGCAGAGAGTACAGCAACTGAAACGGCCATGGTACCTGCAAAAATCAACAGACAAAACGACCAAGGTAGAACTGTTTGGAGGGAAGAAAAGTTTGCAGAGAAATTGAAAGCGCAAGAGAGAACGACGGCGAAAAAAGAGTTTTATATTAGGGTTCGACGCAGAAAAGGAAAGATCGTTGAACTTAGTTCGACGATCGAGGCTTCTAAAGGAATCTGAAGAGACTCCAAAATCGTCGATCTGCGTTCGACGATCTGGAAAGGCGTCGAGCTCCGTTCGACGATCGTTCAGTGAACAAAATCGTCGAGCGCCGTTCGACGATCGTTGACCGAAGGAGACAGTTCATGCTGTCTGAGGGGCGCTGAACTCAGTTCGACGATTCTGGAAATCGTCGAACTCCGTTCGACGATCTGTGGGGAAATCGTCGAGCGCAGTTCAGAGATCAGAGAAATCCTAGACACTAAGGAAAATCAGAATTTTGCCTAGTCTTGGTCCATTTTTAGCTTTCAAAATCTTGAGTATTATTTGAGACTTCCTCCATCTAACATTCCTAACTGATTTAGGAAGAAGGTGTGTTTCTTTTCATCCAAGGGCTTGGTGAAAATATCTCCCCTTTGTAAATCAGTTGGGATATACTGCAATTCAATTTTATTCTTCTCAACATTATCCCTTAAGAAATGATGCCTAATCTCTATATGTTTTGTCCTACTATGGAGGACTGGATTTTGAGCTATGGAGATAGCACTTGTATTGTCACAAAAGATTTTTGACTTCTCTAAGTTGTAACCATAGTCTAGGAGTTGATTTTGAATCCACAGTATTTGTGAACAACAACTGCCTGCAGCCATATATTCAGCTTCAGCAGTTGAAGTTGACACAGATGTTTGTTTCTTGCAAAACCAAGAGACAAGTCTATCACCAAGGAACTGACAAGTTCCACTAGTGCTTTTCCTGTCAATTCTGCATCCAGCATAATCAGCATCAGAGAATCCAGTTAACTCAAATGCTGAATCTTTTGGATACCAGAGACCTAGATTTGGACAACTTTTAACATACCTAAGAATCCTTTTTACTAATGTGAGGTGTGACTCTCTAGGGCTAACTTGGAATCTAGCACATATACATGTAGCAAACATTATATCTGGTCTACTAGCTGTAAGATACAGTAAAGAGCCAATCATTGCTCTATATGTTGTCTGATCAACAGGTTTCCCATGTTCATCAGCATCCAGTACAGCATTGGTAGGCATGGGTGTTTTCATACAAGATGCCTCAGACATGCCAAATTTCTTAACCAGCTCATGAGCATATTTGGTTTGAGAAATAAAGATGCCTTCAGCATGTTGTTTGACTTGCAATCCTAGGAAGAAGGATAGCTCACCCATGCTACTCATCTCAAATTTAGAATGCATTAGGTTAGAAAACCTTCTGCACAATTTTGAGTCAGTAGAACCAAAAATGATATCGTCTACATAGATTTGTACTAGTAGGGTATGGGACTTATGGGTTCTAGTGAAAAGAGTTTGGTCTACTCTACCCCTTATAAAACCATTTTCCAAAAGAAAGCATGCTAGGGTCTCATACCATGCTCTAGGAGCTTGCTTGAGACCATATAATGCTTTATTTAGTCTAAAAACAAAATCAGGATGAGTTGGAGAGATAAAACCTGGAGGTTGTCTGACATAGACTTCCTCTTTGATGTCTCCATTTAAGAAGGCACTCTTGACATCCATCTGATAAACCTTGAAGCCTTTGTGAGCTGCATAAGCTAGAAAAATCCTGATGGCTTCCAATCTTGCAACAGGTGCAAAGGTCTGGTCGTAGTCAATTCCTTCTTCTTGAGAGTATCCTTGGGCAACTAGCCTTGCCTTGTTCCTTATTATTACTCCTTGATCATCCAGTTTGTTTCTGAATACCCATTTTGTTCCAACAATGGAATGATCCTTAGGCTTGGGCACTAGTTCCCATACTTTGTTCCTCTCAAATTGATGCAACTCCTCTTGCATGGCAATGATCCAGTGTGGATCTTGCTCTGCATCTTGAATGGACTGAGGTTCAATTTGAGAAAGGAAGCAGGTGTGCAACAGGTTTTGGTTGACCTGATTTCTGGTTTGCACACCAGCTGAGATTTCTCCAATTATCTGGGAAATTGGATGGTCTCTTGATGTTACTAAATCAACAGGGGGTGTTGATCGTTCACCAACCTGTGTTGTTGTTTCCTCTTGTGGTACAACAACTGGCTCTTCCGGTTGAGCTTCAATATGTTGAGCATTGCTTTCATCTTCACTACTTTCATCCTCTTGAGCAACCTGTAGCTTGTTCATATCTTCAACTAGAGAGTGTTCCTGCAAAGGTTCTATGGTAGAAGAAATCTTCTCCTTGAAAGACATGTTAGTTTCATCAAAAGAAACATGAACAGATTCCTCAATTTTCAATGATGATTTATTATAAACCCTATAGGCCTTGCTGATCATGGAGTATCCCAGAAACACTCCTTCATCAGCTTTGGCTTGAAATTTTGCTAGATGTTTCTTATCATTATTGTGAATATAGCAAATGCAACCAAAAATTTTGAAATAGTCAACTTTAGGTTTCTTCCCTTTGAGTAATTCATAGGGAGTCTTTCCCTTCAGTTTATGTATCAGGCTTCTGTTCAACACATAGTTGGAGGTGTTCACTGCCTCTGCCCAGAAGAATAGAGGTAGATGAGCATCTGACAACAATGTAGTGGCAGATTCAATAAGGGTTCTATTTTTCCTTTCAGCTACCCCATTTTGTTGAGGAGTTCTAGGAGCTGAGAAAGTATGCCTGATCCCTTCACTCTGACAGAACTCTTGCATAAGAAGAGAATCAAACTCTGTCCCATGATCACTTCTGATCAGGGCAATGTGAGTATTGAACTCAATCTTTATACATTTGAGAAACTCTGTCAGACACTTAAAGTTATCAGACTTCTTCCTTAGAAAGAACACCCAAGTGAATCTAGAGAAGTCATCTACAATCACCAAAGTGTAGGATTTCCCTCCTAGGCTTTGTACTGTGATGGGTCCAAATAGATCCATGTGTAACAGATACAGTATCCTAGGTGAATCACTCTTATTAAGTGACTTAAAACTGTTTTTAGTTTGCTTGCCTAATTGACAAGCCTTGCAGAGTCCTTCCTTCTTGTAGGGGCCAGAAGGTAGTCCTCTAACAAGATTGTCCTTGGATAGCCTAGCAATAGTTCTAAGGTTTAGGTGTCCTAGTCTCTTATGCCATAAAACATTTGGTCTACAAACTGAATTGAATAAACAGATATCTATAGAAGTTGAAAGAAAATCTACTAGGTAGATGTTACCTTTCCTTTTACCTGTCAACACAGTTGTGTTGTCCTCTGTCTTGATTTTACATAAGGTTTTGCTGAAGGTCACCTGGTAGCCTTCATCACATAGCTGACTGATACTGATTAGGTTGTGCTTCAGTCCTTCCACATATGCTACCTTCTTGAAGGTTACAGAACCAATCTGGACTTCTCCATATCCTTTAGTCTGTCCAAAGTTGGAGTCACCAAAGATAACTTTGGGTCCAAGCTTGGCTCTAAAGGAATTTAGGTTGTCCTTGTTCCCTGTCATGTGCTTAGAGCACCCACTATCCAAATACCATTGCTGGTTAGATGTTGGATAGGTCTTCACCTGCACATAAAGCAATTCACTTGTTTTTGACCCAGTTTACCTTGGGCCTAGGTTGATAACCTTTAAATTCAGAAATGAAAGACATCCCTGGCTGACTCTTATATCCTTCAGGATGATATCTCCTTGGAGGCAAGATCCATTCAGTATAAGGGTTAGATGTTTGGGATGAAGAACCCTCAGGATTCAATTTTGACTTGCCATTGAAAAAATTTCCAGAGCTCTGACCTCTGTTCGACGATCTTGGAGCTGAGTTCGACGATCTTGGGTCAGATCGTCGAGCTCCGTTCGACGGTCGACTATGGCTGAGGTCAGGTATATGGGATCGTCGACCAGCGTTCGACGATCTTGGCTTAGATCGTCGATCAGCGTTCGACGATTTGTCCTGAGATCGTCGAGCTGCGTTCGGCGATCGTCGATCTTCATTCGGCGATCGTCGAGCTTCGTTCGACGATTTTTGCTGGGACTTGAATTTCTGAGGCAGATCAGAATTTTTCCTGGCAACCTCTACAACTCCCTTTCCCTTGTCAGAAATGAACTTGATAGGGGTTGTTAGAACAATAGGTTGGCTGGATGAGGCACCCAAGCCCAGTGTACTGTTGAATCTTGAGTTCACTGTGCTTGTGATGTCCATCAGCTTGATGCTTCTCCCATTGAGAGATTCTTCAAGCTTCTTGGCCTCAGAGAGTTCACTCTTCAGTGAAGCTATCTGTTCCCTATGGTTCTCCAACTCCTGAGAGAGCTTGAGGTTTTCTGATTTTAAACCACTTTGTTCAGATAATTGATTTCTGAGAGAGATGATCTCTTTCTCAGACTTTAGCAGGTCTAAACATAGTGCTTTAAATTCAAGTTTGAAATCTTCTGAAGTGAAATCAAAAGAGCTGATTACCTGATCTTCTTCAGGTTGTGTCTCTGAGTCTGACTCTGACTCCTCTTCCTCTGAGTTGTGTTGTGAGACATTGATTGCCATCATGCAGAACTCCTTTTCCTCTGCATCATCCTCATCATCACTTGAGCTGGAAGAGGCTTCTGACTCCTCTTCAGTCTCACTCCAGGATTCAGCAACAAATCCTTTCCTTGTGTGCTTATTTCTGCTGGAGGAGGGTTTGCTATTTCCATTCCTTTTGGAGTCCTTCTCCTTTCTTCTTTTTTTTCTGTCCCTTCTGTCCTTGTTCTTGTTTTCTGGACAGTCAGGAACCATATGCCCTGGTTTCCTGCAACCAAAGCAGATAATGTCTTTGCTGTTGCCAATGGACTTGTCATACCTTGGCTTGTCTTGCTCCTTATATGATCTTCTTCTGAAGTCCTTTCTGGCCATCTTATAGAATCTTTTGGCCAACAAGCTGAGAAGTTCATCATTGGCTGTTCCTTTTTCTTCAGGCAAATCCTCAGTTGCCTTGAATGCTATAGTCTTCTCCCTTTTTGTGGCTGGAGAAGCAGCCTTCTGTTCTTCTTCTCTGTTCTTGATGAGTAGCTCATAAGATTTGAGCTTACCCAACAAGGCTTCAGTTGTGATCTCATTCAGGCTTCTGGCATCTTTAATTGGCCAGATTCTTGAATCCCAAGTGCTGGGGAAGCACATTAGGATCTTGTCATTAAGTTCTGTCAGTGAGATCTCTTTGTCTAATGTCCTCAGTTCACTGACAATTAGACTCAGTCTGTTGTACATTTCTCCCACTGACTCTGTTTCTCCCTTCTTGAAGTTCTCATATTGGGAGATGAGATGAGATCTTCTGTCCTTTCTCTCATCAGCTGAGCCTGAAACTATTTCTGAGAGCTTGTCCCAGATCTCCTTGGCTGAGTTGCATTCAGCTACTTTTTGAAAAATGTCATCTGACATTGTTTGAGCTAGAATGTTCATTGCCTTGGCATCAGCTACTTTCCACTTTTTAATGTCAGCATCTGTTCCTGATGGAGGTGGAACAGCATTTGTGCTTGTGCTCTCTGGAGGTCTTGGACACACTGTCAAAACAGAGTTAAAAATGTCCTCGTCAATGGAATTCATGTAGAGTTTAATCCTTGCTTTCCAAAGTGCAAACTTTGACAGATTGCACACTGGAGGTCTGGTGCTTGCATAATCTTTGTTTTGGGCCATGATTTGTGCAAGCTAAATCTAATAATGAAATATAAAAGAAGGATCTAGTTTGGGATCTTTGGGGTTCAGGTGTTAGCCTGTACAACCAAACAGATATGGTATGTTTAACCAACCTCCCTCTGATACCAATTGAAAGGGGAAACTAGATCTGATATACTCTAGAGGGGGGGTGAATAGAGTATATGGTGCTTTTTAAAAACACACAGAAAACTTTTTACAAAGCTTTACAACAATTGTTGTAATGAGTGTAAGCAGGGAAGCAGAAATAAAACTAAGCTATGCAGATATTAAGCACAAGAAAATCTAGGCCAGAAACAAAAAGAAAACATGCAGAACCAGATGACACAAGGAAATATAGTGGTTCCCCAACTTGGGTACATCCACTCTTCTACCACCCTAGGTAGGAATCCACTGCAGGATGAGTTGATCAGGTGTCCTGGGCACCAATGAGCTTTTGATAAGGTGCTCAAAAACCAAATCAGATTTTTTGATCAGGTGTCTTGCCACCAATGAGCTTTTGACAAGGTGCTCAAAAACCAGATTCAAACTTTTGAAGGGAGTTTGAAAAACCCTTTACAGAATGGGGGTGAGAGAGTGATGGCAGTCTTCTCTTTCTCAAGCAACTGAGAAGACTATGTGGATTCAGTGATGTTGTCAAAGCTCCCCCTGAGTCCTTGAAATCTTCAGGAAGATGAGCTTTGCTGAGGGTGATAGGCCTTCAAAGATAGATCTCCAGCAAAAGATGATTTCAGCAAGCTGAAATGTTGAGTGTCTGGAGTCTTGAGATGATGTTGGCCTTGAACACTTGAGAGCTGAAGAGATCTGAAAAATGTTTGAAAGCTTGATCTCTTTTTGATGAGTGTTCTTCTGAATTCTTGTTGACAGAAGATTGAGAGAGTCTCTGTGTATTGAGTTGTGTCCTGTTCTTGTCTATTCTCTATTCTCTTGTTCTTGTCTCTCTTCTTGTCTGATTCAAAAACATTCTATCTTTTTCTTTTTTTGAGTCTGAATAGAAAATTGCTCTGTCAAAGATAGCCGTTGGTCTGAATTAATTACAGCCTTAATTGCATAAAATGTTCTCAAGGAAAGTCCACTGAATTATTCCTTGAAAAATCCCTTGAAACTTGCTCCAGAAGTAAATGAAAATGGCTGGCAGATCTTCTGAATTAAATGCAGAATAACTTCTATCTGATTTGAATTTGAATCTGAAAGATAACTGGATTCGTCGAACTGAGCTCTGCTATCGTCGAGCTGAGCTCAGCGAACTGGAAAATGCAAGCAGCAAAGAAATCGTCGATCTGAGCTCAAAGATCGTCGAACTGAGCTCAGAGATAAGGATCCAGTGCAGAGTCAAAATCGTCGACCTGAGCTCAGCGATCGTCGAATGGAGTTCGACGATATTGAGAAGTTGAGCTCAGCGATCGTCGACCAGAGCTCGACGATATTATGAGGGTTGAGCTCAGCGATCGTCGAATGGAGCTCGACGATCTGTCAATAGTTGAGCTAGACGATCGTCGACCGGAGTTCGACGAAACGTCGTGCTGAGCTCGACGATTTGGACTTAGTCTCCAGAAAAACTTGGGTCTTCAGGGCAGCTTCCAAACCTAGACTCCTGATCCCTTAGACTCAATTCTAATTGACCTATTATCTATACAGAAGGTCAAAGCATAAATTCCTAGAGACATAGTGATCCTGACCCAAATTAGTAATAGGGTGTTCCAACAACTTTTGTACTTAGCTTTATTTGCCTGCACACAAGAATTTAATATTCATCAAATACAACTATTTGTATATCATTTAGCTTAAAGGACTTCTTCAAATCAAGTACATTGTGACCAATGTACCCAACAATCTCCCCCTATTTGGAGAAGTCATTACCCCAATTCAAAGATATACAACATGATACCAAAAATATTATGATAAAGACATTAAGATTACAGTGTTGTACAATATGTGAAGTTGTACAGATAAAAACACATATTTCACAAGACATTAACAACAATAATGTTGAACAGAAAGTAAAGCAAACAATTGCAATCCTAATTAATAGCACAAGAAATGTTGTGCAAACCAAAATTTTCATTAATTGTTCGTCAAAAGGTTTACAACTATAAACTTTGGTTAATCAATATTCACAGAACAAGTTTTTCATAAGATTCAAAACTAAGAATATCATATGGCAGCTCTAGTTCTCAAATGACTATGCCCTTTCCAGATTGTATCCTTGCATTCACATCAGGTCCCTTGTCATCAACAACCTTCTTTCCTTTGTCATTCTTAGCCTTTGCAATTCCTTCCTCTTTGAGCCTTTGTCTTTCAAAATAGTGATAAGGCTTGGGAAAATATTAACTGGGCTCAACTGAATTAGCAGGAATCTTTCCTTTCTTCAGATCTTGTTCAAACTTCAGGATAACCTCTTGCTGCTTCAAATATTTAGCTCATTCTTTCTCTTGATACAATTTTTCCCTATTTGTAGCATTGGCATTAACTGCTTTCCATGCAGTGAGAATTATTGATCTGGAGGTTGGGATCCATTGCTCAAAGTCTGGTCTAGTTTCAGCTTGTTCCCTAAACCTTTTCTTTGATAGCTGGGCTTATTTTTCTTTAATCACAGTAGTTTCAGACATCTCCACCTCTTCATATATAACATTTTGAATTGATGGTGGAGGACTGTACATGTGTTGGACAACAACTTGGTTAGACTCAAATGGAACTTGTGTTGCAGGATTGTACATGGACTATCTAGTAGCACGAGTTTGAGTAGCATGAGGTGCTTCAAGTTAAGCTGGTTGACAACCAGACTCAGCAGTTTGATCTCCATCATACCATAAGCGAGGATAGCCTAAAGTGTCCCTGATATTGTTGTATATCCAGGTAGCATGTTCAGAACTGGCCCTTATCATTACTCTCTCCCCATTTATGACTTCTCCTGCAACATGATCTCTCAGATCATTCTTGTGAAACCTTACATGTTCATCTAGATAATTAATTCCTGATGTTAAAGAGTTCTTGATTTTAAGTAAATGTTCATATAACTTTTTGTCAGATTCTTTTATATCTGTAAGTAATGAGGCTAAATGGGTTTGCAGCCGAGTGTCCATGCTTTGAGTAACAACATCTATTTTCTTTTCTAACTCAGTGGTTTCCTCAGTCCGCTTAATCATTGCTTCTGTATGCATAACAGTCATGTTTGCATCCAAAATTATCTGATTTTCAAGGACATAGCTTTGTTTGACAATCATTTTGTCCTTAGTCTTCTTGGATTCCTGCTTATTATTTAGCAATATATAATACATCATTAGCTCCTTTCTCAAAGAAATTAGTCATGTCTATTTTCAGGAGATTTACTTCAAATCTTATTGACTTAATATCCTGAGCCAGTTGAAACTACAGCACTTTATTTATTTCATCGACATACTTTTCAAGTTGTTGACTATGTTGATCAAGCATAATTTGTAGTTATACAAGGAGTGAGTTTGAGTCCACTGGAGGAGCTGAAGTTGGATCAGACTGAATAAGCTTTTTATAACTCCTACTTCTCATTTTTGTTTTAGATAACTTTCTTTTCATTATTTAAGACTCTTCTTCTTCAGAGTCAGAAGAATTTATCTCTTCAACTGTTGGTGTCTCCTTAGTTTTGTCAGTATATTGGTCCAACTTCCCCTCAGCTCTTGTACCTTTCTCATTAACATTGATACTTTCCCAATTAACATCTGCATGCTGATTTTCAGCATCAAGAACTTTAATATGGGGAATTTCAGTTATCTCCCCCTGAATGTTGGTTTCTTTAAATAGAAGAATTTCTTCCACTAGCTCTCTAGAGGCAGGATCTGCATTCCCTTTCTCAGGAATCTGCAGATCTTGTGCAAGTGTATCAGCTTGTCCCCTAACTGTATTCTTAAATATTTCTTCATCAGTCTCTTTGAGGAATTCATCCTCCATCTCTTTCTCAGACATTTCTTGTTCAGGAATATTTGATTGTTTCAGTTCTCGTACAATATCCATTATTATAGTGGTAGCTGTATCTATTGGCAATTCAGTGAGTTTCTGCCCCCTCAATTGGTTCTTTTTCTGGAATGTTCTCCCCCAGCACCTGATCACTTATTCCAGGTGAGAGTCTTCTTTGTTCTTCCTCAGCATCTTTATCTGAACAAAACTAACTTGTTCCTCAAAATCACTTGAGGACTCAACTTCCTCTACCACTGCTTTCTTGCCTTTTACCTCCTTTGTCTTTTTTGGGTACTAGAGTCTCCTTAGACAAAACCCTTTCCCATCTTGACAAAATACTTAGGTCCATTCTCCTCATATGGTTGATCTTTGTTCCAACTTTCTGGTTGATATTATCTAGAATTTTCTTTACCAGATATAGACTAATAATTTTGCCTATATTGGGCTTCTGAATCCATTTTACAATCTTATCAAACACAACCCGGTTCCAGTCAGTCTTAATCCTAAAAATAATCCTTATCATTAGGCTAAACATGAAAGTTGAAATTCTATCATGTGCTCCAGCCTTGCAGAGGAGCACCTTTCCTTCTACTTCTGACAGAAATTTGCCCTGAGAATCATTCTCTTCCTGTTTAATGAACTACCAAACCTAGTGGTTGGAGCCAGTCCACATAACTCTAAGGCCTCTACAGTCTTGTTGGAATCCAGTTCATCTTTCTGTGCAGTTATAGGAATCTGAAAGACTTTAGTCAGCCTTTTGATTGTGAGCTTTACTCTTGCTCCATTTTCACTAGACTTTATCTTGGCTGCCTTAGGGTTTAGTGAAGCATTGGAATAGAAATCAGATAATTCTCTCTTCCATATCTTCATTGGTTTAGACAGCGGATACTCAAGACCTGCCTCATTGACAAGGTCTATCAAATTCTTGATCTATTCTTATTCGGAGACGAATGTGTTTCACACCAGTTCATAACCCTCGTTGCTGTTGTCTTCCATCTTGGGTGCCATTTGAGTTGAGAGAGCTTGAGATTGAGAAGTGTCGACTAAGGATTTCTAAGTCTCGAAACACAGTGAACAGTTTCTCAAGTTTTCTGGTAAGCGTAGTCGACACACCCATGCGTGTTTCTTTGAGTCAGGAGAGCTGACTGGGGTTCAGGGGAGTGCTGACAACTGGGCAGCACATGTGAATAGGATTTGTAATACCCGAGTCTTTGGTCGAAACAATGGTGATTGTGTCGACACACTGGTGTAGTGTGTCGACACACTGGTGTCGACACACTGGTGTCGACACAGTCAGTCGACACACTAGTGCAGTGTGTCGGCACACTAACGCAGTGTGTCGACACACTGGCATCGACACAGTGTGTCGACACACTGGTGCAGTATGTGGACACACTGGTGGAGTGTGTCCACACACTGGTGCAGTGTGTCCACACACTGGTGCAGTGTGTCGACACACTGGTGCAGTGTGTCGACACAGTGTGTCGACACACTGGTGTAGTATGTCGACACACTGGTGCAGTGTGTCGACACACTGGTGCAGTGTGTCGACACACTGGTGCAGTGTATCGACACAGTGTGTCGACACAGTGGTGTCGACACAGTGGTGTCGACACATTTGTGTCGACACAGTGTGTCGACACACTGTCAACACAATGGTGTATGAAATGGGTAGTGACACGGGCGTGTCCCTACCTGTGTGTGCATGTGTCGAGTTGAACTCGATAGAGCGTGTCGAGATCGACGAACTGTGTGTCGAGATCGACGAATTGTATGACACGGGTAGAGATACGGGCGTGTCCCTACCCGTGTGGCGGTGTGTCCAGTTGAGTTTGTCGAGATGCATCCAGAGAAGGAGATGACCAGGGAACACAGCCATGTCATATAGACACGGGTCGGGACACGGGCCGGGACACGGGCGTGTCCCTACTCGTGTTGAGTGTTGAACCGACACTAAAACCGTCGTTGATGCTTCGCCCGAAGCAGGACACGGGTATGGACACGGGCGTGTCCCTAGCCGTGTCAATTTTCATTTATAAGGGGAAGTGAAAAACCTAGCCGTTTCCATGCTCATTCCATCCCCTATTTTATGAGAGAAACTCTTGTGAGAGAGGGAAGTTGCTGGATCTAGTTCTAGAGGAGAAGATCCGCCGTCGCCTTGAAGGGGAAAATGCCGCCGAGAAGAGTTACACGATCCATGGCCGGAAATAGTGGAAAGGCCGGAAATGAGGTGAGCTTCCTCTCCTCTCCCTTGGTGCTAGATCTGTAGTTATCTAGGCGAGATGTCGACTCAAAAGAGTCTAGACTTGCGAGATGGTGATTTCTCTAGGAAGAGGCCGTCCTAGGGCTTGTGCTCTTAGGCTAGTTATGTCTTCAACCTCTCCAACCTTCTATGCGAAGATGGGGGATGGCTTCGTGAAGAGTAAAGGCCTCATGAGGGTGCATAAGGGTGGAGGAATTTTTGGAGGTGATTTTGGTGGATCGACTTGAGGAGGAAGATGAATCGATGTCATTCATTCCTCTTTAAGATGCGTGCAAAATCTGTGTTCTGCGTGCAGTAATCTTCTTGGCCATTTTCTGATGTGATATGGTCAGATCTGGTCTTTCGACTAAACTCTAAAGTTGAAGCCCTTGAAAATACCTTTCCAACGAGTGGTTGCACGACTTCATGCGAAGTCTATAGGCACGGTAAAGTCTGAACGAACATGTCATCCGATAAATCCTGCATGCAGCAGACTTCAAGGCTGATTTCAAGGTTGATACTATTGAATCTGGGTTGTGGTCTGAACATAAAAGTTGTAGGCCATGGAAAGACCTTTCCATCAAGGGTTACACATCTTCACCGGTTTCATGTAGCTTCAGAAATATCCGGTTGATGTTGTTGTCCAGATTTATTCTGCACTTAAATTCTGGGTGTTTATATATTATGAATTTGGATTCGGTGGAATTGATGTTGCAAATTAACTCGAGATTTTGGTGAACTATTTTATGTTAACCACTGTAGTGCTATGAATGATGAAGAATACTAATTGGATTTCATATAACTGAATTGTGAAGCAAGCTTATTTAAATAAAGTGACTTGTTAGAAATTGGTAAACTATTAGTTATGCGCATATGTTATATTATGTTGAAATCATTTGGAATGACATAGAAAGATAAACTATGGCCATGATTATATTTGAGGGTTGGAATGAAATTTAGTAGTCCAATACTTAGAGTGTAGTCTCCCTACAGGTAGACAAAGCCAAGGATTTTGCTAAGCTTCCTTTGTGTACAAAGACTAACTTTCCCATATGGAAAGAAAGAATTTAATTTTTCATGGAAGCTGTGAATCCAAGGATCTTTATGATTGTTGAAGAAGGACCCTTTGTTCCCATGACCGTCTCCACTATTGATCCCACCAAGAAAGTTCCAAAGAAGTTGATGGATCTAGATAAGGATGATATTGCACTTGTCTCCTTAGACAAGAAAGCCAAAAATATCATCGCAAGTGGATTCGATGATTCTATGCTGCAGAACCTGATTCAATGCCAATCTCCTAAGAAAATGTGGCAGTCTCTCATCACCTTGATGGAAGGTACTGAAGAGGTTAGGGATGACAGATGATCCCTCCTGAATCAAAAGTATGAAGCATTTAGACAGGGTCCCAATGATTCAATTGCAGATACCTTTGAGAGTTTCTTCAAGATTGTTAATGGCCTAAGAGTATATGGCCGGGTCTTCACTAATGGAGAATTGAATGATAAATTTTTGAGGTCCCTAACTAAGGAATGGGACAACAAAGTCTATGCAATTCAGGAGTTTGGTAAGCTGGCAGAGACTAACCCTCAAAATCTCTGCGGAAAGCTTATGTCATATGAGCTGTAAATCAATTCAAGAAAAGCTGAAGAAGAAAAGAGTCGGTCTTAATTCAAGGATAACTCTGTTGCACTGAAGGCAGACAGGTCAAGGAAATTCAAAGCTGCATCACCTACTCCTGCACAAGAAGAAAGTGAAGAAGAAGCTTCAGAGCGAATTACCTCAGGCTCAGAGCTATCTAAAGGAGAGTTCTCTCTTCTTTCAAGGCAGTTCAAGAAGTTCTTGAACAAGAGGAAATAGTGGAGAGGCAAAGATGCCTCACCTTGAAGATCACGTCTTGATGGTGATCGTCACAAGAAAGGCTCAAGTAGCCACGACAGGTATCATTCTAAACAGAACAACTATATTTCATCTGATATTGTTTATTATTGTTGCAACAAGCCAGGACACGTCATTGTTGATTGCCCTCACAAGATGAAGGAGGATGGAAAAAGAGAGGAGAAGAAATCTTCTTACAACATGAAGAGAACCAAAAGAAGCCTAGTAGCCAAGAAGTGCAAGACTCTCAGCGACTCTGACTCATCTGAGTCAAGTGAGGAAGAAGAAGCCTACTTTGGGCTAATGGCACAAACAGATGAGGAAGAAAAACCTCAGTACACTGGGAAGGTAAAATCTCATACTCCTCTCTCTGAATCTGATGCTTCTGACCATGATCATGAGGACTGCTCTTCTGACGATGAGTCTGAACTCATGGCTCAATATAAAGAGTTAATCATGACTTACGACAAATGTCGAAAAGTTGTGAAAACTCAGGCCAAGGAGATTAAATCTCTCAAGGCTGAAGAGAGCACTTTGAGAGAGAAAGTCGTCAAGACGGAATCACTCAAAAAGAATTTCAATGCTGCAATTGAAGAGTATAATAAAACTCTCGAACACCTAGATCTGAAGGAGAAAATCATTAAAGAATTTGAAGAACATCTTGCATCTGAAAAGAAACTTGTTGAAAGTTTCCTCAAGCCCAAGACTGTCCTTCCGTTTGTTACTGAATTCTCAGGTCAGGCCAAAGGTGCTGGCTTAGCCAATATGGTTGCTCCTAGTAAATCTTCTAAGAGAAATAAAGCTCAACGGAAGAAAAGGCTGCCTAGAAAGCTTTGGCCAAGGAGAAGGGGAAAGCTCCTCAAGATCAGACTTCATTCAAGAATGTTATTTTTTCAACTAATGAGTTTGATCTTGATTCCTCCTACGGTCACTTTGCTAGGCCTACTTATGTATAGCCCAAGTCTCAGTACTAAGGATGGACTCATCCCCGAAACTTTGGCGAAAGTGTCTTCAAGGTACCTTATGAAGAGATCACTCTTCAGAGCTATGGACCTTATAGTCATGGTCACAACATCAAGAAGGCACCAAAAGTAAATTCAGTGGTGGAAAAGCCTCTTAAGTAGAAGAAGTCGTGTGAGTGCCATCACCATGAAGCTTCTACCTCTAAGTCTGCTACCCCTACTAGACCACACTCTCAAAAGGTCAAGTAGGAGAAATTTAGGCAAAGATACAACAAGTTTGACTGTTGCTGTTGCGGCAAAGTTTCTCACTTTGTTATAGATTACTGGTTTAACTCCAAAAATTATGTAACTCCTCAAGTTAATAATATGCGAAAGACCACTCACAATGTTAACACCCGTAGGGGGATTATGCTAACTAGAGACGAAGGACCCAAACAAGTTTGGGCTCCTAAGGTAAATTGATTTGTGAATGCAGGTATATCGTAAGGCCACCAAAAATCCTATTTGGTATTTGGACAGTGGATGCTCACGACATATGACCGGGACTAGAAGCCTACTCCAGAATTATTCTCCAGTCATGAATGGTCCAAAGGTCATCTTGGGAGGTTCTGACAGAGGAATTACAAAAGGCTACGGTATGATTACTAATGGTAGTGTATCCTTCTCAGATATGACTTATGTTGAAGGACTAGAACACAATCTTATAAGCATAAGTCAGCTCTGCGATAAAGGATACATAGTAGAATTTCATGCAGACAAGTGCTTGATAAAATCGTTAGACACTTTGGAAACGATTCTATCAGGCACTCGTAGTAGAAATATATTTTGTTTAAATTTTATTTGCATAGACTCTTCTATGCCAGTGTGCTTGTTGGCTAAAGATAGTGCGTCTCTTGGTGACCAATGGCACAAGAGATTAACACATATTAATTTCAAAAATATTAATAAATTATTTTCTCTTAATTTAGTACGTGATGCCCCAAATGTCAAGTGCGCTAAAGATAGACCTTGTCACACATGTGTAAAAGGCAAGCAAACAAGGGCTACCTTTAAAAGCATTATTGGCAAAAAATCTAATAGGTGTTTACACCTACTTCATATGGACTTGTTCGGTCCACTGCAAGTTAGAAGTTTGGGAGGTAAGGATTATACATTGGTTATTGTTGATGATTACTCTCGCTTTGCGTGGGTGTTCATTCTAAAACACAATTCAGATTCTTTTGATATCTTTACTAATTTTGGCAGGTAGATCCAAAATGACAGAATTCTGTAAAAGCCTAGGTATATTTCATGAGTTTTCCTCTCCTCGTACTCCTCAACAGAACGGAGTAGCTAAGAGATGGAATAGAATACTCATAGAGGACTGCAAAACCATGTTGAGTGATGCCTCACTACTGGAATATTTATGGGCTGAAGCCATCAACACTGCATGCCACGTGCAAAATCGTGCACTCATAAACAAGAACCATAATAAGACACCTTACAAACTACTATAGGGTAATAAACCGACTATTTCATATTTTAGAATCTTTTGTTGTAAATGCTTTGTCCTTAACAATGACAAGTATCACACCACAAAATTTATTGAAAAGAGCTTTGAAGGTATTTTCGTAGGTTATAGTAGCCATAGTAAGACATATAGGATTTTTAATAAGAAAACCCTGGTTGTAGAAGAATCTATTTATGTTGTATTTGATGAGACGAGCATGCTGCAAGGCAGCTCTTCTAGTGTGTTTATTGAAGATGCAGGTTCAAGAATAAAAGAATTAAACTTGAATGAGCCGACTGAAGGAAAAGATCAAAAGTTCATCAAGATCACCACTCCAACCCCAATTGGAGAGGTTGATGACCATGATGAAGACATCATTCAAGATGATGAAGTCACTCTTGTGGTTGAAGAAGCTACAAATGCAAGGACTCTAGAGCTCAGACACTTGAAGGATCACCCAATGGATCAAATCATAGGAGATCCCCATGATGGTGTCAAAACTCGTAGAGGTACAGCTAATGAAAATTTATATTTGAGTTTTCTCTCGCAGGTTGAACCAAAGAAGTTTGAGGAAGCAAACTCAGACGCATCTTGGATAATGGTAATGGAAGAAGAATTGAATCAATTCATGCATTGCCAAGTATGGAAGCTTATTGCAAGACCCAAAGATAAGAACGTTATTGGAACAAGGTGGGTCTACAGGAACAAGATGGAAGAGGATGGAACAATCATAAAGAACAAGGCCAGACTCATCGCCAAGGGATAGAGACAAGAAGAAGGAATCGACATCGATCAGACATATGCACCAGTGGCAAGGCTGGAGGCAATCAGGTTGTTCCTAGCATATACAACACTTAAGGGCTTCATTGTCAATCAGATGGACGTGAAGTCAGCATTCCTTAATAGTGACATAAATGAAGAGGTGCTTGTGGAACAACCTCCAGGTTTCGTTGATTCTAACTTTTTTGAGCATGCATATCTTTTATTTAAAGCTTTATATGGTTTGAAACAAGCTCCTCAAGCTTGGTACGAGACGTTGTCTAACTTTCTTTTTGAGAACAAATTCACGAGAGGAACGATAGATAAGATATTATTTCTTAGGGAAATAAATGGCAAGATTTTGCTAGTGCAAATCTATGTCAATGAAATCATATTTGGTTCTACTGACGACAACCTCTGCAAAACGTTTTTCAAACTTATACAAGGTGTAGAAAGTAGCGAACAGAAAAAAACAAACGGATAGACTTTTGAATAATTGAAATTTTATTATCCAAAAAAGATATCATTTACAAAGGTATGACCTCCCTTATATAGAATGGTGGAGATATGAGAGAGTATAAACAAACAATATGGGACTAAACATGTACAGGGCAGAGCGGCTAGAAATAAAGAAGACCACACAGGCCGCACGGTTAGACAGATGGGTTAATCGCACGGCACCTCCAGCAGGATAAGAACAGGCCGCACTGAGAGTCCGATAGACCGCCCGGTCTCCAAGCACCATAGGAGACCGCCAGACCGCTCGGTCAACAAACTGCCAGATAAGACCGCAAGGCCGCCCGGTCTAATACTTCAACACTCCCCCTCAAGCTGGAGCATAGATATCAATCATGCCCAGCTTGTCACAAATGTGGAAGAAGGAAGTAGAGACCAGCTTGGTGAAGATATCTGCCAATTCCTTGTCAGAGGTGACAAATGGAGTACAAATCTGTTTCTTCAAAATCTCTTCTCAAATGAAGTGACAGTCAACCTCTATATGCTTTGTTCTCTCATGGAAGACCGGATTTCTGGATATGTATATAGCGGCCTTGTTGTCACAGAACATAGGGAGAGGACAGTCATATACCTCGCCTAGGTCAAGCATGAGAGCCCGCAACCACTTTAACTCGCACGTGGTTGACGCCATACTCCGGTATTCGGCTTCTGCACTGGATCTGGAGACAACAGACTGTTTCTTGCTCTTCCAACTCATGAGATTACCTCCAACAAAGGTACAAAAACCTGATGTGGATTTACGATCGCCTTTGTCATCCGCGTAACTTGAATCTGAGTAGGCCGCAACCCTCAAATGACCATTCTTCTGAAAGAGTAACCCTTTGCCTGGTGCTGCTTTGATATACTCTAAAATCTTCAGGGCAGACTGAAGATGGCACTCCCTGGGAGCTTGCATAAACTGACTGACCTTGCCTACAGCATAGGCGATGTCGGGTCTAGTCACCGTGAGATAGATGAGTTTGCCTACCAAACGTCTGTACCTTGTGACATCAGATAGAAGAGGCGAGTCATCCGTCCACGTTTTGTCTTCTCCAATAGCCATGAGAAATCGAGCCGGTTTGGCACCTGTCAATCCTGCTTCTTGTAGAAGATCAAGGGCATACTTCCATTGGGAGAGAACCAACGAGTCAAGTTTCCGAGAGATTTCTATCCCCAAAAAGTATTTCGGGGAGCCCATATCCTTCGTGACCAAGTGCTGACGGAGGTGCTTCTTCGTCAAGTCCACCCCATCTCGGTCATCGCCAGTAAGAAGAATATCATCCACATATACTGCCAAAACCACCAGTCCCGAGGCTGTTTTGCGAATGAATAAGGAGTGATCGGCCGAACTCCTTCTAAAGCCGATGGTAGCCACAATACCACTGAATTTGTCGAACCATGCCCGAGGGCTCTGCTTTAGGCCATAAATGGCCTTCTTCAAATGATATACGCGTGTCTCCCCCTGAGCAACATACCCAGGAGATTGCTCTATATAGACGTCCTCCTGAAGATCGCCATAGAGAAAGACATTCTTCACATCAAGCTGGGAAATAGCCCAATCCCGGTTAACAGCCACAGAAAGGAGAACCCAGATGGTGCTGAGGCGAGCAACCGAAGAAAAGGTATCAAAGTAATCAATGCCGTAAGTCTGAGTGAAGCCCTTGGCCACCAGCCGGGCCTTGTAGCGATCCACAGTGCCGTCGGGGCGAAATTTCACAACGAAGACCCAGTGACAGCCAACCACATCAGTGCCCATGGGAGGAGGAACTAGGGTCCAGGTACCCCGTTCAGTAAGAGTAGCCATCTCCTCATCCATGGCAGACTTCTAATGAGGGAGAGCAAGAGCCTCCTGTTAGGTGCGGGGAGTAGAAGTAGCAGAGATAGCCAAGACAAAACACCTGCGAGAAGGAGAAAGCCGATCATAGGAAACAACTGTCGCAAGCGGGTGTTGAGTACACTCCTGCACCCCTTTGCGAAGAGCAATGGGAAGATCCAGGTCGACGGGAGCGTCAGCGACCGGAGCGTCCGTGGCGGAGAAGGCTGGCCCGGGACTAGAGAGACGGCGACGGAGAGGAGGGTGGAGGGGTGGGTGGGGAGACAGACTGGGAAGGAGTCAGTGGAGGAGGAGACAGAGGTGGGTAAACGTCGAGAGGCGTGGAAGGAGAGGAGATATCAGAAGGAAGAGAAGAGGTAGGAGAGAAATAGGAAGCATTCTCGAAAAAAGTCACATCCGCGGAGACAAACTGCTTGCGGAGAAGGTGGTCAAAGCAGCAATAGCCTTTTTGAGTGGTAGAGTACCACAAAAAGACACACTTGGTGGAACGGGGGGAAAGCTTGTCGCAGGTAGCGGAGGGAGCGTGAACAAAGGCCGTACAGCCAAAGACACGGAGAGGGAGAGGAAAAGGTTCCTTGTGGGGGTAGAGAATGGAGAAGGGGGTCTGGCCGTGGAGAACTGTGGAGGGAAGGGGATTGATGAGATAGCAGGCGAGGAGCACAGCGTAGCCCCAGTAGGAGCGAGGGACGTGCATCTGCATCATGAGAGTACGAGCAACATCAAGCAGGTGACGGTTTTTACGCTCCGCCACCCCATTCTGCTGGGAGGTGTAAACACAAGTCGTTTGATGAAGCAGACCATATTGGTGAAAGAAAGAGGAGAACTCATGATTCAGATATTCCTTGGCATTATCAGAACGTAAAACTTTAATAGAAATAGCAAATTGAGTCTGAATCATAAAATAAAATGATTGCCAAACAGAAAAGAGTTCAGAGCGATCTTTTAACAGATACACCCAGGTACAACGTGAAAAATCATCTATAAAAGTGACAAAATAGGAACTACCCCGACCAACAGTGAGGGTAGGAGCAGGACCCCATACATCAAAATGAATAAGATCAAATGAGCGAGAGGAGCCACGACCTTGCTTCGGTGGGAAGGAGGAGCGATGATGTTTGCCAAGCTGACAGACATTACAGTTGAGCGGAGAACTGGTAGGAGGTAAGTGGGGCAGAAGCTGGCGAAGAATCCGAGGAGGAGGATGTCTAAGGTGAAGATGCCATTGAAGGAGATCTGTGGAGGAGGAGTAGGCGGACAGAGCGGAAACATCGTCGAGGAAGTAGAGGCCGCCGCTCTCAGTCCCAGTAGCAATCGTCCGCTGGGTCCTCGGGTCCTGAAAAGAACAAGTAGTGGGAGTGAATAAGACGGAGCACTGAAGTTGCCGGCATAAAGTAGTAACTGATAACAAATTGCACGGGAACTTCGGGACATAGAGGGTGTCCTCCAAGCAAAGCGAGGGGGTGAGTTGAACCATGCCTGTCCCATGAACCGGGGACGGGGAGCCATCCGCCACACGAACCGGGGGTAAGCGGTCATGTGTCTCAAGATGGGAGAAGCAATGAGGGTTGCCAGTCATATGATTTGTAGCACCGGAGTCAATCAGCCATTTACCTTGGGTAACGACGTGGGCACTACCTGGCGTCGTGGCCACAGAGGCAGACAGCCGAGAAGAGGCGGAGGCCGAAGAAGGAGCATCACCGGAAGCGCGAAGATGAAGATGTTTCTGCCAGCAGCGGTCAACAGAGTGGCCGGTATGACCACAGTGAGCGCAGAGGAACCGGGATGAACCCCGTCCGCCGGAGTGGCTGCGGCCACTAGGTCCCCCCCTCTGAGCTTGGTGAGCAAAGGAGTCCTGGGAAGGGGGGAGGCCAACAGAGGCCGCTGGAGCAGCGAAGTAACAGCGGCAATGCGAGCCGCAGTGGCATCCAAAGTAGGATATTCCGCCTCACCCAAGATCTGCTGGCGGATTATATCATAAGAATCGGGAAGACGAAGAAGATAACAAACAACCAGGAGTTCCTGGAAGTGTTTGTGCTGTTCGGCCAAGTCCGCGGAGAAGGGGCGATTCTGGAGGATTTCAGCACCAAGAGCCTGAACCTGCTGATAAGCCGCAGCAGGAGACATGGAAGGGCGGGCGAAGAGGTCCGCATAGAGAGTATAAATGCGGGAAGTCTGGCCCCCCTTCGAATAGAGAGCAGCGAGGTGAAGCTAGACGGCCTTGACCGTCTCATCATGGCGAATGACGGGAAGGCACTCATCAGAAAGGCTGTTGGCCAGCCAGGTGCGGACAAGAGCATCACTCGCATCCCAGTCATCAAACTCAGGAGAGATACGAGGAGGAGGGTCATCGGTGAGGTGATGACGCTTGCGTTGAGAGCGGAGGAGAAAAGTGAAAGAAACGCTCCAATCGGGATAGTTGGAGCCAACAAGCTTAGAAAGGGTGCCAAGGTTGCCCGAAGGAGGAGGTGGAGAAGGAGCTGCAGTAGTAGTGGTGAGACCGGAAGTAGTCATAGAGCACAGCAAGAGACCGCAGCGGATAAAAAGGGAAGAAGCCGGGCAAACACAAGTGGCTAGAAAGTAGTCAAAGCCACAGCGGGGAAGAGGTCGCGCAGACTGAAAAGGTCGAGCGAACATAAGAGAAGAGGAGGCAAGAAGCAGCGACGACAACAAGTCACAGGCCGGGCGAACAGAAACAGGCCGCAACGACTAGGAAGTCGGAGAGGAAAGAAGGAACCAGGAGCGCGGCAACAACGAAACAGGTCGCGGCGACGAATAGCAGCAGGAGAAGAGAACCAAGGAGAAGCAAGCCACGCGAACAGGGCAGCGGACAGAAACAAGCCGCGCGAACAGGGCAGCGGACAGAAGAGAAGGCAAGCCGCGAGACAGGCAGCGGAAAGCGGAAAACAAGCCGCGAGAAACAGAGAGCGCACACAATCAGGAGGAAACGACCGTGTGCTCTGATACCATGTAGAAAGTAGCGAACAGAAAAAGAACAAACGGATAGACTTTTGAATAATTGAAATTTTATTATCCAAAAAAGATATCATTTACAAAGGTATGACCTCCCTTATATAGAATGGAGGAGATATGAGAGAGTATAAACAAACAATGTGGGACTAAACATGTACAGGGCAGAGCGGCTAGAAATAAAGGAGACCGCACAGGCCGCGCGGTTAGATAGATGGGTTAACCGCACGGCAGCTGCAGCAGGATAAGAACAAGCCGCACTGAGAGTCCGATAGACCGCCCGGTCTCCAAGCACCAGAGGAGACCGCCAGACCGCTCGGTCAACAAACCGCCAGACAAGACCGCAAGGCCGCCCGGTCTAATACTTCAACACAAGGGAAGTTTGAAATGAGCAGTATGAGAGAGCTGAAGAATTTCTTAGGACTTCAGGTGAAACAATCTGAAGATGGAATTTTCATCTCTCAGACGAAGTTCACTAAGGAGTTAATTAAGAAATTCAGAATGGTGAACGCAACCTCTATGAGGACTCTAATGGGTTCAACTATGTCTCTGGACAATGATGAGAAATGGAAACCTTTTGATGAAACCAAGTACAGAAGCATAATTGGATCCTTGCTCTACCTTACTGTTAGTAGACCGGATATAATGTTTTCAACATGCGTGTGTGCAAGATTTCAAGTGAAGTATAAGGAATCTCACTACGCTGCTGCAAAGCGGATTTTGAGATACCTTAAAGGTACACCAAATCTTGGCTTATGGTACCAAAGAAGTAATGACAACGAACTAATTGCTTTCTTAGATGCAGATTTTGTAAGAAGCGAAATGATAAAAAGAGCACTTCCGGGACTTGCCAATTGTTTGGAAGGAGGCTCATTTCATGAACCAGCAAAAAGCAAAATTCTGTCGCAATCTCAACGGCCGAGTCAGAATACATTTCTGCCGGCAGTTGTTGTGCACAATTTCTTTGGATAAAGAACAAACTTGAAGACTACAACTTGAAGGTCAAGGACATTCCTTTGTTTTGTGAATCATCCAGTGCAATTATGATAGCCAACCATCTAGTCTCTCACAGCAGGACAAAGCACATCGAGTTGCAATACCACTTCATCCGGGAGCATGTGGAGCATGGTGATATAAATCTCCAATATGTCCCAACTGACAGGCAGATTGCAGATATATTCACGAAGCTGCTGGACGAGGACAAGTTCTCGTTCTTCCAAACAGAAAGTGGCATGCTCAACAAGAAAGAATAAGTATGAAGAAAAAGATTCAAGCAAGTTCAGGATCTGGTTATACTGCAAAATCAAGAAAATTTCAAAGTATGGACTTCATTTCTCGAGTACATCACTTGTACTCGAGAATGACAGAACTATTTCTTGAGAACAAAAGCTCTACTCGATAAATGACAGAATTAGTTCTCGAGAACAAAATATTCTACTCGAGAACACAGTTGAAGCATATAAAGATTATATTCGTCGATCGGAGTTCGACATTTGTCGATCAATTTTTTGTCTATCCTATTTCGTCGATCGGAGTTCGAATTTCATCGATCGGAGTTCAACATTCGTCGATTGGTTTTCGTCTATTGGAGTTCGAATTACGTCGATTGGAGTTCGACGTTCGTCATTTGGTTTCAGCCATATTCCAGGTATTTTTAATGCTATTTATATCTTTTATCATCAAAATAAAAGGAAAATATAAATAGATTATAGTCCAAGAATTCTCTTTTTTCCCGATTTCAAAACCCTTTCTCTCGAGAAAAGACGCTTCACCTTCTCCGTCTCCATCGACTGCCGCAATCAAGCTCATTTCTCCTTTTACAGGCCAGCCAATATTCCTTTCTAAACCTCAATGGCTTCGTCTTCCAAACTCGGAATTGGCAGCGAACTAGTCTCAACTGGGATTTGGTGAACTTTTAGACGATTTCAGGAATGTTCTAATCTTACTCGACACTACCGACTTATCTTTTGTTTTGGAACACCCATGCCGTGTTTTGATCTCTAATGTCGAGGAATTCTTTCAAAATGCCAAAGTCAAACGCAATGGAAAGGTGCTCAAATCAAAGGTTAGAGATGTCAAGGTAAAAATGACTTCTCTCTCTGTTCCCAAATTTCTGCAACTTCCTGTGATAGATCAAGAAGACGATCTAGTAGGAACAGATTATGAATGGGCATATAGTTTCTGTGGGATTCTCCAATCATCTCATACAGTTCGAAGACAATTCATGAATGATGAAAGTAAGCTATTGGCAGATATTCTGGGAAAAGTACTCCTCTGCATGACAAACTCTATAAGTTATATCACACCAGAATTCTTTGATTTGATGACAGCAGTTATATGTAGAAAGAAGTATCAGTGGGGTATGATGCTTTTTGAAAAAATTAAAGGCATGCATCAAGAGTCAAAATTATGGCAGGATTATTTCTCTATACCTGAATTAGATGGACCCTGAAGTCTTCCCCATGAAAAAGGGCATGACCCTCCATCACATGAAGAAAGTTTCCATCTCTTCCATCCAAAGATGGGAGGTTAAACTTCAGAAATCTGACAAAACTACAAAAGAAATTGAGGATGTTGGTAGGACTCCATCTCCCCCTTCTCATCTGATAATTGATCCAGTTATTGAGGGGGAGACTTCCCCATCTAATCAAGCTCAGCTCTCTCCTACTCCAGTTCCTACTCCAGCTATTACAGTAACACCAACCCCAGTCTCTTCTCATGTTGCTACCTACTCCACATTGTTTCATGTAGAACAGACAGCTTTTGTTGTTGAGGATCTTCCAGATACAGAAAACCTCACTGATGCCCCAGTACAAGAACAAATTTTGTCTACTGATGAAGCTATCAACCAGATAATAGAGTAACTCTCTTTAAAAGAGCCTCTTTTCACTGTTACTGAAGAACAACCCTATACACCTGCAAAGTCTCCAGGGAAGTCTCCTCATGAAAAATCTCTTGTACAAGAACCAACCCCATCTCCATCTGAAGATACACATGATGCAGATCTTGTTTCTATTCATGATTCTGAAGATGACACTCCTGTTAAAGCTGCTGAACCACCCCTTCCCAGTCTTCACTTTCAGATTCCCTCCATGCTGCCCATAAATGCTGAAGATGAATAAAGCAAATTAGCAAGAAGCATACCTCTACATCCACTATAATCATTGAAGAGATTGCTCCATGGATAGTTCCAGACCTACCTCCACCATCAATTCAATCTGAAATATTTCCTGAAGACTTTATCTTAAGCAAAATTGAAGCTATGCTGACTGCTAAGAGAGCTTATTTTGATTATTCCCTGAAACTTGTAACTGACAAAGTAATTACATTGGAAAAAGAAATGAGTTTAAAATGCGGAAATCCAAAATAACACTGATGAATTTAAAATGCTCTCACAAATTAGAGGAAAAGCCATGGATCATACCATTACTAGTATTGGTGAAGTAATGGACCAATCAGTCACCCTTGCAAATAAACAGATTCAACTCGTAAAGAAAGCTCAAGAACGCAACTTCAAAACTTGTGAAGAAGTTGGGCAGTTCAAAGAAGATGTAATAAGCACCCTCTCTAGAAGTCAGAAAGGGGAGGATAAGGTGAAAGAACAGCTTGAGAAACAAGTGCAAACAATGAAAGATCAGTGGGATGATCAAATGAAAGAGATCCAGACTTCAGTGCTTAAAGAAGTTAAAAGCACAAAGCTAGACACTTATGCTACTACCATTTGGATGAACAATCAACTCTTCCCTAATCTGATAATGGATCCTTCTGCACCCCCTCCAGCACACTTGGATGTAAATAGGCTAACCTTCTCTCCTCCTCCTAAATACTTTGAAGGACCTCCTCCTGACTTCTTTGAAGGACCACCTCCTAAAAACTCTGAGGAGGTCTGGGAATCAGAACAAGTTAATATGCCTCCTCAAGCACCTCCAGAAATTTAGAAAGACAAAAGAAGAAAATATGGTGATGGTGCATCAGCAAGTACATCAACTCCTCATCCTGAAGCTGAGAGGAGAAGACATCAAGAATTCTCTAAAGTTTGGAGTCCAACCTCTAAAGCTCTAATTCTTGATACTCTGAAACTTGTAGTTTACTTTAATGAAGACAAGAACAGTCACTACAGCTCCTATGAATGGGACCTATATGAAAATCTCTTACCAAGAGAAGACAATATGATAGAGAATATGGGAGGAATAATCCCAAAGCTCCTCCTAGACCACCAAAGTATTTCCCAAAACCTTACAGCTACTAGAAGAGATAACAAGAAAAGCAAGAAAGACAGCAACAACACCAGAATCAGTAGATATTGTGGATGATCAGAAACTTCAATTTTTGAAATCCTCTGGAATTGAATTCTCTTGGACAATATATATATATATATATATATATATATATATATATATATACCTTTAGTTTTGCTGATCTACTTTTCTATATTACAACTTTTCTTCTATTTTCATGGTTATTAATTTCTTTACTTGTTTATCTTGTTATAATTCACCTTAATGTAGAGGGTTCTGACTTCTACAAATAGGGGGAGATTGTTGGGTATTGCATCCACAATAACCCAGATTTGTATGAAGTCACCCATGAACTAAGATGAATTAAGTTTGTATTTGATGATATTTTTAGTTGAGTGTTTGCATGATATAATTGCCAGTGTAGACCAATATCAGTTTACAATGAGTCACCAAACACAGGACCATACAATGTAATCCCTCATTATATAATCCATGGTGTTGAATAATGTGTAGCCTCTCTATTGGGACACACTTATTTTTCAAGCGCCCAAGGCATAGGAGAAAAGTTGGCAGCTATATATCTTGAAGAAATCACACTTACAGATTTTCAGAAAATTCTCTAAGTATTTTTCTCAAGTAGGAAAGTTTTACTCGAGTATAACTTAAGCTTTTTCTCGAGTAAGACTTATCTTGGACTCGAGTGGCAGAAGCAGTTCTCGAGAAAGTCATATGTTCTTGAGTACTCCATGACTTTATTTCTCGAGTGCTTCACTTTCAGTCATGATATTTTTCTAAGTCTTTTTCTCGAGAAGCAGTTTATTTTTCTCGAGAAGCAGTTTATTTTTCTCGAGAAATAATTTATTTTTCTCGAGAAGCCATATGTCATTTCTCGAGAACCAGAAGTTATTTCTCTAGTAGCAGAATCTTTTCTCGAGTAATAGAATATGTTCTCGAGAACAGAAGTTCATTTTTCTCGAGTTATTTCTTTTCTAGACAGAATATTTTCTAAGTCCTTTTCCCGAGATGCCAAGGATGTTTTCTCGAGAAGACGAAGTTTTATTCTCAAGAAGTAGGAAATATTTCTCGAGACCTAGAATGTTTTCTTGAGAGCTAGACATCTGTTCTCGAGATAATTCTTTGTTCTCGAGAACAAAACACTATTTTTCTCGAGTACTTTTCTTCTTTCTTGAGATTGCTGATTTCTACCTCCACATTTTTGACTAAGTATTTTTCTCTAGATCATCATCATTCTTCTCGAGAATCAGATGATCTTTTCCCGAGTACTATCATTCTTCTCGAGAAATGCTGTAATGTTTTTTCTGAATTCTTCTAAGTTTCGACAGACGTGATTTCAAAAGTGATTAGCGCGTGATTGGTCCACATGTCAGGCATTTATTATGATTATGACTGTTAGGTATGTCCTATAAAAGGTCTTATCATATTCGACCAACCCTAAGAAGAATCCCTAAGTATTCTGAATCTAGTTTTCTCTTTCCAAAATCGAAAGCCACCTCTATTCATCGTCCTCATCGCCGATCTGCTTTCGATCCAGAAATTCAAAGCAAGTGGTTCAATAGATCAAGATCTTCTACATCGACAGATTCGTTTCTTGATCGTGCGTGCTGAGTCCAGAATTTTCAGATCCAGAGATTTGGCGAAGTCTTCTTCAATCTTTTTCTGACAGTGCTTCAAAGTTCAAGGAAGAAGAAAGGCTGAAGTTTTCAGATCTGAGATAAATACTATTTATATTACTGTGTATTTAATTTTTGTAGGAGATTATTCTCCAAGTGTAGGAGTTTGTTCTCCGAGTTATTTATAGGAAGTTTGTTTTTTGAGTGTAGATCCTATTTTGAGGGATCGAGTTGTAGGAACTTTGTTTTGAGTGGTAGGATTGTTTTCAATCCGAGAATAGTGGAGTAGCCGAGTCTAGTGCATTGCTAGAATAGTGAGGTGGAAAGAGGATGTACCCAAGGTTGGGGAACCACTATAATTCTTGGTGTCATCTGTTAATGCTTGCTTATTATTCTCTGCTTTGCTCGTTAAATTTTTATTCCGCAAAAAGATGCAGAACTCACCTATTCACCCCCTCTAGGTGATTTAGGTAGACAACTTAAACATTTTTCAGAAAGGATGGCGCCGGACAAAAAAAGCTAAAGCTGCCTCTGAATTAGATGGAGTGGTTGTACCGCCATGACATTCTCCATCCGTGGAATTTGGAAAAAAAGAACTGCAAAGGCATAAGGCGCTGGATTTTGCCCACCGACACGAGAAGGTAGAGTCTAGTGGCAGGGGAGATTCGTCTTCCCTGGGCCCTAAAGCTTTCGCTTCTCCCTTATCTCACGTGTCTAGGAGGATCTATCACAAGTCAGCGTTTAGCTGAGATGTGAAGGATCTCCGCCCCCCCCCCCCCCCCTCTTTTGTAGTATAATTTGTTCTTAATGTTGTGTGTGAACTTTTAGACTTTTTCGTTGCATAATGCGCTTATGCACTTGTACTATATATAAAACTGCTAATATAGGTATTTGGTCCACCTTAAGGACGGTAAAGAAAAGTGGCTTCTGGGAGACAACCAATTATTTTGTTTTTCTTTCTTTTTTTGGCATATTCTATAATATGATTGTTGTGCTTGGAGGAATTTCCTTTTGCAGCTGAAGTTCATTCGGGACGTGGATTTTCAACAAAAATTAACGCCAATCTTCTGGTATGCTTATTTTTGAGCATTGGGTAACCCCTTCTCCTAACTTTCTTTTTAATTTCACGATCATATTATGGTGTTATGATGTTTAGGCTAAGTCTGGTGGGGAGAGTTATGCGGGGTAATCATGCACATGGATTAAATCATTGTCATACTAGAAGTATATTTTCATTAGCTTTATTTAATGATTGATATTGCATACCACTACACCACACTTGAGCGTGTGCTTGAACATGAGTACGTCGTGAGTTTTATCGTCAGTAGTGTGCGATTTGGAAAATTTCGGCTATGGCCTAGGATTGCGAGGCAGAGTAAAATGTTGACTCCAGTAGTGCTCCTAATCGAGTTCTTACGTCTCATTTAGGATTACGTGTAGAATTAGATTCTTTTTATGCTCATAGCGTGTATTATTTCTATTGTAGTAAATCTTGTTTATTCTACTCGTCTACTTTGAATCCGGTGTGAATCAATCGATAGTGTAGGGATGTGTGTCGACATCGCTAGCCTCGTATTGCTCGAGCCGGGAGGAAGGATTATCTTTCTCGGTGGCTAAGAACTTACCCCTAGCTACTTCGAATCATGGGTACATGGTAAGTCAAGTGCGCGCGCGATGTAGGCCATCACTTTGTTCTAGTTTGAGCCTTGCACCATTCCCGACATCTATTCGTTGCTATCCCCGTTGAGCATGTCCATTCCTTTGATATCCCTATGCCTCGCTACAAATGCCATATAGCCTTCCTACTCGCACACCAGAATGTGGTCGCTCGTTTGGTTTTTTTTATTGTAGTTTTTTATCCGTTATGTGTAGCGGTTATGTGAGTATTTGTGCCGCTTGTGGTGTTGACGTGTTTTCGGCTTGTTTTGGTTATTTGGTTAAATAAAAAGAAAAAAAATATATAATTGAAATGAATTGGAAAAAATTCCCAATGTGGAATAAAAGAGAAAAGAAAAAAATTGTTTGTGTTGTGAAATTTTGTCGTATTATGTCCGTTATGGTCGTGCATGAACCGTTAAAAGTCTAAGTCTGCTGGTGTGCTGCACGTGTTTGTCGTTGAGTGTAGTTGTGAGTGTTTTCGGGTGGTCTCATTTTGGGTCTGCGTATCCGTCGTGTTTATCTTTGTATACCCCGCCTTCGCCTAAGCCTACATTATACTCCAAGTCCTACGGATTTGCGCTTGAGTCAAACTAGTGTCGTGGAGAGAGAGTGAATGGGCAAACATATGGTCACTGACATTGGTGGATTCCTTTATAGGTTATCCCGATCCCTTGCTTTGGCAATGCTCAACATAGTGTTTGTCTGCTTTCTCTTTGCGCGTGACCTAATGATTCCCCTTGATTCTATAATATAGTAGTAATAATATTTTGATACGCCTTTAGAAATATATAGGCTATTAGTGCATAATTAAAAGCTCCTTCTGTGGTGTTCCTATGAGCGTGAGCATGCAATTTCGCATGGTACTCCGCTGTGCAGTTTTAGGCCAGTTATGTTATTCTACGCGTCCGCATTAGGGATGATTTGCTCTGGACGAGCAAATGTTTAAGTCTGGTGGTGTGATGAGTCCGGTTTATATAGGGTATTTCGAACTCATTTGGGCTATTGTCTTGCACGTGCACTACTATTTCAGTAGTAAATGTCCTATATTTGATTAGGGCTTCACATAGCCATTGTGCACTGTTTCGCCCCGTCTTTGTTTGCGAATTGCACCGGGATGTCGGGGGTAAGTACTGGGGTACTCCCCGTGCAGATTTAATTACTTTTATGTGCATATTGGTGCTAGGAGCTGTTGCTCCAGCTTTGGTTTTTGTTGTGCAGGTGGTCAGGTTTTCCCCAAAGCAGGAAATTTGACTTGTGTAAAACACACAGTCGTACGATTCCTTAGCGCATGCTTTCTACTGAATCGTGCATTTTCTGCAGGTTTCTCTGGATGTCTGACCAACTTATGCGATTTCTTTACGCACGGCTTCTTCTGAACCGTGCGCGAAGGAGACACGCGATTTTCCTATTGTTGTCCTGTTTTATAGCGCTCTGTGGGTAATCGTGCGAGTTGTTCACGCACGGGCAGAAGTTCCTGTGTGCGAGCAAAACGTACGGTTGCACCAAATTGCCGTGAATTTCAGCGCTCTATGGTTACTCGTGCATTTTCCTTCACGCACGGGCGGAAGCTTCCGTGCGCGAGTAAAACGCACGGGTCAACTCATCTTCTTCCGCAATCTTGGCCCGGAAGATAATATCGCACGATTAACGCGCGGTCGTGTGCCAAACCGTGCTTGACCATTTTTCTGACCTGCTCGTATTTAAGTTCAGGAGTAGACTAGAGAAGAGTACATTCCGCCATTTCCGCTCCTCTGAGTGGGAAAACCTTCCTCCAGCCGCTTTTTCCTCTCTCCACCTTGGAGAGCTCATCCGGCCACCATTCTTCCTCCGAACTTCACCGCAAGCGAAGATCTTCAGTTGTTTCCCGCATCTCCATCTCAAGAGGAGTATTTGGAGCTTTTCTTGCAACCATTGAAGAGTTTTCTGGCGACTTTCAGCCTTCACAAATCGTGAATAAGACAGGGAAAATGCCTTTAAAGTAGGTGACAACACTTCAAGCTTCCTCGGACGTCAACCACCGACCGAGCCCGGACAAAGACCGACAACCATGGACTTCGGCCGAGAATCGTGGCTAGCCTTCACGCGTTGGGTTGTAAATCTCCTTTTTCCTCTGATTTGAATGTTTTTTCTAAGCTTTGGATGTTTGCTAAACTTGCTAGGAACTCTTAACAATGTTCATGATGGTTTATTATTGTTGTTGTTGTAGTAGTTCTTAGTTTGGCCTTTACTTCCTTAGCTAGCTTTGGGTTGTTGCTTGGTGATATGCCGCACTAACGTGTGTTAGGGGCTGGACTGGCAAAGAGGTGTTTTCGACCTTCAATGGTTACGACCGTACGCATTAATACTCATCGGATTATTCCACTCTTGCGAAGCGGTGAAGGCGACCTGCGTGATTAATTTTAGTTGTTCTAAAACTCCACCATCCTTTGTTGCATTTGTAATCACTTTCCAATGTGGAAGATCACACTCCCAATATGCACTCCTCGAGAGATTCGATACTCGGAGGATAACTCCCCC
The DNA here is from genome assembly GCA_039583875.1 of Platanthera guangdongensis. Classification (NCBI taxonomy): domain Eukaryota; kingdom Viridiplantae; phylum Streptophyta; class Magnoliopsida; order Asparagales; family Orchidaceae; genus Platanthera; species Platanthera guangdongensis. The sequence goes on from CM077154.1 coordinate 63,391,100, forward strand.
AGTTTATTACTTGACGACAATCAATGCTCTTGCCGAGATTGCATCAGGGAGAAAGAGATATGAAGAGTAGAATCATAATAGTTAAGTCGAGAGAAAGAGAAAAGAATACTATTTATTAATCTAAAAAGGGAGGTTACACTTGGATGAAATATTATAATTGCATGAAAATGAAACACTAACCTAGCATTATTATTACTCTAGAAAAAGAAGTACAAGAACACTACAAAGACTTTCATGAAAACTTGGAATCTAAAAACTTGAAATGAGTAGGAGAGAGAGAAGAGCTTAAGGGAAAAACATGAAAACTCCAAGAAATAAAAATGGCAGCACCTCCCCTTTGCATAAAATATGGATGGGGAACAACTAGGGGACTCTGAATTTATAGAATTTTCTTTGTCTCAGTCACGCCCCCCTTACACGCCCGGGTCGGGCATGTACCTGGGGCATGTAATCTTAGTTGACCTCAGGTATCAGAGTTTTGGAGGGATGGATGATTGCCTCGTACGAAGGAAGACACGCACCCCCCTACATGCCCGGGGCAGGCTTGTACCTGGGACGTGTCAGGCATGTCGCTGACCTCCTGTAACAAAATCTGGTGGGAATGATGATTGCCTCATACGAAGGCAGACACGACCGTGTAGTGGGGGCGTGTATAGTACGAGATAACGTAGAGAAACGAACATTCTTTAATGGCGGCTTGTCCTCAGCTCCAGGTGGAACACTCCCCTAGTACACGCCCGTGTAAGGGTTATACGGTCGTGTATCTAGGTCGTGCAAAAGAACTCTTGGGGAACTGGTCTCTAGCAGAAGTCTTCCTCGGTATCGGATTACACACCCAGGGTACACGCCTAGGGAGGGCGTGACCTAGGGCGTGTAACAGGAAATTTTTCCAAAATTCTGTAAAAATCAGAGAAAATGAGAAAAAAGGATTAGCCGGAACAAAATATACTAAAAAAAATTAAAACAAAATCTTACAATACACAAATTGCATACTAAAAACCTAAAAATACCCAAATAATTTAAACTACAAAACATATTATCAAATTCCCCCAAGCTTAAGATTTGCTAGTCCTCAAGCAAAAATATATAAACTAGCTAACATAAAGGTGACTAATCAAATGTTCTAATACATGCTAAACAGAAGTACCATGCGAAATTCTAAGTAGGAATAAAATGAAAGGTTAACCTAAAACAAGTATTTAAACATGGTTTACAATTTACAAACTTTACTAACAAAAATTACTCATCCAAAATTTTAACAAAATTCTTTAAATAGATTTAAGCAATGCAATAAATGAAATAGAGCATTGAGTTGTTACTAGATCCAAAGTTATATTTTATACTCATATCAATCAAAGTACAAAAATCTAAATTCAAACCCAAAACTTAACAAATCTACTTTTCTTCTTCACATAGCTAATAGACAAACCTAAGAGCATGAATCAAGAGGACTTATTATGAACAAAATGTTTGTCTTAGGTATGATTAGGAGTGGAATTCAAAGATAAACATGGAGGCTAAAATCACATTAAACCAAAATATTTGTTTTATTTAAAATTTTAACATAAAAAGGGTGAAACCATGCATTTAACAACACCATAATAATTTTGTCTTTTTCTTTCTTTTAATTTTTCAAAACAAGGGTCATATATATATATATATATATATATATATTCATTTTGAAATTGGACAAACAAAATTTTTCTTTTGAGCATCCTTTTTTTCATGAAATTCTCCAAATATCAGACAACAAAACTATCACAATATAAAATTTTAAATGAAACTTAAAAGAATAGTGTAATTGGTTATGTTGGAAAATTTAGCTTTGGTGAAAGAATATTGATAAGTGGAGTTAGCAATTGAAATAGGAAAAAGACTCAAAAGCGTCTTACTAGGAATATAATTTTAAGGTTGGCGTGAAGGCTCAAATGAAATCAAAAAATGGCCTACATCATTTCCATGCTCCTAAAATTTATCTAAAACATAAGTTTCGAAAAATTTCAAAAAGTAATGTCCTAGATATTAAATAGAGACTAATGAACTTATCTTAAAAATAAGAATAATAAGAGTGTAGAATCATTCACATCTATTACACTAGTCAAAGTTGACATTGCCAAAATTATCTAAAAACAAGAAAAAAATAGTGGATGAAAGATTTTTTTTTAAAGAAAGAAAAGAAAATAAAGAACGAAAACCATAAGAAAAGCGCGAGTTTTTAGAAAAATGTTTCATGTTAACATGCTACCATGAATTAGAAATACAGCATGACCAACATTTTACTTTTTAAACAAAATTAAAAAGAATGATTAGAAAAAATTTAAATTATCTAAGCTAATATATGGAATTTTGAGAAAAAAAATAAAAAGCAAGGGGTACTATTGATTTTACCAAAATTAGTTTAAACTAATAAAGTAAAAAACATATATATATATATATATATATATATATATATATATATATATATATATATATATATATTGTTTTTTGAAAATATTCACTTTTTTTGAATTTTAGATATTTTCTGTTTTTGGAATTTTTCTTTAAGAAGAAAACACTAAAAAAAATTTTGATTTTGATTTTTTGATGTAAAGAGAAAAACAAAGAAAAGAAATGAAGGAGGAAACCCTTCCCCAAGCTTAAAATGAACATTGTGCTCAATGGAGAAAGGAGGGGAAGGAGAGAGAGAAGCTAATAAAGAAAACTAAAATTAAATATATTAAAATAGGTACTTCTCCGGATTTGCGAGTCACGAATGGCTGGGTGATGCCGCTCCCCAATGCTTGTGCTTTGGAACTTCTTGAAATGTCATCCTGAACTTCTGGTAGAATCAGCAACGTTGGAGCCGGTGATTGCAGAACCTCAGCTCGTCGGAGTCACCCATGGCAAAAAGTGAACAATAAAGAAAACAGAAAAAAACCCTCAGTTGCCTCCCAAGAGCGCCCTTTGTTTGAGCTCGACCCAAAAAATATTGTCCAAAAATAGTAATATTCTCAAAATAGAATATAGTTTTAAACTATTACAGTTCATGCAGAGGAAAATTGATATTGTCTAGACTGACATCATCATAAGATAAATAAAGTTTCAGACGCTGCCCATTTACTTTTAAGTCACCCTTGTCCGGGTGAGAGATTAAAATAGTGCCATAAGGAAAAACTTCTTTTAAAAAAAGGACCTGACCATCGAGATTTGGCTTTTCCCGAAAATAAACGCAAAGCAAATTATAAAGCAAAACTTGGTTGCCCGACCTGAAAGTTTTTGGGTGCCTTAAATTTTTTATCGTGAAAACGCTTCGTTCGCTCCTTATATAATTTGTTATTTTCGTACTCATTGGAGCGCAACTCGTCAACTTTGTTAAGTTGGAATTTTCGAAGATTGGCGACAGAGTGGGGATCAAAATTTAAAAATTTTCAGGTCCAAAAAGCGTGATGTTCAAGTTCGAATGGTAAATGACACGACTTACCATAAACCAATCGATACGACGTACAACCGATGGAGGTTTTGCACGTTGTTTAGTTAGCCCATAGAGCATCATCAAATTTAACTGACCAATCCTTACTTGAAGTGGAAACTGTCTTTTCTAAAATGCATTTAATTTCCTTATTTACTACTTCGACTTGGCCGTTAGTTTGGGGGTGGTAGGCGGTCGAAAGCTTATACATAACGCCATATTTTAAACGATTTTTAGCAAGCTGAGCTTTATAAAAATGCAAACACCTATCACTAATTATGGCCCTAGGAGTACCGAATTGAGAAAATAATTTTTTAAAGAAAGTGATAACAACTCGGGAGTCGTTGGTAACATGAGCTTGGGCCTCTGCCCAACGAGAAACGTAATCTACTACAACTAAAATTTACTTGTCCCAAAACTAGAAGGAAGAGAGCCTTCAAAATCAATTCCCCAAAGGTCGAAGACTTCGCACACGAGGATGTATTTTTGTGGCATTTCATTTTTATTAGAGATATTTCCCGACCGTTGGCAGTTATCGAACTGAATAACAAAGGATTGCGCGTCTTTAAAAAGGTTAGGCCAATAAAAGCCCGCACAAAAAACTTTTTGAGCGGTCTGATTGGCTTGAAAGTGTCCGCATGTCGGTCCTTCGTGTAAGTGTTCCAAAATACATTGTCCCTCTTCGAAAGAGACACATCTCCTTACTACTTGGTATGCACAGAATCGAAAGAGATGTGGGTCCTCCCATAAATAGTTCTTCAGATCAGAAAAGAATTTCTTCTTTTGCAGAGAGGAGAACTCTTTTGGGAGGACACGAGCCACTAAATAGTTGGAGAAGTTTGCAAACCAAGGAGAAGGGGATGTGTTGATTAAAAACAGCTTCTCATCAGGAAAATAATCATTAAAAGTATTTCCGTCTAAATTTTCAATATACGGGTTATCAAAATGCGAGAGATGGACTGCGGCCAAATTCACGGCCTCCATCTTATCTCAGATTTCCAATTCGAACTCCTGGAGGAGTAAGATCAAGCGAATGAACTGTGGCTTGGCATGCAGTTTAGAAAGCAAGTACTTGAGGGTCGAGTGGTCTGTGAAAACTATAAGTTTCGAAAGAGTTATATACGAGCAGAATTTATCAAAGGCAAAAATAACAGCTAAAAGCTTCTTTTCCGTCGTGGTGTAATTTTCTGGTGCGGATGTGAGCATTTTACTCGCGTAGTAAATGGGGTGGAAGTTCTTTATATGTGTTGTCCTAACACGACTTTCACCGTAAAGCTACATGCATCACACATGATCTCGAATGGAAGGTCTCAGACCGGAGCTATCATAATCGGCGCATTAATTTATTTATTATTGATCAATTCAAAAGTAGTTAAACAAACATTATTGAAGATAAATGGGGCTTCCTTCTCTAGCAGATGAGTAAGAGGTTTGGTGATTTTGGAAAAATCTTTTATAGAACATCGGTAGAAACCAGCTTGACCTAAGAAACTTCGTATGGCTTTTACGTTTGTTGGTGGTGGTAATTTTTCAATTACTTCAATTTTAGCTATATCAACCTCAATTTCTCGCGAAGAAATCTTATGTCCTAAGACTAACCCCTCCTGCATCATAAAATGGCATTTTTCCCAATTCAGGGCGAGGTTAGTCTCTTCACATCGTTCTAAAACGTTTTCTAAATTTCCTAAGCGGACATCAAAGGAGTCATTGAACACGGAGAAATCATCCATAAAAACCTTCATAATACTTTCAACGTACTTGTCAAATATGTCTAGCATACATCGTTGGAATGTTGTTGGTGCAATATTACATAACCCAAATGATATTATTTGGTAGACGAAGGTGCCGAAGGACAAGTAAACTTTGTTTTCTCCTGATCCTCGGGCGAAATGGGGATTTGAAAATAGCCCGAGAGACCATCGAGAAAATAGAAAAAGCTATGGACGGATAAGCGTTCTAAGATTTGATAGATTAATGGTAAGGGAAAGTGGTCCTTGTGGGTGGCGTCGTATAATTTACGATAATCTATACACATGCGTCACCCCGCCACGGTTCGTCTCGAAATTAAATCATTATTCGCATTCAAGACTACCGTGATTCCTCCCTTTTTGGCACTACCAGAATAGGGCTAACCCACTTACTATCTCATATGGGGTAGATAATTCCTGCATCTAAAAGTTTCGTTACCTCGCCCTTAACTACTTTTTCATACTTGGTTTCAATCGGCTCAGAGGTTGGACAGAGTTACGCGAATTATCTTCCATTAGAATTTTATGAGTGCCAAAAGATGGGATTATGCCCATGATATCAGAAATCTGCCAAGCGATAGCTCGGCGATGTTTTTGTAAAACTTGAAGAAGTTTATCATTTTATAATTCAGTTAGATGGATCGATACTATTAAGGGCAATTTGGAGTATTTTTTAGGAAGGCGTATTTTAGATTTTCAGGTAGTTCTTTTAGTTCTAGGGTAGGAGGTTCTTCGTAAGATGATTTGGAGGATTTTTCTTTTTCAAAAATCATTTCTTCATACACTTTTGACTTATAAGGAAAATTTGAAGGTGGTGAATCAGCGGCGATTGTTGTTTCTTGCAGACACTGGGGCGGGGTAGTAGAAGAAGGATAAAAAGAAGAAAATTCATTTTTGGAAAGGCAATAGGAAGAGTCATCACTTAAAACATCCAGGAAGAAATAAGAGTCATCATTTTTAAGGTGTTTTTCTTAGACAGGGCGATGGAGAAAGTAACCTCGTCATCTCCGACTCGCATGAAGAGCTTTCTGTTGCTTAGATCAATGATAGTGTGGGAGGTGGCAAGGAAGGGGCGACCAAGGATCATGGGAACCTCGACATCCTCTTCAATGTCCAGAATGACGAAATCTACCAGGAAGATGAATTTGTCGACTTTTTCTAGAACATCCTCCACAATTCCTAACAGATACTTAATCATCTATTAGCAAGTTGAATATTCATATGTGTGGGGTTAAGGCTACCCAATCCAAACTTCTTGAATAAAGAGAGGGACATTAAGTTGATTCTCGCACCTAAATCGGCTAAATCGTGCTTGACAAATATGTCACCAAAGACACACGGGATAGAAAAACTGCACAGATCGTTGAACTTATTTGGTAAGCCATTTGTCAAGATGGCAGAGCACTCGACATTTAACGTGACATGCAATAAGTTCTCTAACTTTTTCTTATTTGTCATAAGGTCCTTAAAGTATTTAACATACTTGGGCATTTGAGAAATCGCTCCATGGAAAGGTAAATTGATGTGAATCTGCATAAACATTTCCAAGAAGCAATTATATTGATCATCTATTTGATTTTTATTAAGTTGAGAAGGGTATAATGGAGTAGGATCATTTCTAAATATGGGTGGTGGAGTTATAAAATCATTTTGTGTGCGTGTAATATTCGAAATAAGGGCGGAGCTTGCCTCGAGTTCTTCGCTAACTATACAAGAAACGTGCTTCCCACTCTGAAGAGTTATAGCTTTCGCTTGATCTCTCGGGTTGGGCTCGGTATTAGCAGGAAGAGACCCGGGGGGTCGCTCGGATATAATTTTTGCGAGCTTCCCTACTTGGTTCTCTAATTGTTTGACAGATCCTGTGAGGATTCTAATGGTTGCGTCATTTGCGTTTATGTATTTAAAAATTATTTACTCTAAAGATGGAGGTATTTGAAAACTTTTAAGTGGTGGAGGTGGTATAAAACCATGTTGCGGAGGCGGGCGAATAACGTTCGTCGGATTACTCCACGAGAAATTTGTGTGGTTATGAAAAGCGGGGTTATAATTGTTCAGATCAGCAAAACCAGGTGTAGGAAAATTAGAAGCAGCAGAATAATTATTAAAAGCATTTCTAGGCATATTAACTACATAATCAATTGTTTAGAGGCAGCAGTTGCAGTTTCTCATAACTTAGGGGCAGAGGCAACAATCATCTCCATTATATTCTTGCTAAGTATTTCCACTAGCAGTGTCAGCTGGGAGATGTAGTCCACTTCATACATACCTGGAGGTTTGTTTGGGCGAGATCTTGGCACATTCCAATGATAGGTGTCCATGGCCATATCCTCGAAAAGCTTAAGTCCAGCATCCGGAGTTTTGTGGTTTAAAGTACCACTAGAAGTGGCATCTATCATTTGCTTCATAGTTTCATTTAGCCCATTATAAAATGTTTGCACTTGTAACCATACAGGCATCGCGTGATGGGGGAAATGTCTTATAAATTCCTTAAACCTTTCCTATGTATCATATAAAGATGCAGATTCAATTTGACAGAAGGAAGAAATGTCGTTTCTAAGTTTCGCAGTTTTAGCTGGCAAAAAATACTTCGTCAGAAATTTCTTAGTTAATTGGTCCCAAGTTGTGATAGAAGCTCTACATAGAGCCATCAACCATGGCTTAGACTTGGTTCTTAAAGAAAATGGAAGAGTGTTATCCTAATAGCGTCATCTGTAACACCATTTATTTTGAAGGTGTCACAGATTTCAAGAAAGCTAGCGGTGTGTATGTTCGGATATTCATCTTGTAATCCATCGAACTACACATGTTGTTGTACCATTTGAATTATGTTAGGTTTTAGTTAGAAGTTATTGTTAGCTGTGGCGGGGCGGACTATACTACTCTCGGTACCCTCCATATTCGGCCTTGCATAATAGGACATAGGCTCTGAATATAGACTCTGAATCATTAATCGGTTCTTGGATAGTGGGGCCTTGAAATCGCGATCTTCTCCAAAGATTACGCTCAATTTCTTGAACCAAATCCAAAATTTCTGACGGATTCGCGCGAGTCATAAACTTGAAGGAGAAGAGAAAGAGAAAACCTAGAAAAAGAGAGCTTAATTTTTTTGGAAATTAAAATTTTTTTAAAGGGGGTAGAAAGAGAGGTGATAAAAGTAATAGATTCATGATTTCAAAATATCAACGTAAAGTTGTCTCTGACAACGACACCAAAAACTTGATGTCTACAAATCGTTATGAAAAGAAACCTGAACTAACAATCCAATGAAGGCAAGTATACCTATCAAATTATAGCAAGGGGGCACAAGTGTCGTATTTAGATCCGAGAACCGTTGAGTACTTATACTCACATGAATTGTTATTATCTTTTCGAAGGATTTAGGGTTTTATTACTAAATTAGAAAAAAGGAACTTGCTTGCAACTATTAAGAAAGACTACTACAAATGATTAAAGAGAGGGGTTGAAAGATGGTTACGGGATAATTCTCGATCATGAATCGCCTCTCCATAAGTTAATCAAAGATACGATAACAAACTAAAAATTAATAAGGTAAAAGTCCTTGACTGTGGGGGTTCCCAAAGCTGGAACACGCTTCTCTCGAAGACATGCCCAACTGAGCTTAGGAAAATTAGATCAAACTCTCGTCCGTATTCGAATACCTAAAACTCGCTTTAAGTAGTGAACCCCGCTATTGGATTTCACTCCAATACGAGAGATTTATGTCATCCTCTCTCGAAGGGTACATGCAACACTCTTTACTCTTGAGTGTTCACTTCAAAATATGAGCCTTTAACATAGCTAAGAGTGAAAACCTAGGTGGAGATTACATATCAATGATATAATTCCAAACACGATATTTCAAGAGTAAATCAAAGACCTAAGCCTAAAAAGAGAAAGTAAACAAAAGCATCATATCTTAATCAACTCAACCTCAGTTCATCAAGATCGAATACTAGGAGTATTTAGTTAGACATGCTGAAGGGGAGAAAGAGAGATGGAGTGTAGAACATCATAATAGCTAAGCAGAGAGAAAGGGAAAAAACACTTTTTATTAATCTATAAAGGGAGGTTACACTTGGATGAAATATTACACTTGCATGAAAAAGGAACCCTAAGCTAGCATTATCATTACACTAGAAAAAGAAGTGCAAGAACACTACAAAGACCTGCATGAAAACTTGGAATCTAAAAACATGAAATGAGAAGGGGAGAGAGAGAAGAGCTTAGGGGAAAAACATGACAAAACTCTAAGAAATAAAAATGACGACACCTCCCCTTTGCACAAAATCTAGATGGGGAACACCTGGGGGACCTCTGAATTTATAGAATTGTTTTCTGTTTCGATCACGCCCCTCTTACAGGCCCGGGTCGGGCATGTACCTGGGGCGTGTAATCTTAGTTGACCTTGTGTATTGGATTTTTGGAGGGATGGACAATTTCCTCATATGAAGGCAGACAAGCCCCCCGCCCCCACCCCACGCCTGGGTTGGGCATGTACCTGGGGTGTGTCAGGCATGTCGTTGACCTCGGGTAACATAATCTAGACTGAATGATGATTGCCTCACATGAAGGCTGGCACGCCCTAGTACATGTACCATCACTCAAACAACTAGACCCCTGGGATGGTTTTGTCATGACTAGGTCATGAAAACACCCTATGAAGCATAAGGAACCAAGTGAGCTTAGGCATGATGGTGAAAATCACCTTGGTATGCAAATAGTAAATTCTAAACATCAAACCACGGGTTTGAATTTAGGGCTTCACCTTGACCCTTTGACCCTGCCATAACATCCCTAACCCATTAAGGGGTCTATTGGAGCCACTAAGACCCATTGGGGTCAACTAAGATGATAAAATTGACCTGAGTCAACCTTAGCCCTAAATTGGTCAAGGTGCCCTAATAAGGGGCAACTGGCCTATAATGTGTCCAAGTGACCCTACCTAGACATTCCTAGCCCTCATGGGAGTCCAAAGGATCACTAACCACCAATTAGGGTCATTTAGGTCACCCAATGTGGCCTAGGGTTGGGCTAACCCACATTAGGTCAATTTAACCCAAATAGGCTAACTCAAGCTCAAACACAAATCCACTTGGGCTAACCTCATTTTAATTATTCATATGGGTTAATGGGGTGCTTTTGGGTTGAAATAATCATCAAAAATCATCCACGGTGACTAGGAGTGCGAAAACTAGGGTTTGGAGGAAGGTGGAAGATGAAGGATCGATGGAAATCAATGCTTGGACCTTCAAACTCCCCCATTAAATGCTAAATTCAATGGATCACGAGCCCTCTGAGAGAGAAAAATAGGGTTTTAATTATTCCTTTATGGGTGGATTCAATGGATTGAGGGAAACCAAAAAAATTTCTTTAATGGCCATTTATGGAAACCACCTATGTAACCTCTCCCACATCCAATAGAACCCCTCTATCATCTTCATGACCTCACAAGGAGAAAAACCCCTCTGCCTCCCAAGGATCATGAGCCCTCTGAGTAGGAGATAGCAGAGCACCCAATATCTCCAAAACAGTCATGGCGAAATGGAGATCAACGAGGCTACAAGCCCGCTCTCGGGTCTGGTTCTCCTTCTCTTTCTCTGTGGTAGAATCTAGATCAACTAGGATGTGTAATCGAGATCAATTGAGACGATTCAATTCTTCTATTTCCATGAATTTTTCGGATTTGGGCTTCCTTGTGAGTTCGTCGGAAACCGCCCCTCCGGCAGCCGTGCTGCCTTCCGGCGATAGCCACCACCTCAACGGAGGTGGTGGCGATGGTGGCCGACCTGGGAGGGGCTGGATCGCCGACAAATAGTCTTGGAAGTGGGTCCAAGTCAGGGTGATCGGGGAAATTCAATGGAGGTTGAAGACGATGCATGGGCCGTCCGATCGTTCTGTCAAAATGATAGAGTTATTATTATTAATAAGAGTTATTTATTCCCTTTATTTTTCACCTTCTTAAATCAGTAATATAAGGCCCTTAGGGGATGAACAATGAAAAACTCCCAACATGAAAAGGGTAGCCCTAGGGTCTAAATTAATTCAAAATTTGTTTCAACCCATTTGGACACCTATTCTGACCACATCACTCAAAATGATGCAGCATATACATAGCTTGATCAGAAATTCAAATGGGTGCCCCCACTGTTCCTTTTGTCCAAATGACCTGAAATTTGGGCCATGAACTTGTTTTTGTTTGCTATGAGGTCTTATCCAAAAATTGAAAATTTTGGAGATAGTTTTCCTAAAGTTTTTGTAGAAGTTAAATAAATTAAATGGGTTTTATTTCAAGTAGTAAATGATAAAACAATTCACCAGATGTTTTGTGAGAGGCTTTTATGGCCATGATAGTTCCCTGGTTGAAATTTCAGCCCATTTGGGCTTGATTTGAGTAATGGGTGTTGAAAACAAGATTTGGTCAAGTGGGCAATATTTAACCTAGGGATTTCTTGGGGGTGCTTGAGGAAATTAAGTGGTCTTCCCTCATCCCCTTGGGGTGAATCTTAGGTCACATACTTAAAATGACATCATACACCACCTCATGAGAAATGGTAGGGTTCTAGGATGTTTTTACCATGGGGCCTAGTGTGAACCCTAAAAGTGCACTTTTGGTGTTATTAAAGGACATAGGATCAAAGCTCAATAGAAGTCAGTGAAACTTGGCATTTGAGTTTTATTCTTGTTATTATCATTTGAGAAATTTTACGGGAATTTGTCGGAATATTTATACATTTTTTCTCAATTAATTTAAATATGGGTCCTTTACTTTGCTGTTAAAATGAAGGGTCAAATATTGTGAAAATGCCTTAGAATCTTTCTAGTGATGTTTTTATGATATAAGTATCCTCTGTGAATTTTGGTATAATTTTTGGATGGGTAGTTTGGGTAGATTATTCAAAATGTGCCCTAATTCAGTTAGGTTAATATAAACTATTTGGCTGGTCATTGTATTTTGGAAAAATATGAATCTTCTCCAAAGAGCTCCTAGGGATAACATAGTGCTCTGGAAATTTTATGTAATCATTTAGATGGATATTTATAGTACCTCCTCCACACCCTTTTTGTTTACAGTATTCTTGAATTTTTTTATTTATGTGATTAATTGGTGCTGTAAAATTGTGAAATTTGGCGAGTGAATTTTTTATGTTGCTGGAAAGTCTTGTTATTTTATTACAATTTTTGGAAGAGTATTTATGATAGTTCCTTCACAAGTTGCCATAGAGGCAAATTATTTTGTAATTTTAAATAAATAGTGCAATGACATTAAAAAATTATGAAATTTATACCCGGATGTTATTTAGTCAATAAGAGGCTCTGGAAATGTTTTAGGGTCATTGCATGATAGGATCTTATAGTTCATGTTCAAGTAATAGGAGGAATAATTTTCGAAAAATTAAAATAAAGGCCCATTTAATTAGGAAAAATAGCTAATTCTGGTTTGGGGCTTAATATATCATGGTAGACCCCCAGTAATATTTTTTAAGGTTGTAGACAAGTATTCAAAGTATTTGCCTTCAAATGCTTTAGATCGATCGTATGGTTTGCATATAGTGAATTCGAGGTTTTGAGGTAAAATAGTAGACCATACATTGGTGAAATTATAGTGGGTGTACCAGGTTTGGGTCAAGTCATGATAAGGTCACCCTTAGGGCTAAGTACAGATTAGACTAGGTAATTTTGAGACGGTGTATCGTCTTCTCCCGGGGAATATATAAATTCGCATATGATAAACTAAGGGATAACATGGGAAAAGGGTTTGGTAATAAATATATACTCATAAAAGTAAGTGTCTTGCAAAAGGGAACTTGGGGCTTCAGCCGATCGTAGTTTCTAGAGCTCTAAAGAGACCTTCACAGGGAATGCCCTGGGAAGTCCAAGGTAAACCATAAACCATAGGATTAAGCAGACTATAAGAGTAACCTCAAAATAACCACTGTCACGAACACTCACCTCGTTGTTTCAGGAGTATAGGTGGTATAGATTCATGGGCAGTTGGCTCAATGTTTGAAAGAAAGATGGTTTCAAGTTTGGCGAGTTGATGGATTGGGAGCTCTTTAGCATAAGTGCATGTGCATAAAAGTCACGGTTCTTCTGTTCGCTCTGGTCGTCTCACCGACAGAGGAATGATGACTTAATGGGTGTAGTGGTTGGGACTGGCTTGATAGTGTATGTGGAGACGCCTACCTAGTGACAATACACTTGACCACAAAGACTGGCGGGTTTGTAACCATTAGTACGTGGTGACTCTGGTGTGTCCTTCAAAAGCGTACATAAGGGCTAGGCCTGGTAGTGCGGTTGCCTGCCTAGGAGTGGGGTGGCCTAACCCACTATCTCCATTGGCCACTACAGAGGCTCCTGGGAGTGAAGCTAGCTTCCAAAACTGTGGAACTAAAGGTCTATGTATAGAGTCGTGCGTGTGTGTTGCACTTGCATGAATCATGGCATAACATATCACAACACACATACATACATATAACCTGACACAACATCGTATAAACTAGTATGGGATAGATTATACGATGGGAGCCTTGAAAAAGACCCCTTAACTTATAAGTTTGTATGGGCATTCATACAAGTTAAGGTTAATTATTTACCTATGATAGCTAGATGTATATTTCATTATTTACCTCTTATCATTGTTGTTCCATATTTCATGTGTTGTGTATTGTATCCACATTAACCCAGATTTGATGAAGTCACCCTTGAACTAAGATGAATTACGTTTTATTTGATGCTTTGGTTGAGTTATGTGTTTGCAGGAATCTAATGGCAAGTGTAGACCAATGTCAGTCTACAATGGGTCACCAAACACAGGACCATACAATGTAATCCCTCATTGTGTGATCCAAGGTGTTGACTCATGTGTAGTCTCTCTATTGGGATACACTTCATATTCAAGCACTAGGATTTATTGGAAAAGACTTGATGCTGGTCTCACCAAAGAGAAAGGAATTCTATCAAAGAAATTTGCTAAGTATTTTACTCGAGTAGTTCTATACCAACTCGAGTGAATAGCTCAGTATATGCTCGAGTAAAATTACTCTTACTCAAGTAAGGATGATAGATACCGAGTAGTCAATTTCTGTCTCTCGAGTAGTTAAGACAACTACTCGAGTAATTTCCATATTATTCTCGGGTTTACAGATTTCCCTCTCCAAATATATTCTAAGTAAATTACTCGAGTAGTACTTTGTAGTACTCGAGTAGTTTATACATTCTGTCTCGAGTAGTTCATTTATTGCTCGAGTAGTCGAGTATTTATACTCCAGTAACCAGAATTTATTCCCTCAGAATTTCTCTAAGTCAATTACTCGAGTAGCCATTTCCATATACTCGAGTAGTTCTTATTCACTTGAGTAGTTCAACTTCACTACTCGAGTAACCCAGAAATCTAGTTCAGAAAATATTTTAAGTCCCTGACTCGAGTAGTTCATCTACCACTCGAGTAGCCTATTCTCATTTACTCGAGTAGTATTTCTTGTACTCGAGTAGTCTAACTCCACTTCACGTATAATTCCTTAAGTACACGAGTAAGTCTTTTTGGTACTCGAGTAGCTGATCAACTTCTCAATTTTCTTAAAGATTATACTCGAGTAGTTCTCTTTAGGATACTCGAGTAACTGTCTCTAAGTACTCGAGTAGTTATTTTCATCTCTCTCGAGTAGTTATATAATGTACTCGAGTAGTCACTTCTTCACTCGAGTATATTACTTCAGTTTTTCTGAAAATTTCGTTAAGTCCAGTTTAACAAATTCTTTAATGAGCCTTGACGTGATTAGTCCACATGTCCCTCATTATGAATTAATTATGACAGATTATCTTCGATCTTATATAAAGTTTTGTCAAACCGACGAACCCTAAGCAAGAAGAAATTCTATCAGAAGTTTTTGCAGCCGTATTTTTGCTCTAAGTTTTTTGTTCCTCTCTCTCTCTCTCTCCCTCCAAGAAGCCGCCGCCGCCGATTCTCATCCGGCTAGGGTTTTCATTTTCAGAGATTCAGATTAAGAAGATTTTACAAATCGAGATTGCCGCACAACTCTTCATCTTCTAATCGATCGTGTAAAGTCAATCGTGTAAAGTCAAGAAGATTCAGATCTGATCTTGCCGAAATTTTCTTCACCTCTCTGATAAAGCCGAAAAGTCTAGAAGAAGAAGATCCAGGCCGATTCTTGCAGATCTGATAGAGATTCTTTGTTTGTATTTCATACACATTTTATTTCATTATTGTAGGAGAAGTTTTCTCCGAGTGTAGGAGCTTTTGACTCCGAGATTGTATGAAGTTTCATCTTCCGAGTGTAGATCTGCTTTGTGGATCGAGATTATAGGAATGTTGTTCCGAGGCGTAGGATTGGTTTTTCAATCCGAGATAGTGGAGTAACCGAGTCTAGTTTATTGCTAGATCGGTGGGGGAAAGTGTATGTACCCAAGATTGGGGAACCACTATAAATCTTGCTTCGTCTGTGATTGATTGGTAGATAGTTCTGTGCTTTGATCTAAATTTTTTATTACGCAAATAGACGCACATCTCACCTATTCACCCCCCTCTAGGTGATTTAGGTAGACAACTAATAACTTTCAATTGTATCAGATGGAGGTTGATCATTAAAAGGTTAACACCTTGAACAGATCCTTATATAGTTGTCTTTTGAGATCTAACAAAACATGGACAAAGCTAAAGATTTTGCCAAGCTTCCTTTGTGCACCAAGAATAATTTTCCCATGTGGAAAGAGAGAATAAAATTCTTTATGGAAGTTGTGGATCCTAGGATCTTCATGATAGTTGAAGAAGGTCCTTACATTCCCATGACAGTCTCCACAATAGATGCAACCAAAAAAGTTCCAAAGAAACTAATGGATCTAGATAAAGACGAGATTGCACTTGTGTCATTAGATAAAAAAGCAAAAAACATTATAGCAAGTACAATCGATGACTCCATGCTGCAAAACCTGATCCACTGCCAGTCTGCAAAGGAGATGTTGCAGTATCCAGTTACCTTGATGGAAGGTACAAAAGAAGTGAGGGATGATGTGTAAGACCTCCCCCCTCCCGGATCTCAAAACACGACACGAAGGGGGGTCTTATGCCTGGAACAGCCGCCTTGCGGTAGCATTAGCTCACGGGCTAACCTGTACCACAAGACGCCTATTCTGCCGGCTACAACCAATATCAATATAAATATGCCAACCCAACCATAATATAAAGGAGAAGAAGTCAAATCCACACTAAGCACATAGTCCAAATACACCAAATAAGGGAAGCTAAAACATGCTTCTACAACATCAGAGCACAGCTATAAGATTGCCCAAACGGGCTACATCAAAATCTCACAACACTCACATCCGTAACCGACGGTAGCGATGGCACCGTCACATCAGGCCATGTCGTCCTGGCCTAGCTGTCCTGCTGCAAAGTCTGCGGCTGCTCTACCTGCGTGGTGACCTACTAAAAAGGAATACGTAGCAACCGTTAGTCGAAAAGACTAAGTGGCTTCACAAAAGCTCCCCCGGCTACTCCTCGGCACCGGGCGGAGAAAGGAACAAGCGTACAACTATAATACAAGTAGTAAAGCAGGTACAAGCAGGTGGTAATAGTACATGAATAACAACATTATAAACTAGCAGTTCTACTTGAATAATAATATTATAAACTAGCAGTTATACTTGAGCAATTAGTTAATCAACAAGTACAAGTAACTACAGCAGAAAAGTAACTTAACTTATTAGGATGCCGATACAAGCTTATAAGTTAAGGATCGGGTTACATAAAAGTAACGCATCGTATAAGAGTGCCCATACAAACTTATACGATGAGGGTCTTGTTTGTGCAATGCTATGTAATGGATGTATGTTGTGCAATGACTCACCCATGATCACACACATGCAATTGCTATGTCGACACAGACTACAGTTCCTACTATTTGAGCAGGTAGCTAACCTCTCAGGCATCAGCCGCCATGGCCAGGCGGTGACAGTAGAGCGGGCATCTCTACAACTAGGCGGGTATCCACACTCTTCACCTATGCCTCCGTACACCTCAATGCTAAGAACACAACAACAGAGCCCATGCGTACTATGGCCCAGCGGGGTCTCGGGTAGATGTGCACCGAGAACACAGCCCGAACTGGCCTGGTGTGGCCCGGAAGGGCCTCGGAAGAAGGCACGAGGACACAGCCTAACCGTTCACTTGGCACGGATCGGGCCTCGGGACGTGAACACCGAGGACATAGCCCAACCGCCCAAAGTCTAACTGTCAATTCCCTTCGGTGTGACGATCGGCGAGCCCATAGACCTGCCACACTATCCTTAACCCAGGATTACGACACCGTGTGTCGACTCACATTGCATGTAAATGCGACGGCACTGTGGCATAGAAGGGGCCTCGAAAGTAAGCATGAGGACACAGCCCAACCAACCACTCGGCTTGGAAGGTGCCCCGGGATGTGAACACCGAGGACCAAACCCATCCGTCCATCTATACCTCAATTCAACATTAACTCAACTAGTGACGACCAACGCTGCACCTACATCCATCCACAATACTACTCGTAGGGAGACTACGCAATAAGTATTGGACTACTACATTTCATTCTAACCCTCACACATACTCATGGTGATGGTTTATCCTTATATTTATCATTCCAAAAGATTTCAACATATTACAAACATGATGCGCATAAATAATAATCTACCAATTTGTATCTAGTCATTTCATTCATCATATTATAAACGTGATGCGCTTATATAATAATCTATCAATTTTTAGCAAGTCATATCATGTCACAAAGCTTGCTTCACAATTCAGTTTAATGAAATCTAATTAACAAGATTCATCATTCATAGCACTATGGTGGTTAGCATAAAATAGTTCATCGAAATCTCGAGTTAATTTGCAACATCGATTCCACCGAATTCAAATTCATATAATATAAACCCCAGAAATTAAGTGTAGAATAAATATGGATAGCAAATTCGATCGGAGATTACCGAAGGTACAGGAATCCGGTGAAGACGTGTAACCCCTCGATGGAAAGGTCATTCCATGGGTTACAACTTTCATACTCAGCCCACAACCAAGATTTGACTGTATCCTATTTGAAATCGGCTTCAACGTGCGCTGCGCACAGAACAACATTTCTGCATGCAAGATTTATCCGAACTCATTTTCGTTCAGACTTTTCCGTTGTTAAATACTTTGCATGAAGATGTGCAACCACTCGTTGGAAAGGTATTTGCAAGGGCTTCAACTTTCGTGTTTAGTCGAAAGCGCAGATCTGGACACAACCTACATGAAAATGGCCAAGAAGATCATTGTGTGCAGAATACAAAATTTGCACGTACCTTAAAGAGGGATGAACGGCATCGGTTCATCTTCCTCTTCAAGTCGATCTTCCAAAATCACTCCAGAAATTCCTCCTCCCTTATTCACCCTCAAAGGGGCCATGATTCTTCATGAAACCATCCACCCATCATCATATAGAAGAAAGAGGAGGTTGAAGAGATCTAAAACCTAGAACACATGTCCTAGCATGGCCATCCCTAAAAAACTCCTTCTCACCATCAAGACTCTCTTGAGTCGATATATCTCCTAAAAAAATAACTAAAGATCTAGCTCCAAGGGAGAGGGTAGGAAGCTCACCTCATTTCCGGCATTTCCACTATTTCCGGCCATGGATCGTGTAACTCTTCTCGGCGGTATCTTCTCCTTCACGGCGACGGCGGATCTTCTCCTCTACAACTAGATCCAGCAACTTCCTTCTCTCAACAGGAGTTTCTCTCAGAAAATAGGGATGAAGTGAGAATGAAAATGGCTAGGGTTTTCTCTTCCCCTTATATATGAAAAGTGATACGGGTAGGGACACGCCCATGCCCTTACCCGTGTCCTTCTTGGGCGAAACGACAACGAAAATTCCCGTGTCGGTTCAATACTCGACACGGGTAGGGACACGCCCGTGTCCCTACCCGTGTCCACATGACATGGCTGTGTTCCCTGGCCGTGCCCTTTTATGGATACATTTCGATGAGCTCAACTCGACACAATGATACGCGGGTAGGGACACGCCCATGTCGCTACCCGTGTCGTACAATTCGTCGATCTCGACACGTAGTTCGTCGATCTCGACATGCTGTGTCGAGTGTAACTTGACACACATGGGTTGGGACATGCCCGTGTCACTACCCATATCATACGATGTCGGCACACCTCGTCAATCTCGACACGCGCTGTCGAGTGTAACTCGACACACACAGGTAGGGACACGGTCGTATCGCTACCCGTGTCATACGACGTCGACACACCTCGTAGATCTCGACACGCCCTGTCGAGTGTAACTCGACAGACACGGCACACGGGTAGGGACACGCCCATATATCTACCTGTGTCATACAATTCGTCGATCTCGACACGCAGTTCGTCGATCTCGACATGCTGTGTCGAGTTCAACTCGACACACATGCACACGGGTAGTGACACGCCCATGTCTCTACCCGTGTCACTTCACACGGGTAGTGACACGCCCGTGTCACTACCCGTGTCCTTCTCTGGACATACTCGAGTCATTGACTCGAGAACCGGCCACTCCAACACAGGTATGGACACGCCCGTGTCTCTACCCGTGTCCTATGCTTGACTGATTTCTCCTCCTTTTCACATGTGCTGCCCTGTTTTCAACACTCCCCATGAATACTAGTCAGCTCTCCTGACTCAAAAACACGCACGAGGGGTCTAGTGCGATTCGGGACGTTACAAATCCTATAAACAAAATAAAAGATTTCGTCCCCGAAATCAGGCTGAGGCTATGGGGAGAAAAGCATAATAGAAAATATAATATGCTTTTAAATAAAATTACCTTGAGCAAACAACTCTGGGTAGTGTTTTTGCATCAAATCCTTTGGCTCCCATGTATATTCCTCCTTCCCATGATTAGACTATAGCACCTTCACCAAGGGAACACTTTTGCGGCGTAACTTTCTTGTCTCGCTATCTACAATCCGCACCGGCTCTAGTCGCACAGACCTATCAAACGCCACAGCACCATCAGTTTTGGGGATGTATTGATCGGGCCGCAACAGCGCCTTCTGAAGCAACGACACATGGAACACGTTGTGGAGGTTCTCCAGCTCGGGCGGTAACTCCAACCGATTGGCCAAAGGGCCAATCCTTTCCAATATAGTATAAGGCCCAACATACCTTGGGCTGAGCTTTTTCACACCACGCATACGTGACACTCCATGCATCGGTCGGATTTTTAGGAACACCTTATCACCCACTTGAAACTCCACCATCTGGTGCCTTGCATTATAACACTTCGCCTGCCGACTTTGAGCTTCCAACATGCGATCCCGAATCAGTCTAACCGCCACATCTGTATCCTCAATATATTCAACACCCAAAGCCTTCGGGTCTTCATCTTGCACCCAAGACAAGGGGGTTCTACACCTCCTTCCATGAAGATCTTCATGTGGAGCCATGCCGATACTAGCCTGGTGGCTGTTGTTGTAGGAGAATTCTACCAATGGTAAGAGCCTTTCCCACAACTCTCCTCTATCCAACACACATAATCTCAACAAATCTTCCAATTTCCGGATGGTCCTTTCAGATTACCCGTCCATCTGAGGATGAAACGCGGTGCTGAAGGTAAGGCGCGAGCCCAAATATACATGTACCGCCTTCCACTCCTTGGAGGTAAAACGACCATCCCGATCCGAAACAATTGTCTTAGGCATGCCATGATACCGTACGAACTGCTCCACAAAGAGGCATACCAAGACATCCACATGAGCTTCTTTCTTCATTGGGATAAACCGGGCTACTTTCATCAGGCGATCAACTATCACCCACACCGAATCATTTCCGGAGCGTGAGCGAGGTAACCCATGGACAAAGTCCATGGAGATATCCTCAAACTTCCACTCGAGGATGGGCAACGATTGTAGCAAACCACCAGGACTCTTGCATTTCGCCTTCACCCTTTGACAAGCTTCGCAATGTGTAACAAAATATCGGACATCCTTTTTCATTCCCGGCCAACACATGGTCTTCCGTAAGCCGGCATACATCTTAGCAATGCACGGGTGCACTGAATATTGAGTGCAATGAGCCTCTTGCAAGATATCCTCCCGGATTTTATCGCCTTTGGGAATGTAAAGCCGGCCACGAAAATAAACGAGGCCGTCTTTTAGCGTATACTCATCCGTAGTCCCATCTTCGATTGACTTGATTGCCGGGGCCAGGGCCGCATCCACTCCTTGCTCCACTCTAATTCGTTCCTAGATATCACAAACTATGCTCATGCTTGCCAAGTACTCTGTATACTCTACCGAAGGAGCCTTGAACACCAAAGTAATATCCATCTCCTCAATCATCCGAGCCAACTCCATACTCATCAATCGAGCCTCTAGGCTAGAGCCTGGTACCTTCCAACACAAGTCATCAGCCACCGAGTTCGCCTTTCCGGGGTGGTAGTTCATGGTGAACTCATAGTCGCATAGAAGTTCTAACCACCGTCATTGTCTCAAGTTCAACTCCTTCTGAGTATGAACGTACTTCAAGTTTTTGTGATCTGAAAAGATCTCGCAGTGGACGTCGTATAGATAATGCCTCCAAACCTTCAAGGAGAACACCACTGCTCCAAGCTCCAAATCGTGAACCGGGTAATTGATTTTAAGTTTCTTCAGTTGTCTTGAAGCATAAACAATCACGTGTCCATGATGCATCAACACCGCTCCCATCCCTTGATATGATGCGTCAGTGTAAACTTGAAATCCTTCCTTCCCAAACAGAAGTGCAAGGATGGGGGCGGAGGTAAGTCTGTCCTTCAGCTCCTGGAAGGCCGCTTCATATTGGGGTGTCCACTCAAATGGCACACCTTTCTTCGTCAATGAAGTAAGAGGAAGAGCAATCTTTGAAAATCCTTTTACAAACTTGCGGTAGTACCCGGCAAGTTGAAGGAAACTCCTCACATCGGCCGCCGACTTCAAGGGTAACCACTCCTTCACGGCACGCACCTTGGCCGGATCCACCGCTAGTCCTGCTCCACTGATCACATGCCCCAAGAAAGCAACCTCTTTAAGCAAGAATTTTCACTTGCTGAACTTGGAGAACAAGACGTGCTCTTTTAATTTCTTCAATACCAAGGTCAAATGCTCAACATGCTCCTCCTCCGTCTTTGCGTAGACCAAGATGTCGTCGATGAAAACAATGATGAAGATATCCAAATAAGGTTCAAACACCTTGTTCATCAGGCTCATGAAGGCAGAAGGGGCATTTGTGAGCCCAAACGGCATAACAGTGAACTCGTACAGTCCATATCTTGAACTATAGGCCGTTTTCTGGATGTCACCTTCTGTATTCTCAACTGATAATACCCTGAACGCAAGTCCAACTTAGAAAACCAATGCGCTCCTACTAGTTGATCGAACAACTCATCGATCCGAGGTAGCAGATAAGTGTTCCGCACTGTCAGCTGATTGAGTTCCCGATAGTCTATGCACAAACGCAGGGTTCCATCCTTCTTCTTCACGAACAATACAGGGGCTCCCCAGGGTGACGAACTGGGGCGAACAAACCCTGACTCAACCAGTTCTTACAGTTGAACTCTAAACTCCGCGAGTTCCTTTGGGGCCATTCGGTAAGGGGCCTTGGATACCGGCTTGTCACCCGGTACTAGATTAATCTGGAAGTCAACCTCTCTATGCGGGGGTAATCCTGGCAGTTTATCAGGAAATACCTCGGGGAAATCCCGCACTACCCGTACGTCTTTTATATCCAATGTTATCTCCTTCAACTCGAACCAGATCATGAAGACTTCATCCCCCTTCATATGGGCTTTTACTGTCTGAACTGAAGATAGCAACATGCGAGGTGCGAAGCTAATACCTTGGAAGATGACATTGGTGTCTCCATGTCACAACTAGATTCGTTTCTCTGCACAATCAATCCTTGCAAAGTGCCTGTCCAACCACGCCATGCCCAAAATGATGTCAAACTCCGGCATTCTAAAGACCGTGGCAGGTGTATCAAAGGCCTTTCCTTCAATAAATATCTCGAGCTCGCACTTAGAAGTTGCAGTCATCTCCGAGCCGTCCGATAGGCGCACTCGTCAGGCTATACAGGTAAAGTAGTGTACGCCCTCCATGTCCTTAATGAAGTCCTCAGACACAAAGGAGTGTGAGGCACCGGTATCGAACAGCGCATAGGCCGTCTTCCCGCCAACTATCACGGTGCCTAAGTACCAATAACCAAAACTTGTTGCTAGGTGTCTAGTATGTCTCAAGCAACTTCAAGTTTAAGAAAAGAAAAACGTGATAATTACTTAAATCATACCTGCAATCACATCTTGGGGATTCCATTCTTGCGCCATGTCCAGTACACTTGATCCCGAGCAGGGCTGGGGTTTCCTCCTCGCGGTCCACGTCCTCGACCACGCATATAACCACGCCCCCGCGGAGCTGCCGGAGGGAGAGCAGGAGGGACATTCCCATACAACTGCGGGCAGAAACGTCGAATGTGGCCCGGCTGGTTGCATTCAAAACACACCAGCCCACGACGCCCTTCATGTTGTTGCATTTGTTGAGGCTGAGGCGGTGGAGGCAACGCAGGTGGCTGCGGAACCGGATGCTCCACTCTAAAATCTCGGTGGAAACGTCCTCCACCTCTTTGACATCCCCTTCCTCTCCTAAAGTCCCGCCTTCTTCTATTGCTTGGGCCAGCTTCCATCACGCCCTCTGCAGGTCTCTTACCACTACTCAAGTGATCTGCCTCCAATCTCTTCGCCACGTCGATAATCTCTGCCAAACTAGCGTCCGATATAAACAAAAGGGCCTGCCTTAGGGGATCTCGCAGACCTTTGTAGAAACGCTTGGTGTATCCTCTATCATCCAGTTCATATGAGTCCGCGAACCTTGCGAGATGCTGGAACTCTCACAAGTATTCTGTAACTGATTTTGATCCCTGCTTCAGTAGTAGAAACCTCTGCTCGAGATCATCTCGAGCCGATGTAGGAATGAAGTGCTCCAAGAAGACACCCGAGAACTCGCTCCAACTTATCTTGGTATCCACTCATCCTTGGAACGTGGCGCACATGAGTGACTTCCACCACCTCTTAGCATATAGATCCGAGACGGACACCGCCAACGATACAACCATGTTGGCCGAGCTACGGATCCCTGCCAATAGCTCTTGGATCATGTCAAGCCATTCCTCCGTGTGTACGGCCGACTCCGTCCCGAGGTAGGCGGGAGGGGAGAGAGCCCGAAAGGTGCTCAGCCAGTTAGAGCCCGGAGCCTAATGTTGAACCGGAAGCTGTTGCGCCCTAAAGGCATCCAGAATGGCGGTGAGCATCTACCCCAACTCGGATTGTTGAAACTCAGTGGGTATGGAAGGGGCAAGAGTGTCCCCCATCGGCTCAGCGTGTACTGGAATCTACATGTAAAACACAAACGTATGGTCAGGTTGGCCAATCTTAAGGTCAAAGTTGGACAAACTTAATGTGAATTACATATGGGCACACCACTGCTTCCGCTAAGTCAGTTTGTCCGCAAACTGACAAATCGAACGGGGGTGGTACCATTGTTAAATGACTTCTTTAGTTGAGGATCGTGGCAAACTGATACCATTTGTAAGACCCCCCCTCCCGGATCCCAAAACACGGCACGAAGGGGGTCTTATGCCCGGAACATGATGGACTACTACATTTCATTCTAACCCTCATACATACTCATGGCCATGGTTTATCCTCATATTTGTCAGTCCAAAAGATTTCAACATATTACAAACATGATGTGCATAAATAATAATCTACCAATTTGTATCTAGTCGTTTCAATCATCATATTATAAACATGATGCACATATATAATAATCTATCAATTTTTAGCAAGTCATATCATGCCACAAAGCTTGCTTCACAATTCAGTTTAATGAAACCTAATTAACAAGATTCATCATTCATAGCACTATGGTGGTTAGCATAAAATAGTTCATCAAAATCTCGAGTTAATTTGCAACATCGATTCCACCGAATTCAATTTCATATTATATAAACCCCAAATATTAAGTGCAGAATAAATCTGGACAGCAACTTCGACCGGAGATTTCCGAAGCTACAAGAATCCGGTGAAGACGTGTAACCCCTCGATGGAAAGGTCTTTCCATGGGTTACAACTTTCATACTCAGCCCACAACCCAGATTTGAATGTATCCTATTTGAAATCGGCTTCAAAGTCCGCTGCGCACAGAACAACATTTCTGCATGCAGGATTTATCGGATGTCATTTTCGTTCAGACTTTCCTGTGCATATATACTTCGCATGAAGACGTGCAATCACTCGTTGGAAAGGTATTTTCAAGGGATTAAACTTTCATGTTTAGGAGAAAGCCCAGATCTGGCCACAGCCTACATGAAAATGTCCATGAAGATCACTGCGCGTAGAATACAGATTCTGCACGTACCTTAAAGAGGGATGAACGGCATCGGTTCATCTTCCTCTTCAAGTCGATCTTCCAAAATCACTCCAGAAATTCCTTCTCCCTTATTCACCCTCAAAGGGGCCATGATTCTTCATGAAACCATCCACCCATCATCACATAGAAGAAAGGGGAGGTTGAAGAGATCTAAAACCTACAACACATGTCCTAGCATGGTCATCCCTAGAAAACTCCTTCTCTCCATCAGGACTCTCTTGAGTCGATACCTCTCCTAAGAAAATAACTAAAGATCTAACACCAAGGGAGAGTGTAGGAAGCTCACCTCATTTCCGGCGTTTCCACTATTTCTGGCCATGGATCGTGTAACTCTTCTCGGCAGCATCTTCTCCTTCACGGCAACGGTGGATCTTCTCCTCTACAACTAGATCCAGCAACTTCCTTCTCTCAACAGGAGTTTCTCTCAGAATATAGGGATGAAGTGAGCATGAAAATGGCTAGGGTTTTCTCTTCCCCTTATATATGAAAAGTGACACGGGTAGGGACACGCCCGTGCTCTTAGCCGTGTGTTGCTTGGGCGAAACGGCAATGGCAGTTTCGGTGTCGGTTCAATACTCGACACGGGTAGGGACACGCCCATGTACCGACTCGTGTCCACATGACACGTCCGTGTTCCCTGGCCGTATCCTTCTCTGGATACATTTCGATGAACTCAACTCGACACAACGACACATAGGTAGGGACACGCCCGTGTCGCTACCCGTGTCATACAATTCGTCGATCTCGACACGTAGTTCGTCGATCTTGACACGCTCTGTCGAGTGTAACTCGACTCACACGGGTAGGGACACGCCTGTGTCGCTACCCGTATCATACGATGTCGACACACCTCATCGATCTCGACACGCCCTATCGAGTGTAACTCGACACACACGGGTAGGGACACGCCCGTGTCGCTACCCGTGTCATACGATGTTGACACACCTCGTCGATCTCAACACGCCCTATCGAGTGTAACTCGACACACACGACACACGGGTAGGGACACGCCCGTATCTCTACACGTGTCATACAATTCGTCGATCTCGACACGCAGTTCGTCGATCTCGACACGCTGTGTCGAGTTCAACTCGACACACACGCACACGGTTAGGGACACGACCGTGTATCTACCCGTGTCACTTCACACGGGTAGTGACATGCCCGTGTCACTACCCGTGTCCTTCTTTGGACATACTCGAGTCATTAACTCGAGAGCCGGCCACTCCCACACGGGTAGGGACACGCCCGTGTCTTTACCCGTGTCCTATGCTTGACTGATTTCTCCTCCTTTTCACATGTACTGCCCTCTTATCATCACTCCCCATGAACCCTAGTCAGCTCTCCTGACTCAAAAACACGAACGAGGGGTATAGTGCGATTCAGGATGTTATATGATAGAAGGTCCCTTCTAAATCAAAAGTATGAAGCCTTCCGACAAGGAAACAAGGACACCATTGCTGACACATTTTAGAATTACTTCAAGATAGTAAATGGCCTAAGGGTCTATGACAGAGTCTTCACCAACGGAGAATTAAATGACAAGTTCTTGAGATCCCTAACTAAGGAATGGGATAACAAGGTCTGTGCCATCAAGGAGTTTGGAAAACTAGCCGAGACAGATTCACAGAATCTCTTCGGGAAGTTTATGTCATATGAGCTTCAACTTAATACCAGAAAGGCTGAAGAAGAGAAGAGTAGGTCTGCATTCAAAGAGAAGTATGTTACTTTAAAGGCAGAAACCTCAAAAAGTCAAAGGTTGTTCCTCCTGCTCAAGCTCAAGAAGTAAGTGAAGAAGAAACATCGGAGCCAAGTATCTTAGGCTCTGAGCTATCCGAAGGAGAGTTCTCACTACTGTCACGATAGTTCAAGAAATTCTTAAACAAGAAGAAGCACTGGAAAGGCAATGATGCCTCTTATAGAAGATCACGACGTGATGGTGATCGTCAAAGAAAAGGCTCAAGTAGCCTCGACAGGTATACTCCTAAACAGAACAAACATATTTCTACTAACATCATTTGCTACTGCTGTAATAAGCCAGGACACGTTATTGCTGACTGCCCCCATAAGAAAAGGAGGGTGGAAGAAGATAGGAAAAGAAGTCCTCATACAATAAGAAGAGGACAGAGAAGAGCTTAATAGCCAAAAAGTGCAAGTCTCTTAGTGACTCCGACTCATCAGAGTCGAGTGAAGAGGAAGAAGCCTATTTCGGGCTTATGGCTCAGACAGATGATGAACAAGAGCCACAATTCACTGGGAAGGTAAACTCTCACACTCCTCTTTCAGAATCTGAAGCTTCTGAGCATGATCGTGAGGACAGCTCTTTTGACGATGAGTCTGAACTCATGGCCCAGTATAAGGAGTTGATCATGTCTTACGACAAATGTCGCCAAGTATTGAAAACTCAGGCTAAAGAGATAAAGTCTCTAAAAGTTGAAGAGAGCATCTTGAGAAAAGAAGTTGCTAAGACTGACTCACTCGAAGAGAAATTTAATAATGTTATTGAAGAATACAACAAAGCTCTTGAGCACCTTTATCTAAAGGAGAAAATCATCAAAGAGTTGGAAGAACAACTCGCTGCTGACAGAAAACTTGTTGAAAGTTTCTCAAAACCTAAGACTGTTCATCCATTCATTGCTGAATTCTCAGCGAAGGCCAAGGGTGCTGGATTAAGCCATGAAGAAGCTCCTAATAAATATTCTAGGAGAAATAAGGCCCAACGGAAGAATAAGGCCGCCAGGAAGGACTTGGCCAATGAGAAGGGGAAAGCCCCTCAAGATCAGACCTCTTTCAAAAACGTCATATTTCCTTCAAATGAGTTTGATCTTGACTCATCCTACAGACACTTTACTAGGCCTACCTATGTGGATCCAAAGTCCCGTTATCAAGGATGGACTTGCCCCAGAATTTTTGGTGAAAGTGTCTTTAAGGCACCTTATGAAGAAGTGATTCTTCAGAGCTATGGCCCTTTCAATCATGGTCATAACTTCAAGAAAGCACCAAAGGCAAAGCCCGTTGTGGAAAAGCCAATAAAGGAGAAGAAATCATGTGATTGCCATCATCATGAAGCTTCTTCTTCCAAGAATGCTGCCCCTAATAGACCACAACTTCAAAAAGTCAAGCAAGGGAAGATAAGGCAAAGGTACAACAGATTTGACTGTTGGTGCTGTGGCAAAATTTGTCACTTTGCCATCGATTGCTGGTTTAATCCTAGAAATGCTACAACCCCTCATGTTGGCAATATGAGAAAGACCACTCCTAATGCTAATATTTGTAGGGGGAGTGTTTCAACCCGAGACCAAGGACCCAAACGTATTTGGGTTCTTAAGACAAACTGATTGTGATTGCAGGTATGTCCAAAGGCTACCAAAATGCCAATCTGGTATTTGGACAGTGGATGCTCTCGGCATATGACCGGGACTAGAAGCCTACTTCAAAACTTCTCTCCAGTCTTGAATGGACCAAAGGTTATCATTGGAGGTTCAGACCATAGAATCACTAAAGGCTACGTTATGATTATGAACAGTAGTGTATCTTTCTCAAATGTAGCTTATGTTGAAGGATTAGAACACAATCTTATAAGCATAAGCCAACTCTGTGATAAAGGATACATAGTTGAGTTTCACGCTGATAAGTGCTTGATAAAATCTATTGACAATATGGAAACGATTCTATCCGGCACTCGAAGCAGAAAAATATTTTGTTTGAATTTCATTTGTATAGACTCTTCTACACCAGTGTGCTTTTTAGAAGAAGATAGTGCATCTCTTGGTGACCAATGACACAAGAGAGTAACACATATTAATTCCAAAACTATTAATAAATTATTTTCAATGAACTTAGTACGTGATGCCCCAAATGTCAAGTACGTCAAAGATAGACCCTGTCATGCGTGTGTAAAAGGCAAGCAAAAAAGGGCTACCTTTAAAAGCATTATCTGCAAAGACTCTAATAGATGTTTACATCTACTCCATATGGACTTGTTTGGTCAACTGCAAATTAGAAGTTTGGGAGGTAAGGATTATACGTTAGTAATTGTTGATGATTACTCGCGCTTTGCATGGGTGTTCTTTCTGAAACACAGGTTAGATACCTTCGACATCTTTACTAATTTTGTCATGCAAGTCCAGAATGAATACAACTGCTCCATAGTCAAAATCAGAAGTGACAATGGAACAGAATTCAAGTCTGGGGCCATGATAGAATTTTATGAAAGCTTGGGTATCTTTCATGAGTTTTCCTCTCCTCGTACTCCACAACAGAATGGAGTGGCTAAGAGAAGGAATAGGACACTCATAGAGGCCAGCACGACCATGTTGAGTGATGCCTCACTACCATAATATTTTTGGGCTGAATCCGTCAACACTGCATGCCACATGCAAAATCGAGCACTCATAAATAAAAACCACGATAAGACACCTTACGAAGTTCTAAAGGGCTGGAAACCAACTGTCTCATATTTTAGAATTTTTGGTTGTAAATGCTTTGTGCTTAACAATGGTAAGTATCATATTACCAAGTTTAGCGAAAAGAGTTTTGAAGGTATTTTTGTAGGATATAGTAGCCATAATAAGGCATACAGGATATTCAATAGAAAAACCCTGGTCGTAGATGAATCAATACATGTTGTATTTGATGAGACGAGCTTGCTGCATGATAACTCTTCTAGTGTGCTTACTGAAGATGCAGGTACAAAGTTAAAGAACTCAGTTTGGATGAAGCATCTGAAGACAAATGTGAAAAGTTCATCAAGATCACCACTCCAACCGCTATTGGAGAGGTTGATGATCCAGATGAAGAAATTGTGCAAGATAATGAAGTCACTCCAGTGATTGAAGAGAATCCATATACAAGGACTCTAGAGCTCATACATCTGAAGGATCACCCCATGGACCAGAACATAGGAGATCCCTAGGATGGTGTCAGAACTCGTCGAGGTACAACTAACGAAAATTTATATCTAAGTTTTCTCTCGCAGGTCGAACCAAAGATGTTTGAGGAAGGAAACTTAGACGCATCGTGGATAGTGGCAATGAAAGAAGAACTAAATCAGTTCAAGCGCTGCAAAGTATGGAAACTTATTCCAAGACGCAAGGATAAGAATGTCATTGGCACAAAATGGGTCTACAAAAACAAGATGGACGAGGATGGAACGATCAAAAAGAACAAGTCCAGACTCGTCGCTAAAGGTTATCGTCAAGAAGAAGGAATCGACTTCGATCAGACGCATGCTCCAGTGGTAAGGCTGGAGGCAATATGGTTATTCCTAGCATATGATGCACTCAAAGGCGTCACTGTCTATCAAATGGACATGAAGTCTGCCTTCCTTAATGGTGACATAAAGGAAGAGGTGTATGTGGAACAACCTCCAGGTTTCGTTGATTCTAACTTTCCTGATTACATTTATTTATTGCATAAAGCCTTATATGGTCTGAAATAAGCTCCTCGAGCTTGGTATGAGACGTTGTCTAGCTTTATACTTGAGAACAAGTTCACAAGGGGAAAGATAGACAAGATATTATTTCTTAGGGAAATAAAAGGCAAGATTTTGCTAGTGCAAATCTATGTAGACGACATTATCTTTGGCTCTACTGATGACAACCTTGGCAAGAAGTTTTCAAAACTTATGCAAGGGAAGTTTGAAATGAGCAGTATGGGCGAGCTGAAGTATTTCTTAGGGCTTCAAGTGAAATAATCTGAAGATGGAATTTTCATCTCGCAGACCAAGTTCACTAAAGAGCTAATGAAGAAATTCGGAATGGAGAACGCAACCTCGATGTGGACTCCAATGGGTTCAACAATGTCTCTGGACAAGGTTGAAAAAGGGAATCCTTTTGATGAAACCAAGTACAGCAGCATAATTGGATCCTTGCTCTACCTTACTACAAGTAGACCTGACATAATATTCTCAACATGTGTCTGTGCTAGATTTCAGGTGAACTCTCAGGAATCTCACTATGCTGCTGCAAAGCAGATTTTGAGATACCTTAAAGGTACGCCAAATCTTGGCTTATGGTACCCAGGAAGTAATGATAGCGAGCTAATAGGTTTTTCAGATGCAGATTTTGTAGGGAGCCAAGATGACATGAAAAGCACTTCCGGGACATGCCAATTCTTTGGAAGAAGGCTTTTCTCCTAGAGTAGCAAGAAGCAGAACTGTGTAGCAATCTCAATGGCTGAGTCCGAGTACATCTCTGTAGGCAGTTGTTGTGCACAGCTACTATGGATAAAGAATCAATTTGAAGATTATAACATGAAATTCCAAAACAGAACTTGGAATGCTCAACAAAGAAGATTAGAGAAGATGGACTTTCAAGAAGGCTCAAAGTTCAAGCATTTGTCAAAATAATCAACCTACTCAAGTAAGAATAATGACCTACTCGAGTAGTCCACTTGACCTACTCGAGTAGTCCACTTGACCTACTCGAGTAGCAGACTCACCTACTCGAGTACCTCAACTCACCTACTCGAGTACTTCAGCATACCTACTCGAGTACTTCCAGACACATCTACTCGAGTACCTCATTTCATCTACTCGAGTAATATCAACTCACTCGAGTATATGTCGGGACATTTCTCTTCCTGATTCAAATTTTCTTATACGCAACCCGAGGCTTATGCCGCCAATTCTAAGGTATGATTTCATCATTTCTATTTTCTTTAGACATAAACCCAGGGTTATATAAATAAGAAATTCCATCAATGTCCTACACAAAATCATTTCTGCTCTCGAGTAGCCGACTGTCTCTTCGCCTTCGATCAACAAGTTGCAGAGCCACGCCATTTCTTTCTCCCCGCCGAATTTTCCAAGGGTTTCTGAATCATGGCCGCCTCCTCAAAAATTGGCGTTGGTTCCGAATTGGTTGTCGCTGGGATTGCCGAACTTTCCAATGACTTTCATAACCTGATGATCCTACTCGACACCGCTGGACTCACCTTCATTCTCTAAGAACCCTGTAGAATCCTCTTCCCAGAAGTTACCGAGTTCTTCAGAAATGTCAAGGTTAAGCGTCATGGTGCCGTTCTCAAATAAAACGTCAAAGGTATCAAAATCAAGCTTACAAAAACTTCAGTATCTCAAATTCTTCGATTGCCGGTTATAGATGAAGACGATGATCTTGGGAAAGAAGAATAAGACAGGACTTGCTTATTCTGTGGTATTTCTACTGCTACACAGAACATTAAGAGGTTAGATATGAATGCTGAAGGGAAGTTATTGGTTGATATCATTGGAAAGGTCCTTCTATGGAGAACCAACTCTATCAGAGATATTCCTCTTTACTTCTTTGACATCATGCAAGCCATAGTCTGCAGGAAGAGTTTCCAGTTTGGCATGAAGATCCTGGACAAGATTAAAGACAACATTAAAGTCACTAATTATGCTAGAATCATTTCTCTAATCCTCCATGAAATCAACCCAGAAATCTTCAGTTTCTCTAAAGGGACTGTTCTTCACCACATGAAGAAAGACTTTATATCCTCCATACAAAGATGAGAGTTAAAACTGCAGAATCCCTCTCAGGCTGCAAAGGTTCCTGAAGTACCAGACTCAGACGATAGGACCCCATCTTCCTCTCCATCTCAGGTACCCAGCTCCTCTGGTGCACCTTTTGAGGGGGAGCCTGCTCCTTCTATCCTAGCAAGGATTCCTAAACCCCCAGCAGCAACTCCTCCACCTCCTCAGGCTCTAGAAGAGATTCCATCTGACCAACAACTTCAAGAAACTCTACTCTCCATAGAAGCTGCTATCAATGAGATGATAGAAGAATTGACTGTAAATTATCTTCCTCCTCCACTCTCTCCAAAGGAAAACACAACTGAAATTCCACCAGAATCTCCAGTACAATCTCCAGCACATACTCCTTCTCCAACAAAGTCTCTTGCTGCACACCAAGAGCAGGGTAAGACTATTGTCATTGATGATGAGCTATCCCTTGAGCCAGCTGAAGCTCCTCTAAGGAATCTGGACTTCTCCATACCCTCAGTCATTGATGAAGGGGATGCCCTACTTCACACTATAAGAGCAAAAAGCTCTGTCACCATTACAGAAATAGCTCCATGGGTAGCTCCTCCTCCTCCAGTTCCCTCTTCTAATGCTCCTCCTACTGCTACTGCTGCTTCAACAAATGATTTGATGACTCAAGTTGTCCTTCTGCTTCAAGAACGGAGAACCTACTTTGTTGATTCTATGAAAGCTGTTACAGATAGTCACTGCTCTAGAGACTGAGATGAGCAGAGGATTTGCAGAAATCCAACACAACACTGACCATCTAAGACACCTTTTCCAAATTGGTGGGAAGGCTCTCGACCACACTATTAATAGTGTTGGTCAAGTGATGGAGCAAGGTATCACCCTCGCTGGTAATCAGATTGAAATGGATAAAAGAGCTGAGACTACAAAGATGAAGATTTGTGAAGAGGTTGGTATTTTCAAAGAAGATGCCATCTCTAAGGTATTTTTTGAAGTCAAAAGGGGAGAATTTGGTGAAAGAATGCTTAGAAAAATTAGATGCTACCATGCAAGGGCTTTGGAAAGCGAAAATGACAGAAATCTATGATGATGTCTTGGCACAAATTCAGAGTGTTAAATTCCATAAATATGACACTGTTGTTTGGATGCACAATCAAATCCTTCCTGAATTTGCTGCTGATCCAAGTATCATTCCTCATCATCTCAACCCCCTAGTTGCTGCTGCTCCTGCTCCTCCTCTACAACCCACTTTCTCTCCCAGACCTGAAGGCCAGGAAGGCCCTCCTCCAGACTCTTATGCTCAAATCTGGGAGGATGACCCTGCAGATATTTTTCCCTAAGCTCCTCCTGAGATTCAGACTTCAAGAAAGAAAAGAAAATATGGTGAAGGTCCCTTTACCAGCAGGTCCATTCTAGTTTCTGATGCTGATAAGAGGAAAGATCCAGAATTTGCAGAGATCTGGTCTCCTATCTCTAAATCCCTCATCTTGGATACTCTCAAACTTTTTATGGACTTCCATGAAAGTAGGAACATTCATTACAGTTCACATGAATGGGAGTTATATGAGAAATCTATGATCAAGAGGAAACTTTATGATAAAGAATTTGGGAGAAATAACTCTGCTGCTCCTCCAAGACCTCCTTAGTACTACCCCAAGCCATACAACTATCAGAGGAGACAATAAGAGAAGCAAGACAGGCAACACCACCAAGTCTGAGCTACAAGGGCATATGAGATTGTGGAAATGATATTGTTGTAGAAATGACATTTTTGGATAATCACATTTATATAATTCTAAGTTTTTGATCATGTTATCTTGTTTATAGTCTTATGCTTGCTTACACTGATTTATCTATATAGCACTTTTTATGTTATAATTCACCTTAGTGTAAAGGGATCTGACTTCTACAAATAGAGGGAGATTGTTGGGTATTGTATCCACATTATCCCAGATTTGATGAAGTCACCCTTGAACAAAGATGAATTAAGTTGTATTTGATGCTTTGGTTGAGTTATGTGTTTGCAGGAATCTAATGGCAAGTGTAGACCAATGTCAGTCTACAATGGGTCACCAAACACAGGACCATACAATGTAATCCCTCATTATGTGATCCAAGGTGTTGACTCATGTGTAGTCTCTCTATTGGGATACACTTCATATTCAAGCACTAGGACTTATTGGAAAAGACTTGATGTTGGTCTCACCAAAGAGAAGAGAATTCTGTCAAAGAAATTTGCTAAGTATTTTACTCGAGTAGTTCTATACTTACTCGAGTGAATAACTCAGTATATGCTCGAGTAAATTTACTCTTACTCGAGTAAGGATGATAGATCGTGAGTAGTCAATTTATGGCTCTCGAGTAGTTAAGACAACTACTCGAGTAGTTTCCATATTATTCTCGGGTTTACAGATTTCCCTCTCCGAATATATTCTAAGTAAATTACTCGAGTAGTACTTTATAATACTCGAGTAGTTTATACATTCTGTCTCGAGTAGTTCATTTATTACTCGAGTAGTCGAGTATTTATACTCGAGTAACCAGAATTTATTCCCTCAGAATTTCTCTAAGTCAATTACTCGAGTAGCCATTTCCATATACTCGAGTAGTTCTTATTCACTCGAGTAGTTCAACTTCACTACTCGAGTAACCCAGAATTCCAGTTCAGAAAATATTCTAAGTCCCTGACTCGAGTAGTTCGTCTACCAGTCGAGTAGCTTATTCTCATTTACTCGAGTAGTATTTCTTGTACTGGAGTAGTCTAACTCCACTTCACGTGTAATTCCTTAAGTACCCATGTAAGTCTTTTTGGTGCTCGAGTAGCTGACCAACTTCTCAATTTTCTTCAAGATTATACTCGAGTAATTCTCTTCAGGATACTCGAGTAACTGTCTCTAAGTACTCGAGTAGTTATTTTCATCTCTCTCGCGTAGTTATATAATGTACACGAGTAGTCACTTCTTCACTTGAGTATATTACTTCAAGTTTTTCTGAAAATTTTGTTAAGTCCAGTTTAACAAATTCTTTAATGATCCTTGACGTGATTGATCCACGTGTCCCTCATTATGAATTAATTATGACAGATTATCTTCGATCCTATATAAAGTCTTGTCAAACTGACAAACCCTAAGCAAGAAGAAATTCTATCAGAAGTTTTTGCAGTCGAATTTTTGCTCTAAGTTTTTTGTTCCTCTCTCTCTCTCTCTCCAAGAAGTCGCCGCCGCTGATTCTCATCCGGCTACGGTTTTCATTTTCAGAGGATTCAGATTAAGAAGATTTTACAGATCGAGATTGCCGCACAACTCTTCATCTTCTAATCGATCGTGTAAAGTCAAGAAGATTCAGATCTGATCTTGACGAGATTTTCTTCACCTCTCTGATAAAGCCGAAAAGTCTAGAAGAAGAAGATCTAGGCCGATTCTTGCAGATCTGACAGAGATTCTTTATTTGTATTTCATACACATTTTATTTCATTATTGTAGGAGAAGTTTTCTCCGAGTATAGGTGCTTTTGACTTCGAGATTTTAGGAAGTTTCATCTTCCGAGTGTAGATCCGCTTTGTGGATCGAGATTGTAGGAACATTATTCCGAGGCGTAGGATTGTTTTTTCAATCCGAGATAGTGGAGTAGCCGAGTCTAGTTTATTGCTAGATCGGTGAGGGAAAGTGGATGTACCCAAGATTGGAGAACCACTATAAATCTTGTTTCGTCTGTGATTGATTGGTAGATAGTTTTGTGCTTAGATTTAATTTTTTTATTCCGCAAATAGACGCACATCTCACCTATTCATCCCCCTCTAGGTGATTTAGGCAGACAACTAATAACTTTCATCATGTTATATATAAAATCGCTTAACTTGTTTTACATATTTATATAACTATTAGCTTAAGGCCGTTATCACCTGCTTATTTGTAGTTGTTGATTATATTGTACCTCCTATCTTCATTCCTTCCGCCCGGTGCCTAGGGTTACAGAGGAAGGGGTGGGGGATCGTTGACTTAGTCTTTTGACTAACGGTCAGTTGAATATTTCATTTTAGGGGATCGAGGAGTAGCACCAGGAGACGCAGCACCACCAGAGGCCAGTGTAGTTGGAGGTGGGCCAGTCTAGCATAGGAGTACCACCTACCAGGATAGTGAGTGACTATAGTAGCTTTGCTTCCGCGAGTGATTTGTAGTGAGGATGTGATGTACTATGCAGGAACCCGTTTATTATTTCTGTCATTGATATTCTGTTATTATCATGTGGACACTGTACTAGTGTGATTCTATATTGCATATGATGTTTTGGACTTGGACTTATATTTGTTCAATCGTACTTCTGCTCTCTTCTGTGATTGATATGGCCGGCAATATCGGCGTTTTGAAGTGACGACCTTCCCAAGTGATGGTGTCACCGCAAAGCGGAGGTTCTGGGCATAAGACCCGATGGTGAAGCAAAAAAAGGAGCTTCTTACAGTACACACCCATATAGGGGGGCGTGTACAGTACATGATAACTTGCAGCAACAAAATTTCGTTAATGGCGGCTTTTCCTTGGCTCCACGTGGAACACGCCCTTAGTACACGCCCGTATAAGGTGTTACACAACCATAAAACTAGGTCGTATAGGAGAAATCTTCGGGAACTGGTCTCTGGCAGAAGTCTTCCTCGGGATCGGGTTACACGCTCTATGTACCCGCCCATGGAGGGCATGACCTAGGGGCTTGTAACAAAAAGTTATTCTGAAATTCTATAAAAACCAGAGAAAATGAGAAAAAAGGATTAGCTGGAACAAAATATACTAAAAGAAGTTAAAACAAAAGCTTGCAATACACAAATTACATACTAAAAACCTAAAAAAAACCTAATAATTTAAACTAGAAAACATATTATCACTTACTCATCGAATTCGTTGAAGTTATCTTTTGATTCTCGTCGAATTCATTAGGTATATTGGTCGATATTCGTCAAATTCACCGAGTCTCTCTAGGAATGCGCTGAGCTCTGAAATCGATATGTCTGGATTCGTCTAAGTCCTTTTCATAGTATTTCGTAGTAGTTCGACGAGTATACCTTTATATACTAGACGATACTCGATGTAAATGACTTAGGGTTTATTTTCAGTTTTACGTTCGGCTCATCCCGACTATCATGTACATTAACTCGCGAATTTCTCGGTATGGAAGGAATTTCAAGCCGTTAGATAAGAGGAGTTCCTATAAATATATAGGGTGATTTTATTTCAACCCTAATCGTTCTTTTACATTTTCAACTCGATAAATCACAGAAAACTTTTGTCGGCTACGTGATACCGTTCTTCACAATTCTCTCAGCCGACGACTTGATGCATAATTCAATTCTTCAACATGTGTGTTGACTAGATCTCTGATTTCTTAAAGTTCAGGTACTCCTCAGATTTAGTTAATCCCGGTTGTTTAGATCAAGACTTCAAGAATTTCATGTTCTCCTTTTCCTTAAGACTTTCAAGTTTGACATTTCAGAGGAAAGGAAGACTAAAGATTTCTGATCTGAAGAAGTTTAGTGTTCTAAAACCCTTTTTATACTATTGTAGGTTTGCCTTTGAGTGGTAGATCCTTGTTTATAGGATTGAGTTTGTAGGAGAGGTTGTTCTCCGAGTGGTAGGAGAGTTGTCTTCGAGTTTGTAGTAGTTGAGGCTCCAAGTTGTAAGATTATTTTCAATATGAGATAAAGGTGAAGTAGCCAAATCTAGCCCTTTTTGGTAGATAGGCGAGGCCGGATAGTGGATGTACACAGCTCGGGGAACCATTATAACTGTTGGTGTTACCATGATGATCTAGAAGTGATCAAACATGTAGTCTCACTGTCAATGCAATATGAGCTATGGGTCGCACATAAGATTATTGGATAAGTTCGAAAGGTTTGTGTATGCCTTGCTCATATGTTATTTGAGTGATGGATCAAGCCTGTGACGTTCTGGATCTGAAGGTGTTTAATTTCGGGACCTATATTATGAATATGGGTCATCAGGTAGGTGGTTGGAAGACCCAAAGGGGAATTCGATGAGTATAGTCTTAAGGTTTCAACGAATAGGTTTGAATTCGTTGAGTATCGTCATGACAACTCAACAAATCTATCTTGGATTTGTCGAATATCATGTTGACAATTTCGACGAAATAGACTTGTATTTGTTGAATATCGCCTCGATGCTTGGACGATTTGTTTTGTCTGTAATTATCAGATATTTACATATTATTTCGACGAATAGCTTTTGATTCATTAAATA
The DNA here is from genome assembly GCA_039583875.1 of Platanthera guangdongensis. Taxonomy (NCBI): domain Eukaryota; kingdom Viridiplantae; phylum Streptophyta; class Magnoliopsida; order Asparagales; family Orchidaceae; genus Platanthera; species Platanthera guangdongensis. The sequence goes on from CM077154.1 coordinate 63,430,472, forward strand.
TCGACGTATAATCTCGATGAATTTTGTTTACCACCGGTTTGATCCTTAAAGTCTCATTTCGGCAAGGTCTACGGGTATCAGTGGTTTGATCTTCTATAAACCGAGTAAAGGAGTTCTCATTCTTCTGACCTAATTGAGCGAGACAGAGAATGACGATTATTCTTCCCTGACAGAACTATTCCGCCTAGGTCACGATCGCATCTTCTTTTCGCCGACCGATAGTCGATATGTTGATGTCGCCGGAAAGTGTTTTCTCAGGCTCCATCTTCGTCGTTGTTGCCTCTCCTTTAACGGTTCTAGCAAACCATGGAGACATTGAGGTCATACCTTCTTCAAACCTAGATCTTGTATGACAAGAGTCTAAAGGTTCTCCATGCTCGTGTGGACATCCGTAGAGGTGTGGACATAATTTTACGCTTGTGAACTCCTTGCTGATAGTTACGACTTGTTCCTGAGCAGGCTTCGACTTCTCCTTGGAGCATCTAGGTAAGTAGTGACTCAATCCCGCAAAGGTATAATTTTATTAATATCAATTTTACTTCTTGTTCCTTATTCATCACAAGATTCGTTTATCTTTTGGGTTTTCTTGTTCCCTATTCCACAGCACACAAGTGTTGCAACGTATAGTAAAATCCAATAATAAATTCTCTGTATTTTTGTGTTATTGTTTTGTGCAAATTTTTATTCGGCTAAATGCAGCAGAACTCACCTATTCACCTCCCTCTAGGTGATTTAGGTTGACAACTAGACACTTTCACACTATGGCTAGGATAGTTGGTCAGGATCAGAGAGAAAAGGAGTGAGTCTTCTTCTTCCGATAATATGAGTTCTTGGTTTTCTACAAAAGAGAAGGAGACAGCTCAACTGGTAAGTGGTAGGGTAGGTATTTCAAGGGTAGCTATGAATTTCACGGGACTCTGAACCCAGTGAACAAAGGGAAGCTACAGACGAGAAAGCAAAGGTATCGATTAGTCGTAAAGGCTAACCTCGGGGCTACCTAAATCAAAGAAAGGCTATGAATGGAGAATAAAGCCTATTGACGTGACGAGACTCGTTTAATCACGAATTCGACGTACAAGAGGGTCACCAAACCCCATTTTTTTTACATGAATCATTCAGAAGATTGAATTGGCAGAGGCACTTTTTCAATATTATCTTAAGTAAAGTGTTTTCAAGAAAAGAGCTTGAAACTATTAAAAAAATCACGTCTTTTGGGCCGGTCTAACTGATTCCTAAACAAGAATAGTGATTTGTTTAACACATGGAAGTGGATTTCAGTAGATTTATCCTATTAAGTAAGGCAAGTGAGCATGCCAAAAGGAGTGGAGAAAAGAGTGAATACTTTAGGTGAAAAAAGCACTCCAGTGAGAGACATTCCAAGTAGATTTTCTCCTTCTTTGATGGATTGAGCATAAGTGAGGATCGAGATCACCTTCAGCAGGTGGCATTTCTAATCCTCTTTAGACTGGTCTACTCAAGACATGTTCAGTCGACTCCTTTCTTCGCCTCTTTGTGGGAGACCCTTCTAATCTAATTGGATTGGGTTCAAAAGGTGAATAGAGTACGTGCGACAGACTGACTTTGGTAGAGCTGTTCATCCCTTCAACCTGATCCAATATTCTAACTTTCTCATATGCTTTCCATCCAAAGATTTTTTTTTTGATTTTTTATGTTGGTACAATGAACACCAATCTTGATATAAAAAAGATGTTCTGTTCACAGACTCGCTTTCACACATAGGCACAGATTGTCATAAAACTTTTAAGTTGGAAGTGGCCATACCTATTGTGTATAGTGGACACGAGCGAAGTTGAGAGCAGCATTTTCCTAGCAGCGAAAAAATAAAAGTGAAGGACCTTGACAACCAAGGAAAGGAAGGTCGATCGAAGGATCTACATGAAGCTGAAAATAAAGCTTGCTAGACGAAAGAAAATCCTCAGACGAGATGAATTTGAATCTCCCTCTTGTATTATATATGACATTTATAGGCTCACCTTCTTTAATGACCTACTGACACTTCACTTTCGAACGAGAATGGAAAGACACTATCAAAGACTCTAGCCCCAGCGACTATGAAAGCCCAATTCCCGAGTAAATAGAAGACTCCATCTACAACATGAGAGGAAGAATGAGCTCAAGTGCATTTCTTCTTTTCCCATAAAGAGTATGACCCAGAAATCCATCTTGCAAAGAATGAACAGTCGCTTTGGGACCCCTGGGACCAAACCACAAGCCTAGATAATTAAAGAGGCTCGGGTTGCTATCTTCTAATTATTCTACGAAAATGAGATTGGTCCCAGAATCCACGGTGCTTGCCATCAGTAGAAATCTCAGCGTTCGCCAACACCATCGGAAAGAAAAAAATCAAGGTAGAAGATCAAGCCAAGAGCACATGAGAGCTAGAAAAGTAAAAAAAAGGCTCTTCTCACGAATACCTCATCCATGCGAGTTTTCTTTCTTATTTCAAAAATCTTCGAGGTACCACATAACCAAACCAAGTTCATTCAGCTATGATTTTCTCAATCGCATACATAAAAACCAAAAATGCCATTAAGCACGCATAAGAATATAGAAAGTACATAAACTTCCCCTTCACCACAATTTGATGAAAGCAAACCAAAACGAAGAATGCAAGCATGAAAAATCTCCTAGGGAAAAGCTTCCTTCTTTGAAAGAAAAGAGTGTAGCACGGAAACCTATAGAATAGCTAGTTAATTCACCAACATCAAAAGCGGTTTGGAAATTGGATCGGCTGCTATATCAAGTTGATTCACTGACATTGGAAATTGAACTTTTTGATCATCTAAGAATTGGTCTTCATTTCTCGTGCTTAGTGTACAAATCCTGAATTCAAGAAAGATGGAAAATATGATAGGATATCTCAGTGCAATTAAGAGTACGAATAAGAGGCAATGAAATAAAGTGTTATTGTTAAGCTAACAAGTTAATACATCGAATTGAATAAGGAGACTTATTTTGTATCAGAAGAGTTGAAAATCACATGTATACACGAAAGTGGAGAGCGGAGAAGTGAATTCTTGAAAACTTCTTCTTTTTTCTCGAAGAGCTTTGATAGTCTTGAATATTGATTGCCTGATTTAGATTGTATCTGACCAAATTCTCGTATATGACCAACCGCTCATCAACGCTCATGTACTACCATGGGAATGGCATCCAACCTAAGCTTTTTATCCGAGCTATCACTAAATAATTTTGCTAGGTGTATAACCCAAGAAGACAAATGTGACTTTCTTATTAAAGGTTGACAGTTCTCTGGTTAGCCCGCTCGCGAAGAAAGTCGTGCAATTGCGAAGGTGAGATGAAATAGGGGCAAATCTTCTTTCATGGTCGGGTCATTGTCAGAGCCCTCTATGGGGTGTTACATTGTTAGGGAGCCTCATCCAACAGTCTGGGATAGAAGGATTGGTTATTTTGGGCACTCGCTCTCAATCGAAAAACAAGAACCTGGTAAGGAAAGACTGTGGTCCTTCTTCTAGTGGGCAGCCTGTTGGTCTAGGAGTTGGTCTACCTCCATTACCGAAGAAGTCATCGGTGGATTTAGTCAGCTCTTTTAGACCTTTGTTCCTCTTTTCTTAGACTTACTTCAGTTCTTATTCTGTCAGCGATTTGCTTACCATCTTTTCGTATGAATCAAATGTGGCTCAAAGAAATGCTTGGATTGAGTGGAGGATATCAAACCCTTTGTTAGCTATGATAGTTGTAACCACCGAACTTCAACAAGGTCTTTCCGATGAGCATAATTCTCAGTTCTTGAGGTGACAGTGTTTAGTAGCAGGTGAAAATCTTTAGTTTTAAGAGTAGTCAAACACCTAGAGGGGGTGAATAGCTTTTTATGTCTTTTTAGACTATCTTCTTACTTTGGTGTTTTGTGACTTAGTGTTATGTTAGCTTTCAAGAATACACAATCAGCACACAGATATTTATATTGGTTCCTTAAGATTTGGGCACATCCACTATCTCTCCCACCTTTCTAACAATGTGTTAGACAAGGCCAACTTTTCCAAACTTGGCTCAAAGAGCTTATAACTCAGATGCCTAAGGATCTCTCAGACTCCTCCAAGTCCTACCTCAGGCGCCAATTCCCTACCAGTCAGAGTAGATGATGCACCTACAACTCAGTGATCCACTGACGACCTACCTCAAACTTTAGTCAAAGTCTTGTAACACAAGCTAGGAGGATAGCCTTACACTCAGATCCACAGGAGGATCCTACACTCAGTGAATAAACTCACCTACAGTTCAGGCACATAGGCCTTACCTCAGATCCACAAAAAGACGCTACACTCAGCCTTTATAAATCAGGCTTACAACTCAGATTAGCTAAGATCCTATAGAAGAAATGTTGTTTATTGTTGATGATTTGACTCCAAAGAAATGATCTTTGTGTCTTCCTCTTCCTGAACTGAGAAGACTCATTCTTATACAGTTCACAGCACCAAGAATGGATCTTCAAGAATATTCTATTTGTACTGTGAAACAACTTAGGAAGAAGTCTTCTTGAACTTAGTAGTTGAAGTTGAGACTATGAGTAGCTACCTGGTTAAACTTCAGAAGAATAGTGAGAGAGTTTTTCTTCAAGCTCTGCAACTTTATCGAGAGAAGGAAGATGAGGCTCAAAAACCCTTTTTCCAAAAGTTAAGTTCCTTTTCCTCGAAACTCTGAATATGTATTCCGCCATCCAATGACTCTCTGAGGTGTATGGACCACTAGGTATGGTAGCTAAAATTCCTCCTTTTTGCATCACAACTATACTAAAGGCAAGAAGCGCCTTTTGTCCTGTAGTAAGATGATACCACGTTATTTGAATTTCTGCTGATGTCAGCTCCTGTGGACTTAGTCAAAATTCCAATAATTCTGCTTGGGCGTTGAGTGAAGCATTGTCACTCAACGCATTGGTACTTTGGTAAATTCTGATTAGTGGCATTGAGTGCGTTGAGTGATCATTTATTGTTTAACGAATGTATGCAATTATGGTCTAGCAGCTTAGGCGTCGAGTGAACCATCATCACTAGACGCATCTTTACTTAGTTGATTTAGTCTGCATCAAGGCTCGAGTGAGGCTTCTTCACTCAATGCTTTCAAACTTTGTCGTTCTTCTTGATTAGGTATTGAGTGGCCTTTCTTCACTCAACGCTCCTATACTTAAAGTAGGATTATCTGTTGAGGAGGCGTTGAGTGAAATTCCTTCACTCAACGCTTATGGACTTAGGCAGATTTCTTTGACTGCAACCCTGCGGCTTTGACTGCATCTTGTCCTGTCAACGTTTTTGATTCTAGGCATTGAATGAACAGTCGTCACTCAAAGCTTCTAGACTTAACCAAATTTTTGCTTTGGCAATACTGAGGCTTTGACTACTTGAGCATTAGTCGACGCTTTTAGCCTCTTGGCATTGAAAGAACTGCCTTCTCTCAATGCTTCTGGACTTAACCAGATTTCTGCCTTGCCAACATCCTATCATAAGTCCATCTAACTTTGTGACTTTGACAACCTGTCAAGTCAGTTCACCAGAGAACAACCTGCATACATTGAAATAATATCATGCATCAAATACATTCTTGTGTATATAATTGACTTGATGGCCTTCTTCAAATATAGGACATTGTGATCAATGGACCCAACAATCACCTCCTATTTTAAGAAGTCAGAACCTTAGTCAATGATATACACTAGCATAATTAAGTGGATAAACATTAAATAATATGAAATCAATAAATTGTAAATGAAAGACATAATATTTAAACACACAGAAATAACATTTTCATTTACGAAAATGTTCATAAACCGACAGTGTGCTTAATACAAAATATTCATATTCCTACAACCCCTTAAGGAAAGAAAGAACAACTCAAGTTTTAGGTTCCTTAATCACAATCCCACTGTTGGGTTTCTTAGCAGCCTTCTCATTATCTTTGATGTCCTTTTCCTTTTCCTGTTGTCTTTCAAAATAACTGTGGGGCTTGGGGAAATATTTGCTGGGCTCCACAACATCTAGTGGCAGTGCACCTGACTTTTTATACCTTCAGAATCTTCTCCTTTGCTCTTTATTCCTCTCAATCTTGCCCACTCTATGGAGCTGTAGAGCTTCCTTCTTTCAGTTTTCTTGGATTTAACATGATCCCATGCAGACAATATTATAGTCCTTGATTGAGGACTCCATTACACAAAGTCTGGCCTAGTCTCCATCTTTCTTAATATCTCTTCTTGCTGAGCCTAACTTCTTCTACTTTCTCAGCAATTGAATTTCCTTTGTCCCTAACTATTTGATCAACAGTAGGGTTGAATGTTGGAATTATATCAGCAATTGTAGGTTCGGCCCACTGAGCACGAATTTGTTCAGTATAATGAACACCACTCTGATCTGCAGCATATTGATCACCATACAGAATTTCAGGAATTGGAACAGGATTGATGTTTTCATATTAGAGTGGATCAACACCCATTGAGCTTCTAATGACATTAGTAATCCAAAATTCATTCTCAGTATTAGCCTTTATCATTGCTTTATGCCCCTTTCTGACTTCTTCATAGGTATTCTCATAGTCAGGGAGCTACTAGCTGCATCTATTTGTACATATACGTAGTTTATACCTTTGGTGATATGGTCTTTGACCTGGAGCATGTGGTAATCCAAGAATTGAGTACATGCATCATTTTACTTTCAATTGTTGCCGTATATACTTGCATCACCTTCTTTTGGACATTATGGACCATCTCCATATTACTAGATGTGATGTTCGGGTTCTCGATAATGTCATTTTGAGTTTGTTTAATCTATTGAAGAATACCTTCAGTGAATGTTATGGCACATGCAGCTCTCATGATGAATGTCACAGTGTTTACTTTCAGCAGGTTCACCTCAAAACTGATGAACTTTATTTCAGTTGAAAGATCGTGTCTCACTCCCAAGATGGAGTCATCAATGAAGCGTTCCAATTATCTTCTCTAATCATCTAAAAAACCTTTAAGTTGGGCTAGAAATGAGGGGGACATTTGATCAACCTTAACAGATGTGCCTAGGTTATATACCTCCTCATCCCCATCCCTGGCAGGAATCCTTTCTTCTGAATAAGGCATCATATATTGTGAAGAATGTTCTTGTGCATTTATATTGGTAGTAGGAGTGTCTTTGCCAGATGTAGATGAGACAGTCTCATGCACAATATCATGAGCATAGAGTTCAATGTGAATCTCCCCCTAAGCTTGAGCCTTATCCTTAAGGACATCTAGGCCTTCTGCATTTCTCGGGGGAATTTATAGCTCTGAGTTGGTAGTGATTGGAGCATCTTCCATTGTCCTCTCAAGAACTTGATCCTCCCCATCTTGAGGATAGAAAAGAATAACTTCAGTCTAGTTTCAACAATCATTTTCTGCAGGTTCTCAATGAAGGCTTCTAATTATTCTTGAATAGATGGGATAGTCTCCCCCATATCTGGAACATGTATCTGAGTGTTTCCAACTCAAGTGCAACACCCATTAGAGATATCTCTCCATCAACATCTGCATAGATGTTCTTTATATCATGTGCACTCAAAAAATCCAGAGTTTCAGCTCGAGTCTCTTCAGATTGTGTTCTTGCCAACTCGTTCCTTGCAGTATGTTCAGAAGATATTGATACCTGAGCACTCATGTCTCTTCTAGATTCTTCTGTAGACTCAGTGAGCTGGGGATTATGTGTCTCCTCTTCACTCTTCTTAGAGGAGCTGCTCTCTGTGCTTGACTCAGTAATCAGAACAGCTTTCTTCATCTTCTTGGGAATAGTCTGTGCATGTGGCAATAGAACTCTATCACACCTATCAAGCATTTTTGAGTCCATCCTCCTTATATGATGGATTTTAGATCCTAGCCTTATGTTAAGGATCCCTGGAACATTGTTGTGCAGAAACAGAGATAGAATTCTACCCATGTTTGGCTCTGGGATACATTCTATAATTTTGTCAAAAAGAACCATTCCCCAATCAATCTTCTTGGAAAGAATTATCCTTGCCATAAATTCGAACATCTTCTTGGAAATTTTATCGTGCGAGCCAGTCTTGCACAGTAGTGCCTTCCCAACAACATCTTCTAGGAATTTTCCTTTCAGATTTAGTTCTCTTCTCAAGATTGATCAAGTGGAGTGCTTTGAAAGTCCACACCACTTTAGGGCAGCTTTGACATCAGATTGATCCAATTCATATTCTTCATTAGATACCCTAAACCTGGGCAGTTGTAGTGACTTGCTCAGTCTCTTAGGAGTAACTTTGACATTATTTACACTGATGGAGGACTTAGTTTTAAAGGATGAAGAGTCGACCTTTGTATTTGAGTATAACTCAAGTACTTCTCTCTTCCAAAGCATACTCGGCTGTAACAGAACATATTCTAGGTCAACGACCTGCAGCAGGTGGAGAACTAGCTGAACTTCCTCAGGCACATCCTTGAACCCATTTGTAACTAGCTCTGAACCCTCGAATAGGAAATATAATTTCCTTGGTGTCATTGCTTCTGTGAGTTCCTATAGATTTTTTGAGCTTTTGTCATTTTGTCGCAAGGGGAGGAGAAGGGCAAGGAATAGTGTATTTTGTTCTTAGCACACACCATTCTATTTATACATGCATCTAATTTGAGAATGTAGAGAGGGGCGTACCTGTTTCGAGGATCATTATAAAATCAACGACTGAGATTAATCCCACAGATTAGCCGTAAATAGAAGTCCCTGGATGTTTGCATCGAGTAGATTCAATACACTCGACACCTATTGTCGACTCAGCGCACTCGACACCTAAGCCCTTAGTCTCAGAGCATTCGATGTCTGTAGTTGACTCAACACTATCGATGTCTGGACACTCTATCCATAATTTCCTTGTTATCATGCATAGGTAAATACTACCTACAACAACAACAAGATGAAGAACAACAAAATCTAGACTAAGTTCATTATACCTAATTCAAATTTGAAGGAGTTGACCTTGGCTTCATCTAGTATTTTGGTGAAGATATCAGCCACTTTCTTGTTAGTGGGGGCAAACTCAAAAGTGATGTCATTACATTCCACAATGCTCTCTAATAAAATGATATCTAATTTCTATATGCTTAGTACTGCTATAAGAGACATGATTCCTAGCAATAGAGGTTGTACTAGTAGAATCACAATACATATGAGTTCTACTTAGCTTGAAGTTGTAGTCCTAGAGATGATGTTGGATACATAATAGCTTATCACAGCAACTTCAAGCAGAGATGTATTCTGATTCTGTTGTTAATATTGCAACACTGTTTTCCTTCTTGTTGCTCCAAGATAAAAGCCTTCTTCCTAGAAATTGACAGGATCAGAGGTGCTTTTTTGTCTTCACTACAACTTGCAAAGTCTGCATCTAAATACCCAGTTAGTTCAAAATCACTATTCCTAGGATACCATAGGCAAAGATCACGTGTGCCCTTGAGATATCTCAAACTTCTCTTAGCTACAGAATAATGAGACTCTTTAGGGAAAGTCGGGTATCTAGTACAAACACATATAACATACATGATATTTGTCCTACTAGCATTAAGGTAAAGGAGGGAGCCAATTATGCCTCTGTACAAGGTTTCATCAATAGGTTTCTCAGTCTCATCCTTGTCCAATTAAACATTTGACCCCATAAGAGTTTTCATTGTGGAGGCATTCTTCATTCCAAATTTTTTAATTAACTCCTTGGTGAACTTATACTGAAAGATGGATAATCCATTTTAGACTGTCTTACTTGCAGGCCCAAGAAGTACTTCAGTTCACCCATACTGCTCATCTTAAATTGACCCAACATAAGTTTAACAAACTTTTGGCACATTTCCTTATTAGTAGACCCAAAAATTATGTCATATACATAAATTTGGATTTGGATGATCTTACCCTTGACCTCCCTTAGGAATAGTATCTTGTTTATCTTTCCCCGTGAGAATTTGTTCTCATAAAAAAGAAAGACATGGTTTCATATCATGCCGTAGGGGCTTGCTTCAACCCACACAAAGCTTTTCTAAGCTTAAATACAAAATCAGGAGGGTTAGAATTAACAAAACCCGAGGGTTGCTCAACATATACCTCTTCTTTCAGGTCACCAATTAGGAAGGATTACTTCACATCCATTTGATAGACCTTGAATCCTTTATATGCAGCATATGCAAGGAACAGTCTTATAGCTTTCAATTTTGCCACTGTTGCAAAGTTCTGATCAAATTCAATACCTTCTTCTTGTATATATCCCTAAGCAACCAGTCTGGCTTTGTTCTTGATTATAACACCATTTTTATGAAGCTTATTCATGTAGATCCACTTGGTTCTAATGATGTTATGTCCTTGAGGTCTAGGAACCATCTTCCAGACATTGCACCTCTTGAACTGTTTCAGCTCCTCTTGTATAACCACAATCCAAAATAGATCTATACTGGCATCTTTAAATCTTTTTTGTTCAACCTAAGAGTGAAAGCTGGAGTACATGGCAATGTTTAGGCTTCTGCTCGTGATTATAACCCCTTTGTTGGCATCTCTTATGATCTGGTTTCTGGGATGATCCCTCAGATGCCTAAATGTAGGAGGCATTCTTACTTCAACATCATGAACTTCAGTGGCTAGATCCAGATGGTCTTCAGACAATTCCTGAGTACCTTGTCCTTCTATTGGAATGTACACAACATCACATTCTCCTGGGGTAGTTGTAGAAGTGTCCTTGATGGCTAGTTTATCTTTCTCCAACTCTATACCTAAAGATCTAGAGGAGCTTGGTAGCTCATTATTAAACATTGATGACTCATCAAAGACTATATTAACAACCGCTTCTATAACTTGATTTTTCAAGTTGTAGACCCTATAGGCTTTACTATGGTTATTGTACCCAACAAATATCCCTTCATAGGATTTGGAAGCAAATTTAATCAAGTAGGATTTCCCATTATTAAGCACAAAGCACTTGCTACCAAAGATCCTAAAATAGGCTAGATTTGGTTTTCTACATTTTATAATCTCATAGGGAGTCTTCTTGTGGTACTTGGTGATAGAAGCTCTATTCAAAACATGACAAGCAGTGTTCACTACCTCGGCCCAGAAGTATTCTGTGAGAGAAGTGTCACTTAGAAGTATCCTGCCATCCTCTATAAGAGTCCTATTTTTCCTCTCAGCTATGCCATTTTTGATATCGCGGCATCGCAACCACTACTTGATGATGATCCGGTTGCCGAGGCGCTACAACATAAAGACGTTAGGAGTCATGATGATGCTAACGGAAGGCAACGTTACAACCTCCGTCCGCGGCGTGCTAAGCTCACTTGAAGATTCATTTTAAAATCATGCTCTTAGTTACGCTATTTATATTTATATTTTATATTTGAGAATATAAAATTATTACATGCTTGGGTAATAATTTTATATTCATGTGTGGACTTATTTGTTTATTTCCTGCATTTAAAACATTTGGTGTGTAATTAACCAGCCGGATGGATGAGATGTCATCTCCATTTTGGACGGTTAAATATGTGTTTGTAACTCCTATGTGTTTGTAACTCCTATATAAGCAGGCCTCTTTATGAGAATTAATAGACAAGCATTTGAATCCAAAAAAAACTCCCAAAGGAGAATTCGGCCAAGGCATTCCTCCGAGCCGCCGCCCCCCCTTGTGGTGTGAAACCATCCCTTGCTTCCTCCATCCCTCTTCGGTGCGACTTCGGCGTGGATTCCTTCGGTGCAACTCCAAGGAATAAGGTTGCAGCCCCATTCGGTGTGACGCCAGTGGATCCGTGGAGAGATTGATTCTCCCACCATATCTTGTCTGCACGGTGAATTCGGGTTGGGTAAACTCTTCCCCTCTCTTTGTGCTTCCTCTCTTAGATTTGTGGAAGTTGAACCATCGTGTTCTCCGCGGCTTTAAATTTTAATCGCTTACAAATCTTTGATTAGAAAACGTTATTGTTATTGTTTCCGTTTTTCGAACCGGGTAGGTTCATTTTGCTTGAGCGGATCTTGGCTTATAGCCTTGATCTTTCTCTCAAAAGGTTTGACAACCTTTACGTTAACTTTGGGAACGATCCGACTCATTTTCATCGCTGTTTTAGAGTCGATCATTCTCCGAATGTGTTTATGTTTTGTGCGCGAAACAATCACGTATTAAGGGCGATAAATGCTTGTTTCGGTGCGGCGGATCTAGAGTGCGTTGTTGGCGAACTAGAGCCTTCTCTCGTGTAGATTTCCGTTAGCGACATACGCTACACCAATTTGGTATCAAAGTCGGTCGTTTCAACTTCTATGTTGCTAACGTCCTCGCTCTCTTTCGTTGCCACGAATTAGTCAAAAAAACTAAAAAAATTTTTGGTCTGCAAATAGCGGTCCAAAATCTTTATTTTCTGCGAAAATATATAAAAATAATTTTTTAAACGTTCGTCATTCCTGTTACTTTAAGAAAACAAAAAAACAAATCTTGTTTTAACTTTAGGACCAGCCTCAAAAAATTCGTCTTTCAAAAATTTGGGTAACCCTGTATGCGCACTAGGCTAGGAACGGAGTACACTACACCGTATTTGTCTAGAATGACCGCGACTGAGCAACGAGATGTGAATACCGAGGCTATTGAGGGACTACGAACTGAGATGATGGATCTTAGGACCATGCTAGCCCAAATCCTACAGAACCAAGAACGACCACCTCCACCCGTTAATGTGAGACCGCCTAACCGGCACCAACCGGTAGTCAATTCTGACTCTGATGGGAACTCTCCCCGAATGCCACGTCTAGATCGTCACCACGAGTGTGTGTTCAATATTACTAGGGCCATTAAGATCGATGCCCCCACCTACGACGGCATGAGAGATCCACAGATCTTCCTCACCTGGGTAGTGGATATGGAATGTTACTTCGATTGGCACACTCTCACGGACCATCAGAAGGTCCAAATCGCCAGGATGAAGTTAACTGGGCGTGCTAAGACATATTAGCTAAATGAGGAGCATAGGAAAGGGACTGGGAACGGAGTCCCACTTATAGGATGGCCGGTGATGAAGAATTTGTTAACTGATCAATACGTCCCGGCATACCACCAAACACAGATGTTCGACGAGCTTGCCACCCTGCGGTAGGGCTCGAATTCGGTAGCTGAATATATGAGAGAGCTGAAGGACCGCATGGTGCGTTGTGATCTTAGGGAGATGATGGCGCCATGGATCTCCGTCTGAAAGCGTTCGTGGATTGGGACGGTCGTTGCCGCAAGCTCACGGATGGTATTTCTACCTCGACGCCAACGCCGCCGCCAAAGCGTTCGTGTATTGGGACGATTGTGGCCGCAAGCTCACGGATGAGATTTCTACCTCGACGCCAACGCCGCCGCCACTATTAAATAAAATATATAATTATGAATAAAATAATTATAATTATATATTTTATTAAATTGTTATTTTATCGATTGTTATTTTAAACAATCTTATTTCAAGCATTTTAATTTTGTATTGCATGATGGGTGCTTATAACCATCTTGCATTTTTTATTATTCATGCAAACTCTATGCTTTATTTAATTCATGATGGGTGCATATAACCATCATGAGGGTGTTAATTTTCTAAGATGGAGATTGAGTGGTGTAGCCTATATTTAGGCATGGATTGTTTTCATATGGTTAAGTTGAATGAGAATTTGAAATCCTACCTCCAAAAGGAATCTCCCCCCTCTCCCTCCTATTCTAATTTCGGCTCCCTCTCAATCCTAGCCTTCTTTCCCCTCTTGGCCGCCCACCTCCTCTCCCTCCCAAGCCGCCCAACTTCTCCCCCTTCCCCCTTCAAGGAAGAATCCGGCCACCCCTCTCTCTTGGTGGTTAGAGCAATGTTCTTGTGGTAATCTCTCGTGGATCTCAGCCAAGGCGTGACGCGACGAAGGAGGAAGAGTTTCCTCTCCATCCGGCGTAACTCCGGCGGAACCGTGGAAGAGCGATTCAAGCAAGATAACCAGAATCATCTATTCCGGTTTGGGTAACGAAAATCTCTACCGTTGTGTTTTCTCCTCTGGATAGATCTTGTGGCATATGCGTGTTGCGTGGCTTGTGAAGCGTTTGAAATTTCATGGTTAAATTTTCATTGATATTGTTGGTGTTTTCCTTTTTTTCCGTTTAAGTTCGTGTGGCGTGGCGGCCCTCGTTTTATTTTGTTGGGAGAGAACCATCCTTGTCCGAATCTTTTGTTTTCGGTGGATTCTCTTTTCGTACAACAACGCTCGACCGAACCGTGTGGGTTCCTTTCGCTTGAGAGGACCTTGGCCTATCGCCTTGGTACTATCTTGAAGGGTTTTGCGAACCCTCCATCGTCTATGTTTAATGAATATACGAGTTGGGTAGTTGCTGCGTTTTTGTTGCTTGAGCGTGACATGAGAGTTAGTGGAGAGCGTTGCGTTTAGTTATGTCCGTCTCCATAACGTCAAAAAGGGGCAAGCCTCCATCAATTTGGTATCAGAGGGAGGTTCTCGTCAATTTCCTAATTGCCACTCCTCCCCCTCTTCAAATTAAAAACAAATAAATTTCAAATTTTAAATTTCAAATTTCAGATTTCAAATTTAAATTTCAAATTTCAAATTTCAAAATTTCAAATTTCAAATTTCAAATTTCAAATTTCAAAATTTAAATTTTAAATTTCAAATTTCAAAATTTCAAAATTTCAAATTTCAAAATTTCAAATTTCAAATTTCAAATTTCAAAATTCAAATTTCAAATTTGGAATTTCAAATTTCAAAATTCAAAATTTCAAATTTCAAATTTCAAAATTTCAAATTTCAAATTTCAAATTTCAAAATTCAAAATTTAAATTTCAAATTTCAAATTTCAAATTTTCAAATTTCAAATTTCAAAATTCAAAATTCTAAATTCTAAATTCAAATTTCAAATTTCTAAATTTCAAATTTCAAAATTCAAAATTCAAAATTTAAATTTCAAAATTCAAAATTTCAAATTTCAAATTTTAAATTTCCAATTTCAGAAATCCAAAAAAAAATTATTTTTCATTAAATCATTATTTTTATTAAGTTATTTTAAAATTTAATAGTTGGTCTGCAAATAGCGGCATATATTTTTATATTTTCAGCAAAATTCAAAAATAAAATTTTTTTAATAATCCTCATATTTTTTCTAGGAAGAAAATCTATTTTATATAATTATAACCTTAGTGGCTAAGCGGGAACAATTCCATCTTTTAAAATGAAGTAGGGTCAGGTTATTTAGTCATTGCATGTGCACCAGTTCTGGGTGAGTTTTCTCTCCGGTTCTCACTAAATGACATATGACATATATGCTACCCAGTTAGACTATTCTTATGCTAAGGATATGACTAAACACACCCCTATGACACACCACATTTATCCTACTTTTGACTGTTTAGAGTATCCCCAAAGTTTTCGAGACTGGCTTAAGGGATTAGAACAATATTTTAATTGTCACTTATGGGATGACTACGAAAAAGTTAGCTTTGCCCGAGAGCGGTTAGTAGGTCGAGCCCGATTATTTTGGTTAAACGAAGAGCGTCGTGTTGGTAGCTATCATTATACTTGGCCGCACATGCGTAGCCTCCTCTCGGATCAATTTGATCCCGCCTACCTGCGCACTAATAGCACCACACTCGTTAGTAAGAATAGTTATGGCACCAGACCCGTATCTGCTTATAGGAGTGACCCTACGCCTAAGGATAGATCCTATCCATAGAGAGGTAGTAATACCCAAAGTGTGCCTAGTCCCACCTATAGGGAACATAAGCCATTTAGACCCCAAAATTTACACTCGAAAGAGATTACTATTAGGGTGCTTGCTTCTTTAGCCTCGACATCTAGGCCCTCTGGTATAGTGACTGATATCTCTGAGGATTCTTATATGGATATAGAATCTCTAGATGATGAAGTTAATCAGCCAGGTGAGAGTCTTCCTGCACTTACGATAGTGCCTGACTCTCCTGTTGAACCTGAGGATGTGAATAGGACTAAGCTCGTCACTGAGGACGAGGCAATTCTCGTTGACGCTTTTAGTGACGTTGAGGAGATTGGTTACCCTAGTGACCTGGACGAGGATTTCGCCCCTGAGGAATCATCTCCACCCCCCCATCGACGATATTTTAGTCAGGGAGTCGTCTGATGACCCTGAGTCAGAAGACGTTCCGGCTGAGTCGGTAGAGTCATCCAATGTTGAAAGCTTACATGTTACTAAATTAGGTGATGACTTTGCTAGGACCTGGTATTATTATGGTTGACCAAGAATTAATGGATGTTCCGACGGTATTGGAAGAGTCACCTTGGGATGGTTGTTCAATTTGGGATAATCTTATTGTGATACATCCGGGAGTTAGTTCATTTACGGTATCAATGCCGCTTAAAAGTCAAGTTAATTTTGATACTCCCCGGGATTCGATTTGTCCATTCCTTTATTTTGATTGTGACGACGCACCCACTTCATGGGAAGAGTTGGTTAACGAAGGATGTGTCGTTTTGGAAAATTTACACTGTGGGGAAAAATTATCTTTGGATGACGGTAGCCCTGAGGGCCAGAAAGACATTTCGTTGATGATAGCTCCTTTACCTAGGGCCCAAAACTGTTTAGAAATTTTGTCGGATACGATTTTGCCTACTTATGATACATTTACTAATTCTGAATTAAATGAAGTATCGAATGAGTTGGAAGACTTCTCGGCTGAGTTTTCAGTGAGGAGGAATCCCCTGTTTAATTTTTCCTATGATTTTAATGGCCTGCAACCGGAGGCTTGTTCTTGGACGAGTAATTCCGTGTTTTGACGTTGAGTGTGACTTAACTTCCCCTACGGAATCACTCATGTCGACTCTCCCTCCGGTTCATTTAACTCGAGTAGATGATTTGTTAGGACACGAGCTAGTCATTCCTAGCCCTTTATATTTGGAGAAGTTTATTATTATCGCCTCCACATTAGGCTTACTTAGATGGATGTGGGTAAACGTAGTTGGTGACGAACGTTTTCTGCTGGCTATTCATTACGAAAATTTTAGATCAAAATTTAATTCCAAATTTAAAATGAAAACGTTATGTTTCACGGAAATAATTTTTGAAGTTAAAGAACCCGTGCCACCTGATATAGTTCCGTTATTTTCTACTATTAATTCTAGTCATGTTGCATATGGGTTCACCCCACATGGTTTTTAGTTAATTAGGCGCATTCTTACCCTTTTAATCCATCAAAATGCATCCTTTAATTTACTTGCGAGTTCGTGTCAGAAAGTCTCCTACTGTTATGTGGATGATTTGGGTTTGGCTTGTCTCACCCCTGAACGGATGCCCCCGGGCACCTTAAAAATATTAACGAATCGGCAAGTCCATCCTTTGCGAACCTTAAGGGAGTTTGGTAACATCACTTTTCTAATAGAATTTTCCATTGATTGGGGCATAGCTTCTATTTTCATCGTTTCATATTTTACGCTTCATGCTTCTATGCCACTTGAAATGTCTACCTCTCCGTATATGTATTCCACTTTGAATTCTATCAGGTTGGGTGGTGCAAGTTTCCCAGGATCGTTCTCTTTCTCGGTCTCCGTCGGAGGTATGTTGGTTGATGTTGTGGAAACTGTTTTTCCTTCGTTGGCTAATGCGTTTTTGAGGTCCCCCCAAGACCACTTTTTTTTTGCCTTGCAGGTTCTTCTTCCCCGTCGACGATCTTCCATGCGAGTACTCACATGCCTACTCATCAGTGATGAGTATTTTTGAGAGGGGGAGGATTAATGGCGCCATGGATCTCCGTCTGAAAGCGTTCGTGGATTGGGACGGTCGTTGCCGCAAGCTCACGGATGGTATTTCTACCTCGACGCCAACGCCGCCGCCAAAGCGTTCGTGTATTGGGACGATTGTGGCCGCAAGCTCACGGATGAGATTTCTACCTCGACGCCAACTCCGCCGCCACTATTAAATAAAATATATAATTATGAATAAAATAATTATAATTATATATTTTATTAAATTGTTATTTTATCGATTGTTATTTTAAACAATCTTATTTCAAGCATTTTAATTTTGTATTGCATGATGGGTGCTTATAACCATCTTGCATTTTTTATTCTTCATGCAAACTCTATGCTTTATTTAATTCATGATGGGTGCATATAACCATCATGAGGGTGTTAATTTTCTAAGGTGGAGATTGAGTGGTGTAGCCTATATTTAGGCATGGATTGTTTTCATATGGTTAAGTTGAATGAGAATTTGAAATCCTACCTCCAAAAGGAATCTCCCCCCTCTCCCTCCTATTCTAATTTCGGCTCCCTCTCAATCCTAGCCTTCTTTCCCCTCTTGGCCGCCAACCTCCTCTCCCTCCCAAGCCGCCCAACTTCTCCCCCTTCCCCCTTCAAGGAAGAATCCGGTCACCCCTCTCTCTTGGTGGTTAGAGCAATGTGCTTGTGGTAATCTCTCGTGGATCTCGGCCAAGGGGTGACGCGACGAAGGAGGAAGAGTTTCCTCTCCATCCGGCGTAACTCCGGCGGAACCGTGGAAGAGCGATTCAAGCAAGATAACCGGAATCATCTATTCCGGTTTGGGTAACGAAAATCTCTACCGTTGTGTGTTTTCTCCTCTGGATAGATCTTGTGGCATATGCGTGTTGCGTGGCTTGTGAAGCGTTTGAAATTTCATGGTTAAATTTTCATTGATATTGTTGGTGTTTTCCTTTTTTTCCGTTTAAGTTCGTGTGGCGTGGCAGCCCTCGTTTTATTTTGTTGGGAGAGAACCATCCTTGTCCGAATCTTTTGTTTTCGGTGGATTCTCTTTTGGTACAACAACGCTCGACCGAACCGTGTGGGTTCCTTTCGCTTGAGAGGACCTTGGCCTATCGCCTTGGTACTATCTTGAAGGGCTCTGAGAACCCTCCATCGTCTATGTTTAATGAATATACGAGTTGGGTAGTTGCTGGGTTTTTGTTTCTTGAGCGTGACTTGAGAGTTAGTGGAGAGCGTTGCGTTTAGTTATGTCCGTCTCCATAACGTCAAAAAGGGGCAAGCCTCCATCAGGAGATCCCCGAGTTCACCTTGTCTAGATTTCGTAAAGGGCTTCAACCTGAGATTCAAAGGAAGCTCTTGCGCTATGGTCATACAGACCTGAACACTACCTTCAATGCCACCCTCGACATTGAAAAACATCTGGCCTCTAAGTCCCACTCCCGCTATTCCCATGCAAAGAATAAGTCCACAGCTGGAGCATCTGCTTCCACATATCCGGATAAGGGAAAGTTTAGGTCCACCGAGTTGAAGTTTGTAGTGATCACTGCTAGGAACGATAGGAATCCCACGAGTGAGAGTATTCCCATAGGAAAGGTTAGCAAGGCCAACGCTACATGTTACTCTTGCGGTATTCGAGGTCACTATGCCTTTGAATGCCCAACTAAGACTAAGGATGTAGCCCTATTAGAGACGTCTACCGATCCCACTGACTTAGTGTATGAGGCTGCTGAGGAGAGTAACCCAAAAGGGGTCCCAAGTGATTTAGAGGGCGATCACCAACTTATGGTGATGTGTTGTATCTTGACCACTCCTCGTCTGTTAGATGATTGGAAGAGGACGAGCATATTTTCTCTGATTTTTAAGAGTAATGAGAAACTCTGCAAGTTGATTGTCGATAGTGGTAGATGTGTGAATGTCATTTCTGAGAACGTTGCCACGCGTATGGCCCTGACCACGGAACCACACCCGACCCCATATCAGGTAGCTTGGATAAATAAGATCACCGTCCCGGTTACCAAGCGATGTCTGGTCCCCCTCTCATTCAAATCATATACTGATGAGGTATGGTGTGATGTACTCCCGATGGACGCTTGTCATGCGTTACTAGGCCACCCTTGGCTCTATGAGCGTGATGTGACGCATTTTGGTATAGCCAACACGTATGAATTCAAATTCAATGGAAAAACCATTACGTTGAGGCCGACTATCCCGAAGGAACCGGTAGGACCGGTTAAGGACACCACGATCCCAGTTGAGAGGAAGGCCTTGAACTTAGTCGGAAGAAAAGAATTTATTAAGGACCCATTTCTTAATGGAGTGATGCATGCGCTAGTCCTTCTGAGTGCGAAGATTTATTATGGAGTTTTAGATGATCTGCCTAGTGAGTTATGGGTATTGTTGGAAGAGTATAGGGATACGTACCCGGATGAGTTGCCATCGACATTACCTCCACTTAGAGATATTCAGCATGTGATAGATCTCATCCCGGGGTCTTCCTTGCCAAACCAGTCCCATTACCGACTCCATCCTGCTGCCCATAAGGAGTTGCAGGTTCAGATAGAGGACTTTTTGAAGAAGAGGTTTATTAGGACTAGTATGAGTCCATGTGTTGTTCCAGCTCTGCTTGCCCCCAAGAAGGATGGCTCATGGCGAATGTGTGTTGATAGTCGGGCTATCAACAAGATTACCATCAAGTATAGGTTCACTATACCACGATTAGATGACCTCTTGGATGTATTATTATGGGGTGAAAAGGTTCTAATTTTTCCTTCAAAATTATAGGCAAATAGCAAAATCTATCTCAACACAGAAAAATGTAAACCACAGAACAATGAACACAACACATCATACACCAGATTTATAGTGGTTCCCCAAGGTATGGTTACATCCACTTTTCCCCTTCGCCTATCCAGTAGTGAACTGGATTCGGCCCAACTTCCTTCCACTTACTCAGATCCACAGATCTTACAACTCAGAACCAGATTGGTTCCTACAGCTCAGACTTATACAAGTCCTACCTCAGATTCTTCCCCAAGAACCCTACCTCAGGCCTTAGCCCTACCTCAGCCTATATCACTAGGCTTACAACTCAGAGTGAAATCCCACTCCTACAACTCAGACAAAAGCCCTACCTCAGCCTTTATATTTACAGGCTTACAACTCAGATCTTATAATAGATCCTACCAGAAATTGTTTGATTAAGAGATACAAAAATTTCACCAGATAGATCTCTTCACTAGTGTGAGCTTCTTGATCAATTCTTGAATAAACTGATCTTCAGATCCAACCTGACTTAGACGTTTCAAAGCTTCTTAATAGAACAAAATAAGGTTGATCTTCACTTGATGTAGAAGTTGATCTTCAGATAGCTTCTCCTTGAATTCAGAATGAGATCTAAATCTTCCTTGTAGACTGATCTGGATCTGCCTTCGTAAGGGTTTCCCCTTTTCTTGTTGTAGAAAACTCTCTCTAAAGGATTCACTTCTTAGTGTTGTGTGTTCTCTTTTCCTTGTCAACTGTTGAATCGAACCAGTCCTTTATATAGAGTTTCCTCCGAATTACCGCCTGATCCGGTTTATAACAGTCTTCTAACAATTTTGACAAAGGTGTCAGACCGGTTGGTTATGACAATTGATTCTTCAAAGACTTTCCAACTCAGGATGAACCACTCAGCAAACTGCTTCACATGTGTCGACACAAATGGACTAAGTGTCGACACAAGACTTGATGATGTCGACACAACACTCCATGTGTCGACATAGTCATTCTTCTGGTACTCGACACAGTATCTGTTAAATGTGTCGACACGAGTCCTGTGTGTCGACACAATTCTGCTTCGAGTGTCGACATAACTCCTGGGTGTCGACACAGCTTCTGCTTTCAGTGTCGACATAACTCCTGGGTGTCGACACAGCTTCTGCTTTCAGTGTCGACATAACTCCTGGCTCAGGTGTCGACACAAGTCTGAGTGTCGACTCAGCTTCTTCTTTAGGTGTCGACACAATTCTTCACAAGTGTCGACACAAGTCTGGGTGTCGACACAATTCCTCACGTGTCGACATAATTCTTCACAAGTGTCGACATAATTCTTCACAAGTGTCGACACTTGTACTTAGAAAATTTTCTACCAATTCTTAAAACTGCACAATGAAACTCAAACATACATCAAATACAAATTGATTTATATCATTGATTAAGATGAGGCTTCTCCAAATCTGGTATATAATAACAGTGTACCCAACAAAGTTGAATTATTCGAACTACGACAGAGAGTTTTATGCTGTGTTAGGTGTTTGCATCATTGACGTCATTATCTCCTCTCCAAGGAGTTTGTGATCCTCTCTGATCATGATGCTTTACGTTTCATAAACGGTCAACATAAAATTAGCCCGCGTCACGCTAAGTGGGTAGCTTTCTTACAAGGGTACACTTTTAACCTTAAGCACCTTAAGGGATCTGACAATCGAGTTGTCGATGCACTTAGCCTCCTTACCCATCTACTGTCTACCATGCATGTCAATGTCGTAGGATTCGAACGAGTAAAGGATGAATACGCCACTTGCCCAGATTTACACGAGATGTATTTCTCTGCCCAGGATAGCTCTCCAACGACCATATCTGCATTTGTTCTTAAGGACGGTTATCTTTTTAGGCATGAGAAGTTGCGTATTCCTCGATCCTCCTTACGACACCAAATTATTTGGGAATTACATAGCAGAGGTCTGAGTGGACACTTTGGAAGGGATAAGACCATTGCACTCATTGAGGAGAAATTTTACTAGTTTAAGCTTAAGGTGATGGTTGGGGGAATAGTGAGTAGTTGTCGAACATGTTAAGTATCTAAGGGCACTAAAACCAATGTTGGGTTATACACCCCTTTAACAATTCCTTCCATACTGTGGGAAGACGTGAGCATGTATATCATATTAGGCCTCCCCACCACTCTTCGTCGACACGACTCCATTTTTGTAGTTGTGGACAGGTTTTCAAAAATGGCATACTTTATCCCATATAGTAGGACCAATGACTCATCTTGTAACGCCCCGAAACTCAAAGGAGCAAAGGGGGACGTTTTGGGCCAGTTTGGGTTCTGGCAGCAGGCACACGGCCTGGGACACGGGCGTGTCCCAGGGCGTGTCAAGCCTGTGTCGACACTAAGACGGGAAGTCGACACTTTGGTCTCGACATTGTGTCGAGACTGGGCACACAGCCTGCGATACGGGCGTGTCTCAGGGCGTGTCGACCCATGTCGACACTTAGCCGCGAAGTCGACACTCTATGGTCGACGAAGTGTCGAGACATGGCACACGGCCTGCGATACGGGCGTGTCGCAGGGCGTGTCGACCCGTGTCGACACTCATCCCGGGAAGTCGACACTTTGGTGTCGACAATGTGTCGAGACAAGGCACACGGCCTAGGACACGGGCGTGTCCAAGGCCGTGTCATCAGGTCGACGATCTTTGCTCGACGAAGTGTCGAGTGTCGAGACCGTGTACAAGACCTGGGGTCCAGGCGTGTTGAGGTGACACGGGTAAGGACACAGGCGTATCCTAGAACCCGTGCAGTGCTCGGGTTGATTTTGGGGAAAAATGAAAGGGGTACATGGCCGGCCACACGGCCGTGTAAGGTGGAACACGGGCATGTCAGCTCGAACACGGGCGTGTTCAATACCCGTGTGAGGTTCCAGGTGATTCGATTTTGACGGCGAATGAGGCACACGGCCCTGGACACGGGCGTGTGCCAGGCCGTGTTCGGTCCAGATTGGGCATTTCAGCCCGGAATCGAAGCCGTTCATTTCTTTAACTAAAGATCTAACGGCTGGGGGTTGTTCCTGAAGGGATATACCCGTGAATGGACTTGGAAAACCCTTACTTTTCATAACTTCTTACCTTTCTAAAACCTTAGAGAGAGAGGAGAGCCAAGGGAGGAAGAAGGAGCTAGATCCCGCCATTGGAGGAGCTTCGGAGCTCCGAATCGCGAGCCGACTCCGGATCCACGGAGGCAAAGCTAGTGCGGTGCTTTTCATCCGATTACTTTTCAATGGCGCCAAAGAGGAACGCTAGGGTAACGATCCTCATATTGAGCATGAGTAGCTCTCTTTCTTAGCATAGGAAGCCCGCTCTCGCGAGTTTGCGGAGAGTTGGAGGCGTTCCTTCGGGTAGATATGTGAAGTCCCAGTTGTTTAGAGTCCGTAAGCGAGAACGGACATAGACATGATGTGTGAAGCCTACCCGGACATGTTGGACTGGATCGGTGATGTTGAATTGCATAATGCCGGAGAAGACTCCGTGCTATTGGTTGTTTTTCGGGTTTTCTACGCGGTAGATTGCAACAGGGAACCTTGGGGACTAACCCAAAGGTGCACCCGGAAAACTGGGCAGATACGAGATCTTGCCAACTTGGTGGCCTGAGAGCCAGCTTGAACATAATCAGATTATGTGAAATGTGATGGAAATGGGACTCGGGAGAAGTTTGACCTGCGCATATGGTTTAAATTACCGTTGCGGGCGCATATGGTTTAAATTATCGTTGTGTTGTGAGCACGGGTTAGATGGAACCGTACCCGTTCTATGTCGTTCGGATTAAAGCCGTTGGCATAGATGAGAGTCTTCGGCGGTCTATGGTTTTAATTACCGTGACCCATGCCGGGAAGACAAACTGCTCATTGTTTGGCCGTCCAAAGGGGATGGCGGTGAGTCGGCAGACTTAGACTGCGTTCACCGAGAATGTGCCCTGAGTGCACGGGGTGTGTGGCCATGGAGCCTCCGCCTGTGATGAAATGGCTATATATATATTGCTCGCTTATGCTAATGAAATGCAGGGAAGGAGCATCGCCGCCCCGAGTTGGGGGCGGGATCGTTATAATTTGGTCAGCATAGCTGACCGTTGCCTTGTTTTGCCACTGTGCGGTGGTTTGTTGCTTGCAGGTGCAGCTGGACCAAGCGGTCAATAGCGGGCTAAAGCCCGAATGCGAAGCCGGCCCTTGAAGGCCTATTTGGAAGTGTTTACTACTTTATTCATGTGTGACCGGCCTGCGTGCCGTGGTTTGTAAAACATGTAATTGGAAGTGAAACATTTTGTAAGGCCTTAAGGCTTATTTTGAGTATTTTGTATAACATTCCTATTCTGTACTAGTGGACATTCAGTCTCTAATGCTGGGTTCTTTATTGCAACTTTTATAAACTGCTTCCGCTAGAATGCTCTGTGTAGGACGTTGAGATTGGTTGGATGGTTTCCATGAGTAACCACCTGGTCTGTCTGTGGCATAGACGTCGGGCCCCGGCCGGACCTACTGCTATATGCTATGTGACGGATAGGGGGTGTTACACATCTCACGTAGCTAAGTTATATTTTCGTGAGGTCGTTAGTCATCGCAGAGTGCCGAAGACATTTGTCTCGGATATGGCCGTGAAATTCACTAGCTATTTTTGGAAAACTTTATGGATTTTAATGGTGACCAAATTATTATTTTCCGCTGTCTATCATCCGCAAACTGATGGTCAGACGGAAGTAGTCAATCGGAGTTTGGGGAATCTTCTAAGGTGTCTTGTGAGTGATCACAAGGGAACTTGGGATCTACTTCTTCCCCATACACAATTGGCTTACAATAACTCTAAGAATCGGTCAACGGGTATGTCCCCTAACGAGATTGTTCACGGGTATAAGGCTCCTGTGCCACTTGACTTGGTTCTGTTACCACCTACATATAAAGCAAGTCAATTCGCACAATCCTTCGCCCGACACATTCATGACTTGCACGCACATATCTGGGCAATCATAGCCTCCCAATTTTTCATCCAAATGCCCTATAAAATTTATTGGGGGTCTACCATGATATATTTAGTCCAAATCCAGAAATTTATAATTTTCTAATTAAATTTGGCATTTAATTAATTTTTCCCAAAATTAGTCCATGGGTGATTTGAACATGAAGTACTAGATTTAATTAGGGTATGACCCCTCAAAAATCATGAACACTGTAGGATAACAAGATATCATTGAATACTAAATATCATAAACTTTCATAAAACATTTAACCTCTAAAAATTTATTCCAAAATAATTCATATAAATAGGGGTATTGAAGGAAGTACCAAAAAATACTTGTCCAAACATTCCTCAAAATTAGCAGAGCTACATTATTATCATAAAACTTCACTTCCTAAGTTTCATGAAATTCCCAAGTTAGTAGACCATGTAAAAGATTATCCTAAAAAAAACCATCATAAGGCACATTATGAAGACACACCCTTGTAAACTCAAGTAAACAACATTTAACAATTTTTCTTTGCTTCTATATGCCCCAATATGTTCCTTGACTAAGTATCACAATTTTCCAGCAAGCTTTGATATTTATTTCCTATTTATCCAGGTAAGGTGCACTAATTTACTTTACAAAGGAGGTACTACAAATAAAGCTTCAACTACTCCAAATAAACTACTAGTACAATATAATGTCATTTGATTATCTATTCCAGAATTTCAAACCATTCTACTATATATACATCATATTTCCATCATTAACATCAAAAGGGCAATATGGAAGTTACTACTATAAGGGTGATCTACTGATCTCTAAACACCATAAGATAAATATCAGATGTTAATAATACTATGAAATTATCCTTGCCAAAATATCATCAAGATTCAAGATCATTTAACACATAAGATAATTTCTAGTGTTTAAAGTCATAAATACTTATTAAGTGGTTTATGTGGGGTGCATGTGTCGAAGTACCACCATATCCCTTCCTAGGGCATTTCACCACCCTAGGGTCTCATGAACTGATCCCCAAGTCCATCCAAGAACATAAACCCCTATGTCCTTCACAAGCCCCCAAAGTTCAACCTTAGGGTTAGAACTAGGGTCCTTAGGCAAATCCACCCCAATTCAAACCATAATCTATATGAGGGTGTTAAATGTCATGTCAAACCAGTATCCAAAATTTCAACCTCTGTTGAGGTGGTTTGGCCACTCAAACCCACAAGGGGCACTTTGACCTTAATACCCCTTTTTGGGCAAGGCTAGGGTTCCATATTTCCAACCTAAATCATCTCCAAATGGGATGAAAATTTATACAGAGCCTTATGATGACCCCAACGACCACTCACCAAAATTTGGGAGGGTTTGGAGGTAATTAGGTCCTTTAAATAATTCATATATGAATTATTAATTTTCTACAAAAACTTTAGGAAAATGTTTTCCAAAAATTCTCATTTTTATATATGTTCTAGGCATAGGTAAAAAAGGCCCCCATCCAAACTTTCAAGTCATTTGGATGAATGGACTGATGGGGGCACTCAAAGTAATCTCTGATCTAGCCTAGGTATAAACCAATTTTAAATTAAACTAGACTCCAAGGGTTACAACTTTAATGTAGACCACTTGTATTGTAGGGGACCCTAGGTATTTTTAATATTTAATTTAAGACAGCCCAGTAAACAGGACAAAAATACAAAAAAATCAAAATAAATAATTATGATCCAACACGAATCTTGAAGCAGATCCAACGCCTCCTAGTCATCTTCTTCCTCCAGCCAAGGGCTGGGATCAAACTGACCTGGTGCTTATTCCAAGCTTATTTCTCGGCCACCCAGCCACCTCCCTGGCCGGCCACCACCGCCACCACCTTCATTAAGGTGGGGGCTATCGCCGGGTGGTGGCATAACCGCCGGAGGGGCAGTTTCCGGCGAACCCGCAAGGTATAAAAACCAAGAAAATTATGAAACGTTTCTCACACAATCGGGCTCAATTGAGCCCGATTTCTCTCCTAAACGATCTAAGGATCTAGCCCACGACGAGAGGAGTAGAGGAGTACCTGCAATTGTCCTTGCCGACGGGTTTGGTGATGGTGCGCCATGGCCAGATTTTTGAGCTTCGGGTGTTCTGCAATAGCACTACCAAATAGCTCGACTCCTTCAGTGGGATTGTGGAAACTCCTCCTCTGAGTCCAAGGATGCTTTTAAGAGTGCTAAATGGGGGAGAGGAATGGTGTAGTACCAATGGCCATTATTGTCCATGAAGGTGAAAATTTCTTCCACCCATGGGTTCACTGAACTCGGCCATTAAGGGCTGATTTTGGTTGTTGGTCTCCTCTTAATTATCCAGGGAAGATGAATCCAGCAAATGGAGGTGAGGGGAGGGGCTCTTGATCTCCTATGGCCATTAATGGCTTTCTCTACCCTCTTTCTCTCTTCCTTATGGGAGAAATCAAATTCATCCACTTTGGTGGCTGTCTATGATTATTCAACTCCTCATAACGGATGAGGGAGAATGTATCCATCAATTGGAGAGTCCCTTGGTCTCCCTTGGCCAAGAATGGCCCTTTTAAACCACTTTCTCTCTCCTCCATTAAAGGGGTAAAAATGGAGTTTTCTCTCTCCGAATCATCAAGGCTGAATTTGATCATCTCTCTAGCCTAATGGCAGCCCATTAACTTATAATATTAGATAATTAAGATGAGGTTAAACCAAGTGGAAAGGGCTTTAGCTTGGGTTAGCCCATTTTAGCTAAGTTTGACCTAACACTAGCTTAGGGTTGACCTTGGTCACTTTGCCCTTTTGAGTTACACTCAATGGGTCCTTGGTGACCCATTGGCCTCTCCTAAGGTCAATGTAGGGTTGGGTAGGATTATATTGGCATCTTGTAGGTCACCTGCCCCTTAGTTAGGGCACTTTGACCATTTTAGGATTAAGGTTGACTTGGGTCGACCTAGCCTCTTTGGTTGACCCCAATGGATCCTTGGTGACCTATTGGCCTCCCTTAGGGCTTGGGGAGGTCTAGGTATGGTCAATTGGGCATGTTAGAGGACAATTGCCCTTAGTTAGGGCACCTTGACTTTTTTAGGGCTAAGTTACACTTGTGTCAACTTAGCCTCTTATGTTAACCCCAATGGGTCCCTGGTGACCCATTGACCTCATTTTAGGGTTAGGAGGGCATGTGTGGGGTCCTATTGGCTAAGGAAGGGTCAACTGACCGCATGTAGGCCAGTTTGACCCATTTAGGTTTAGGGTGGTCATATGCCAACTTGGCCACTTTTCCTATCCACATTGGGTCCTTAGTGACCCTATGGACCATCCAAGGCAGTTTTTGGTGTTATGATAGGGTCATGGGGTCATGTTGGAGCCCTAAAGTCAAACCCTAGGTTTTGTGGTGAGGCTATGCTACAGGCAGACCAAGGTGATCCTCACCTTGGCCCTTGTTCACTTGGTCCTTTGACTCTTAAGGTTTTGTCATGACCCAATCATGACAAAACCACTCCTAGGGGTCTAGTTGTTTGAGGGATATTATAAATCCCAATATATATAAAAAAATTTCATCCCAGAAATTAAAGTTAGGCCTACGGGGTTTCTACAGAAGTAAAAGTACGTAACATCTCGAGGAGTTAAAGGTATACCTGACCCGAAAAGTTCCGGGTACTTTTGCTGCATCAAGTCCTGTGGCTCCAAAGTGAGCTCCTCCTGCCCATGGTTTCTCCACAAAATCTTGACTAGTGGAACCTTCTTGCATCGCAAGACCCACATCGCCGTATCATCGATCTTGATAGGCTCTATGCTGACTGATCGATCTGAGGCCACCGGGCCGTCTGTAGTGGAAACCAGCTGCTCAGGGCATAGTAGAGCTTTCCTAATTGAAGAGATGTGGAAGACGTCGTGTAATCCCGCCAACTCCTGTGGAAGCTCCAGTCAATAAGCCAAGGGGCCGATCCGCTCCAGGATCCTGTAAGGCCTTATATATCTCAGGCTGAGCTTCATCTTCACGCGAACCTGCGAGACCCCATTCATCGACCGTATCTTCAGGAAAACTCGGTCTCCCACCTGGAACTCCAACTGACGATGTCACGCATCGTAATATTTGGCCTGCCTGCTCTAGGCTTCCAAAATCCTGTCCCGGATCAATCTAACCTGAGCATCAGTGTCCTCCACAAACTCTGAGCCGAGTGCCTTCTGATCCTCATCCTGGATCCAAGATAGTGGGGTCCTGCACCTTCGTCCATATAATGCCTAATATGGAGACATGCCTATGCTGGACTGATGGATGTTATCATACGAGAACTCGATCAGCGGAAGCAGTCTCTCCCAAGGCTCGCCGCGGTCCAAAATGCAAAGGCGCAGAATATCTT
This sequence comes from Platanthera guangdongensis, assembly GCA_039583875.1. NCBI lineage: Eukaryota > Viridiplantae > Streptophyta > Magnoliopsida > Asparagales > Orchidaceae > Platanthera > Platanthera guangdongensis. Next base: position 63,460,304 of record CM077154.1, read on the forward strand.
CCAGTGTCTGGTTGGTGCTCTCCATCTATCCATCTGTCTGGGGGTGGAAAGTTGTGTTAAACGTCAACCAAGAACCCAGGTAAGCCTGAACTGACTAGCACTCCTTGGACGTAAACCATCCGTACCGATCTGACACGATTGTCCTGGGCACCCCATGATAGTGCAGAAACTGCTCGACGAACCTCCGTACTAGCACACTGACCGGAGCGTCCTTCGCAATCGGAATGAACCTGGCCACCTTCGCTAGTCTATCAACAATCACCCAGATCGAATCATTCCACACACGAGATCGGGGTAACCCATGTATAAAATCCATGGCTATATCCTCAAACTGCCGAACTTCTGAATCCTCTATATGCACTGGAAGGATTTTTGTCCTCAGGTCCTCAGTTAGGGCACGTTAGAGGACAATTGCCCTTAGTTAGGTCACCTTGACCTTTTTAGGGCTAAGTTAGACTTGTGTCAACTTTTCCTCTTGTGTTGACCCGAATGGGTCCCTGGTGACCCATTGACCTCATTTTAGGGTTAGGACGGCATGTGTGGGGTCCTATTGGCTAAGGAAGGGTCAAGTGATCCCAAGTAGGCCAGTTTGACCCATTTAGGTTTAGTTTGGTCTTATGCCAACTTGGCCACTTTTCCTGTCCCCCTTGGGTCCTTAGTAACCCTATGGACCACCCAAGGGGGTTTATGGTGTTATGGTAGGGTCATGGAGTCAAGTTGGAGCCCTAAATTCAAACCCTAGGTTTGGTGGTGAGGCTGTCCTATAGGCAGACAAAGGTGATCCTCACCTTGGCACTTGTTCACTTGGTCCTTTGAGCTTCATAAGGTTTTGTCATGACCCAATCACGACAAAACCACCTCTAGGGGTCAAGTTGTTTGAGGGATGTTACAAATCCCAATATATATATAAAAAAATTTTGTCCCCGAAATTAAAGTTAGGCCTACGGGGTTTCTATGGAAGTAAAAGTATGTAACATCCCGAGGAGTTGAAGGTATACCTGACCCGAAAAGTTCCGGGTACTTTTGCTGCATCAAGTCCCGTGGCTCCAAAGTGTGCTCCTCCTGCCCATGGTTTCTCCACAGAATCTTGACTAGCGGAACCTTCTTGCATCGCAAGACCCGCATCGCCGTATCATCGATCTTGATCGGCTCAATGCTGACTGATCGATCTGAGGCCACCAGGCCGTCTATAGTGGAAATCAGCTGCTCAGGGCATAGTAGAGCCTTCCTAAGTGAAGAGATGTGGAATACATTATGCAATCCTACCAACTCCGATGACAGCTCCAGTCAATAAGCCAAGGGGCCGATCCGCTCCAGGATTCTGTAAGGTCCCATGTATCTCGGGCTGAGCTTCTTCCGCCCGCGAACCCGCAAGACCACATGCATCGACCGTATCTTCAAGAAAACACGGTCTCCCACCTGGAACTCCACCTGACGATGTCGTGCATCGTTATATTTGTCCTGCCAGCTCTGGGCTTCCAACATCCTGTCCCGGATCAATCTAACATGAGCATCAGTGTCCTCCACAAACTCTGAGCCGAGTGCCTTCTGATCCTCATCCTAGATCCAAGATAGTGGGGTCTTACACCTTCATCCATATAATGCCTCATATGGGGCCATGCCTATGCTGGACTGATGGCTATTATTATACGAGAACTCGATCAGCGGTAGCAGTCTCTCCCAAGGCTCGTCGCGGTCCAAAATGCATAGGCGCAGAAGATCTTCTATTGTCCGGTTGGTGTTCTCCGTCTGTCCATCTGTCTGGGAGTGGAAAACTGTGTTGAACATCAACCAAGAACCCAGGTAAGCCTGAACTTACCTGCACTCCTTGGACGTAAACCGTCCGTCTCGATCTGACACAATTGTCCTGGGCACCCCATGATAGCGCACAAACTGTTCGACGAACCTCCGTACTAGCACACTGACCAGAGCGTCCTTCGCAATCGGAATGAACCTGGCCACCTTCGCCAGTCTATCGACAATCACTCAGATCGAATCATTCCCCACACGAGATCGGGGTAGCCCATGTATAAAATCCATGAATATGTCCTCAAACTTCCACTTCGGCACTGGAAGTGGTTGTATTAGCCCGGTCGGATTCTTGCACTCCGCCTTTACGAGCTGACAAGCCTCGCAATGCGTCACAAAATATGTAATGTCCTTCTTCATACCCGGCCAATAAATCGTCTTTTTCAGGTCCGCTGTCATCTTAGTGATCTCCGGGTGCACTGAGTATCTGCTACAGTATGCCTCTGACATGATATCCTCTCGAATCTGGCCTCCTACCGGTATATAGACCCTGCCTCTAAAACATAGCAGTCCATCCCTCAAGGAGTAATCCCCTGCCGTGCCTTCCTCCAAGGCTTTGAATATCGGATCTGCCCATGCATCCAGCCTCTGCACATCCCTGATGCGATCCTGAATGCCATCGGTGGCAGTCATCGATGCCAGGTACTCCGTATATAGCTCTGGATCATCCTCGGACACTAAGGATATATGCATCTCCTCCAACATCTTCACCAACTCCAAGGCCATCAGCTGAGGACCTGCTCCTGATGTAGTTGCTCTCTAGCTCAGAGCGTCTGCCACCACGTTTGCCTTCCCGGGAGGGTAGTGCATGGTGTACTGATAGTTCGATAAAAACTCTACCCAGCATCTCTATCTGATGTTTAGCTCCTTCTTTGTGTCTACGTACTTCAAGTTCTTATGATCCAAGATTATATCGCAGTGGACCCCGTAGAGATAGTGTCGCCAGATCTTCAGAGCAAAAATAACCGCCACCATCTCCAATTCGTGCATCGGGTAGTTCTGCTCATTTTCTTCAACTGACGAGAGGCGTAAGCTATCACGTGCCTGTTCTGCATTAGAACGGCACCCATCCCCTGTTATGATGCATCCGTGTATACCTGGAATCCTTCCTTCCCCGATGGAAGAGCAAGGATAGGGGCCGAGGTAAGCTGACCCTTTAGCTCCAGAAAGGCAGCCTCATACCATGGCATCCAAACAAAAGGAGACTCCTTCTTCGTCAGAGATGTTAGAGGGAGAGCAATCTGCGAGAATCACTTCACGAACTTTCGGTAGTATCCGACAAGTCCTAAGAAACTCCTGACATTCGCTGCCCTTTTCAGTGGTGGCCAATCCCGTACTGCCTAAATCTTCGCTGGATCTACCACCAATCCTGCTCCACAGATAATATAGCCCAAAAAGGCCGCCTCTTTTAGCCAAAACTGGCACTTGCTGAACTTAGCGAATAACTTGTGTTCTCAGAGCTTTCCCAGCATCAGAGCCAGGTGTATCTCATGCTCCTCTTTTGTCCTCGAGTAGATGAGGATGTCGTCAATAAACACGATGATGAAGACATCCAGATATGGCTCAATTACCCGGTTCATCAAACTCATGAACGCGGAGGGTGCATTCATGAGCCCGAAGGGCATCACGGTAAACTCGTACAATTTGTATCTACTACTGAAGGTTGTCTTCGGGATGTCCTCCTCCTGAATGCGCAGCTGGTAGTACCCCGACCTTAGATCCAGCTTTGAAACCCTGTGAGCTCCCTCCAACTGATCAAATAGTTCATCTATCCTCGGCAGAGGATACCTGTTCGGGACCGTCAGCATTTTCAAGGCTCGGTAGTCGATACATAATCGAAGTGTCCCATCCCTCTTCTTGATGAACAACAAAAGAGCTCCCCATGGTGAAGAGCTAGGCCGGACAAATCCGGCTTCCACTAGCTCATGTAGCTGGCTTCGAAACTCCACCAACTCTTTCGGGGCCATCCGGTAAGGAGTTCTGGATGCGGGCTTAGCCCCCGGCACGAGCTGAATCTGAAAATCCTTCTCCTGGTGCGGGGGTAGACCTGGTAGCTTCTCCAGAAATACATCGGTAAAATCCCGCACCACCGGGATATTTTGAATGGAATCTTTGGCCTCGGCCATCTCAAAGAGCACCTGATACACCTCGTCTCCCTGTAGATGGGCCTTGATGGTTTGAATAAAAGATAACAACATACGAGGTGCGCATTTAATACCTTGGAAAACAACCTCCGAGTCCTTATGTCTCAAGATAATTTGTTTTTTTGCACAGTCAATTCTAGCGTGGTGCCAACACAGCCATGTCATGCCCAAAATAAGATCGAACCGCGATATTTCCAATACCATTGTCGGAGTTTCGATGGTCTTTCCTCCAATAAAAACTTCCATATTGCACTTTGTGGATGAAGTCATCACGGAACCGTCTGGGAGGTGTACCCTCCAAGTGATGCCGGTAAAGCGATGCTTGTCACCTAAGTCTTTAGCGAAGTCCGTCGAAACGAATGAGTGTGGCACCGGTGTAGAACAGAGTATAAGCGGGCTTGTCGTTGATAGAGACTATGCCTGAGGTAGTTAAATGTTTTAGAATTCTAGTTATGGTTTTCTTTTCTATTTCTAACTATTATATATCCATGAATCTAGTTTTGTTTGAAAGGAAAGAACTTAAAATTTACTGGCATACCTACTATCACCCGCTCCAGATTCTGTGGCTGTGCCAGGTCCAGGGCATATACTTACCCTCTCTCCTGTCTACGGTCTCTGTCCTGAAATCTACGTCCTCGGTCGCATCCTCGGCCAGCAAACTGTCGAGTTGGTGGGGCATCCTGAAGTGCTGGTCGAGGTGCTTCCCTCACGGGGCAGTTCCTCTTGAAGTGTCCCGGCTGGTTGCACCGAAAACATATCGGTGCCTTCTCCGCTGTCCTTGGCATCTCTAACATCTGTAAAGGCCGAGGAGCCTGTACGATCGAGCTCCTCTGCTCCTACCTATCCTCCCGGTGAAGTTGATCCCCATTCTTCCTTTCCCCAATAAACTGACCTCGAGGACGGTCTCTACGACCTCCAATCACTGCATCGTCGGCTAATCTCTTCCGGCTCCTGACTGTGAGCTGATCTGCCTCTCTCTTCTTGGCCATCTCCAAAATCCTGGCCAAGCTCCCCTCAGAGATGAAGAGGAGGGCATGTCTCATGTCATCATAAAGACCCTTGTAGAATCTCTTTATGTAGCCCGCGTCATCCAACTGATAGGACTCCGCATAGCTGGCTAGGTGAGTAAACTCCTAGTAGTACTCTAGCACAGTCCTGTTGTCGTGCCTTAACTGCAAGAACCTATCCTCCAACTCCTCCCTTGCTGACTGAGGTACAAAATGTCCCAGTAAAGCTGCTCTGAACTCCTCCCAGGATATGTCTGCGCAATCCACTCCAGCAAAGGTGGTGTCCAGCTATGACTTCCACCACCTCTTCCCATGTGACTCTAGGCAGGAAACTGCCAAAGAAACCGCCTCCTATGTCAGACATCGAATCCCCACAAGCATCTCGTAGATGGTGTCCAACCACTCCTCCGTGCAGACTGCCGACTCCGTCCCTAGGTAGGATGAAGGAGAAAGCCCCCGGAAGGCACTCATCCAGCTGGCCCCAGGATTTGGCTGTGGATCCGGGGCCTGCTGAGCCCTGAAGGCCTCTAGAATGGCCGTCAATGTTTGTCCCATCTCCATCTTCTAGAATGGAGCAGGAGCCTACCGTGGTGGAACCATATTCTGTGCCTGAGGTGTTCCCTGTTGTGGGGTAGGGTTCGTCGCAGGATACAAGAAAGAATTCCAATTGTTAGACAGCGTACAAATGGAATGAATGGAAGAGATAAAGTGGACTTTTACATGTGACTCCTCCCATGGGCCCACCACTGCTTCTGCTGCTAGTTTGTCCACAAACTAAGCCTGCGCGGGGTGGTTAAGGGTTTTTTTTGTGGGCTTTTTCTCTTGGATCGATGTTTCCTCTAATACCAGTTTGTAAGACCCCTTTTTTCTCTTTTAAAACCATCGGGATCTTATGCCCACAACCGCCATTTTGAGGTGACACCGACTCTCGGGAAGGTCGCCACTACAAAACACCGATCCTGCCGGCCTACGATCACCAAAGAGAATATGAAGTATACACATAGTATGGATAAAACTAAGTCCACAATCACATATAATATATATAAAGGAAATCACATCAAGTCCACATATAAATAAAGTACTGAAATAAAACAGTACAAGGAAATATAAACGGGCTCAAGCTCGATACATTAATCCTCACTACAAACTCTCGCGGAAGCTAATTAAACTAATCACTCACAAAACCAGTAGCTGGTGCTCATGTGCTAGATTGGCCCATATCCATGAGCACCGTACTCCGCCGGTGCTGTGTCCCCTGTTGCTGCTCCCTGTCTCCCATCCGGTGTCCCTGGAATGTTGTGGTCCGAAAACTGTTAGTCAAAAGACTAAGTCCTATCATCCCCTATCCCTCCCTCATGGCTCCTAGGCACCGAGCGGGGAGGAGAAAAAGGGTAGCTATGAAGGTGGAAAGTAAGAAAAGCAGGTGTCGGTGGAACTATTCTAGCAGTTAATTATAATGTATATATAGCTAAGGAAGAAAGGTACAAGCTAGCAGTTCTATAATAGCAAGCAGTAAGGTAAACAAGTAGATTAACCAGCATATGTATGAAGGACAAAATAAGAAGTAAGTATCCTTAACTTATATGAATGTCCATACAAACTTATAAGTTAAGGGGTCTTATGCAAGGCTCCCATCGTATAAAAAGTCTCATACTGATTTATACGTTGATGTGTCAGTTGTATGAAAGTATGAGTGTAGTGATATGTTATGCCATGATTCATGCAAGTACAACTCACGCACACGACTCTATGCACACAGACCTTTAGTTCCCCCCATTTGGCCAGCTAGCTTCACTCCCAAGAACCTCTGTAGTGGCAAACAGAGACAGTGGGTCGGGCCTCCCACTCCTAGGCGGATATCCAACCTATCAGACCTAGCCCTTACGTACGCCTCTAGAAGGACACAACCTAGAGTCACCACGTACTAGTGTTGGCCATATCCACCAGAATTTCATTGGCTAAGTGTCAACCACACCCGCCGATTCAACGTATCGACATCGGTGTGAATGATCGTCCAATACCGAAGACCCACCACATTATTTATGTATCCAAATCCTTCTGAGCCACCGGCTCCCCGGACTATCCCGTCTGTTACATTTACCTTCTGAACCTACCATTTAGATGTCTAATCAAACTAGCCTAACCACCCTCCTTAGCTAACGGGGTGTGTGAATTTTGAATTCCTACTTATACTAATTGCTCTTTTAAATTTATTCTTATAATTTAGGTTAGCCCATGACTGCCCAAGGTATTCCCCGTGAAGGGCTTTCGAGGGCATTAGGAACTACGATGGGCTGAAGCCCAAAGCCCCCTTTCGCAAGACACTTAATGTTATTGGTTATTACCCATTACCTGATCCCTTTAATGTTATGTTGGAACTAACCCTAATGTATTTGACTCTTCCTCTCCACGGGAAAGACAATCTTTCGTCGATCCTGAGCACCACCTACTCCAGTTAACCCATCATTATTCCTAATAATGAACTCCTTAGTTCATGACCTCAACTAATTGCCTAATATCTCAATTCTCTGAGTTTATTTTGCAGTTTTACTACGTGTAGACCATCCTAGGCTATATGATGTATACGACAGGAGGTACTCCAATTTTTCATCCAAAAGCCCTATAAAATTTACTGGGGGTCTACCATGATATATTTCATCCAAATCCAGAAATTTATAATTTTCCAATTAAATTTGGAATTTAATTAATTTATCCCAAAATTAATCCATGGTTGATTTGAACATGAAGTACTAGATTTACTTAGGGTATGACCCCTCAATAATCATGACCACCGTAGGTTAACAAGATATCAGTGAATACTAAATATCATAAACTTTCATAAAACATTTAACCTCTAAATATTTATTCCAAAATAATTCATATAGATTGGGGTATTGAATGATGAACCAAAAATACTTGTCCAAATATTCCTCAAAAATTAGCAGAGCTACATTATTATCATAAAATTGCACTTCCTCAGTTTCATGAAATTCCCAAGTAGGTAGACTAGGTAAAAGATTATCCTAAGGAAAACCATCATAAGGCACTTTATGAAGACACACCCCTGTAAACTCAATTAAATAACATTTAACAATTTTTCTTTGCTTCTATATGCCCCAATATGTTCCTTGACTAAGTATCATAATTTTCCAGCAAGCCATGATATTTATTTCCTATTTATCCAGGTAAGGTGCTCTAATTTACTTTACAAAGGAGGTACTACAAATAAAGCTTCAACTACTCCAAATAAACTACTAGTGCAATATAATGTCATTTGATTATTTATTCCAGAATTTCAAACCATTCTACTACATATACATCATATTTCAATCATTTACATCAAAAGGGCAATATGAATGTTACTACTACAAGGGTGATCTACTGATCTCTAAACACCATAAGATAAATACCAGAGGTTAATAATACTATGAAATTATCCATACCAAAATATCATCAAGATTCAAGGTCATTTGACCCATAAGATAATTTCTAGGGTTTAAAGTCATAAATACTTATTAAGTGGTTTATGTGGGCTGCATGTGTCTAAGTACCACCATATCCCTTCCTAGGGCATTTCACCACCCTAGGGTCGCATGGACTGATCCCCAAGTGCATCCAAGAACATAACCCCCTATGTCCTTCACAAGCCCCCAAAGTTCAACCTTAGGGTTAGAACTAGGGTCCTTGGGAAAATCCACCCAAATCCACACCATAATCCATATGAGGGTGTTAAATGTCATTTCAAATCAGTGGCCAAAATTTCAATCTTTGTTGAGTTGGTTTGGCCACTCAAACCCACAAGGGGCACTTTGACCTAAATACCCCTTTTTGGGCAAGGCTACAGTTTGCTTATTTCCAACCTAAATCATCTCCAAATGGGATGAAAATTTATACAGAGCCTTATGATGACCCAAGGACCAATCACCAAAATTTGGGAGGGTTTGGAGGTAATTAGGTCCTTTAAATAATTCATACATGAATTATTAAATTTCTACAAAAACTTAAGGACATTTTTTCCAAAAATTCTAATTTTTTGATATGTTCTAGGCATAGGTAAAAATGGCCCCCATCCAAAATTTCAAGTCATTTGGATGGCTGGATTGATGGGGGCACTCAAACTAATCTCTGATCTAGTTTAGGTATAGACCTCACCAAAATGAGTGTTGTGGTCTGTCCTAAACTCCAAATTTGTTCAAACCAACTTTACATTAAATTAGACTCTTAGGGCTACAACTTTCATGTAGACAACGTTTACTGTAGCAGGCTTAGGTATTTTTAAAATTTAATTTAAGACAGCCCAGTAAACAGGATAGAAATACAAAAAATCAAAATAAATAATTATGATCCAGCACGAATCTTGAAGCAGATCCAACGCCTCCTGGTCATCTTCTTCCTCCAGCCAAGGATTGGGATCAGCCTGACCTGGAGCTTATTCCAAGCTTATTTACCGGCCACCCAGCCACCTCCCTGGCTGGCCGCCAGAACCACCACCTTCGTTGAGGTGGGGTCTATCGTCGGCCGGCGGCACGACCGTCAGAGGGGGGGGTTTTCGGTGAACCCACAAGGTATAAAAACCATGAAAATTCTGAAAATTTTATCACCATATCGGGATCAATTGAGCCCAATTTCTCACCTAAACGATCTAAGGATCTATCCTACGATGAGAGGAGTAGAGAAGGACCTCCAATCGTGCTTGTCGACGGGTTTGGTGGTGGTGCGCCATGGCCAGATTTTGGAGCTTCAGGTGTTCTGCAACAGCACTACAAAATGGTTCGACTCCTTCAGTGGGATTGTGGAAACTCCTCCTCTGAGTCCAGGGATGCTTTTAAGAGTGCTAAATGGGGGAGAGGAAGGGTGTAGTACCAATGGCCATTATTGGCCATGATGGTAAAAATTTTTGCCACCCATGGGTTCACTGAACTCGGCCATTAAGGGCTGATTTTGGTTGTTGGTCTCCTCTTAATTATCCAGGGAAGATGAATCCAGCAAATGGATGTGAGGGGAGGGGCTCTTGATCTCCTATGGCCATTAATGGCTTTCTCTCCCCTCTTTCTCTCTCTTCCTTATGGGAGAAATTAAATTCAGCCACTTTGGTGATGGGCTATGATTATTCAACTCCTCAAACTGATGAAGAAGAATATATCCATCAATTGGAGAGGCCCTTGGTCCCCCTTTGCCATGAATTGCCCTTTTAAATCACTTTCTCTCTCCTCCATTAAAGGGGTAAAAATGGAGTTTTCTCTCTCCTAATCATGAAGGCTGAATTTGATCATCTCTCTAGCCTAATGGCAGCCCATTAACTTATAATATTAGATAATTAAGATGATGTTAGCCCAAATGGAACGGGCTTGAGCTTGGGTTAGCCCATTTAAGCTAAGTTTGACCTAGCACTAGCATAGGGTTGACCTTGGTCACTTTGCCCTTTTGAGTTACCCTCAATGGATCCTTGGTGACCCATTGGCCTCTCCTAAGGTCTTGGTATGGTTGGGTAGGGTTAGCTTGGCACCTTGTAGGTCATCGGCCCCTTAGTTAGGGCACTTTGACCATTTTAGGATTAAGGTTGACTTGGGTCAACCTAGCCTCTTTGGTTGACCCCAATGGGTACTTGGTGACCCATTGGCCTCCCTTAGGGCTTGGGGAGGTCTAGGTATGGTCAATTGGGCATGTTAGAGGACAATTTCCCATAGTTAGGGCACCTTAACCTTTTAAGGGCTAAGGTAGACTTGGGTCAACTTAGCCTCTTGTGTTGACCACAATGAGTCCTTGGTGACCCATTGACCTCATTTTAGGGTTAGGAGGGCTTGTGTGGGGTCCTATTGGCTAAGGAAGGGTCAACTGACCCCAAGTAGGCCAGTTTGACCCATTTAGGGTTAGGGTGGTCTTTAGCCAACTTGGACACTTTTCCTGTCCCCATTGGGTCCTTAGTGACCCTATGGACCACCCAAGGGGGTTTATGATGTTATGGTAGGTCATGGGGTCAAGTTGGAGCCCTAAAGTCAAACCCTAGGTTTTGTGGTGAGGCTGTGCTATAGGGAGACCAAGGTGATCTTCACCTTGGCCCTTGTTCACTTGGTCCTTTGAGCTTCTTAAAGTTTTGTCATGAGCCAGTCATGACAAAACCACTCCTAGGGGTCTAGTTGTTTGAGGGATATTACACCGGGAACATCAGTATGATCAAGTCTGAAAGCATCTTCCTCCATCCTTGCAGAGATCTAATCTACAATTTCCTTTTCCACTATTTCAGCCATCTCAACCGTAGGCACATCATCTCCATGAACAATATCTGACTCAGGTCATCTTATAATACTTAAAGGAGTAAGTTCTGAAGAGGCAGATACCTGAATGTTCATGTCCTTCCTGGACTCTCCAGCAAAGGATGATATTTCTGGATTATGAGGTTCTTCGTCCTCAGATGAGCTATTGGAGGATCTGGGCTCAGAAGCAGCTATCTTCTTTCCTTTCCATTCTACAGCTGATGGTCCATGGGGTTGAAGTACCCTGCACCTCCTTTCCAGCATCTTGCAGTCCATTATTCTCATGTGGTGTATTCTTGCTCCAAGCTTCAAGTTCAAGATTTCAGGGACAGTATGTCGTTGGAATATGGAGAGAATTCTCCCTAGATTTGGTTCAGCAAGGCATTCCACTATCATGTCAAATACTACTCTGCCCCAGTCAGTTATTTTGAACAACGTCAAATATCTTCTTTGAAATTTTGTCAAGGGGCCCTGTTTTGCACAACAAAGCCTTCCAATGACATCAGCCAGGAACTTCCCCCTTAGATTCAGTTCCTTTCTCAAAATTGAGTCGGAGGTGTGCTTAGACAATCCGCATCATTTACTTCAAATTTTATGTCTTCCTGTACTCGGTCATCTTCCTCGTCATCTTTCAAAAACCTAGGTAGCGGTAGTGCCTTGCTTAACCTCTGCAGAGTGATTTTGATCTTCTTTCGATTGACCACGGTCTTGAGTTTGCTTCCAGATGCATCATCTTTGGCATTAGAGAATAATTCTAGGACTTCTCATTTCCATAGTAAACAGGGCTCCGTCAAGACGAACCCAAGGTCAGAAGCATGAAGAAGATGAAGAGCCTGTTGTACTTTATCTACAGCATTAGCAAATCCATTTCGAACAACATTGGATCATTCAAAGAGGAAATCTTGTCCTTTAGGTGCCATTTCGCTGGAGAATTTGAGAAGTCTAGCAAGAACGGCTTTCCATCGATTCAGCGAATACGGGCGGGAGATGGCAAGGAACATTTCTTTTGCTTTATGCACAAGCTTTTCTATTTATAGTTGTTTCTTAAGAGAAGGCGGAAAGTCATTTTCCAATTTTGTTGATAAATTTTGATCAACGGCTGGGATTGAATCCCGGATCTTATCCGCAGGTTGAATAATTAATAGATTTAGTGGAGTAAACTTATTTTCCTCCACCATGACTTCTTGGTTTTAATTAATTAACCATTTTTTAAACAATTGAATTTCCTTTGACTGCTTTAGTAATAATAAATTTGCTTAATCAGGAGGGGTTAAGATGAGCTGCAATTCTCATTATAATATGTGTTCTAGTTGTGTGTAATTTGAACTAGCTTCAAAACATGTCCATGTCAATTTTGATGATGTTGAATCTAGTTACATCTTGTGGCATAATAAACTTGTGAGCCACTAACATATTTATTGAGAAGAGTTTTTAGAAAAATATTTCACATCTTCTCAGGCATTTATTTCAACTATTTTATATCTAACATGCATAATTTTAGCAATTGAGCAATTATTTAGTAGAATTAAAAGCAAGTTGAATTCTACTTATCTCTGCCCTGTAGACTTGAAACACATACTGGAATCACAGTCTCTAAGCCCACCAGCAACCTTGCTCTTGATCTTTAGCCTTTGATGTTCATCTGTCTTTCCTAGGCTAGCTCCCCCTCAAAAGGTTCACATGTCTTTGACATCTTGTGCAAGAAGATTGGTTGAATCATTCCTTGTACCAAGACTTAGGTCTGGTACATCTTTGTCCAAGGACCATAAATGGTCATGGCCACTTGGACTATCCCGCAAAATAGAATTTACCTTACCTTAGGAACCCAGGCTGACTTGGGTCCTAGGTTCCTGTTAGCATGAGAATGCATATGTCTACCTACAGGTATCCTGTCATGAAGACATTGCCTTGTCTTTGGTACACAGGGGTTGTGCCAACAATCTATGTCAAAGTGGCCCACTTTGCCATAGCACCAACATTCATGGATGTTGTATCTCCTTTACTGAACACACTTTGAAGTGTGCAAGACATTTCTGGCTGCCTGTTCACTAGGGAGAACTGTTGCCTTCTTGTTTCTTCCAGCAAGAGCATGACCAAAAGTGGGTCTGTCAGTGGAGGAACTTGGCTTAATCTGAACTCCTTTAGCAAGAACTATCATTGTAGTTGGCATGTTCTTAATGGCTTCAGAGGCAGTCAAGTCAGCCTTACTGACTGAACCACTTTTGGGTTGAATTCTGGCTTGGAGAACTTTAGAATCGGCAACAGCCTTATCCTTGAATGAGGGGGCTGAGGTACTAAATACAAAAGGTCAAGATTGGTCCTTTTGGTCTTTTACATGGGGAGCCTTCTATGCACTCAATCTCATCACCTCTCTTCTTCTATTGTAAGGTACTTTTGTGATCTTACAAGAAAGATTCCAACACCTCCCGTGACCACAATTACAGTCTTGGTCATACTTGTTGGATGGGAGAATTACCTTATGAAAAGTTGACTGAGGCCTGACAAGAGCTTGGTCTCTCCTCTGAGATTGGATAACTTTAGAAATCCACTCAGATTCAGATTTTCTTTTGATAGCATCTATCTTAGAGAAATTGTCCACAATCCTCTTCTCCCTTCCAAGTTTCTCTTCAAGATCCTTAATAATTGAGTCCTTATATTTGATGGACTCAACAGGGATATCTACCATGATCTTCAGATGAGCTACTTCCCTCTCTTTTAAATATAGCAAAGATGAAGTTTCATCTTGCTATGAAGCAGCCAGCTGTATGGAGACAATTTCCTCTGCCTGTTTCTTAACAAGCATCTTGCTTTTCTTAAAATCCTTCAGAAGTGTAGCATGATTTTTAATCAGTTAATTTATATAATCTTCTGACAGAGGAATCTCATAATCACATGATGAGGATGCATCAGAATCTGAGTAGGATTCATAACTTGACTAGGTGGATGAGCTTGATTGGGAATGTACCTGATTTTGTCCATGCTGATCCTAGTAGAATTCTTCTTCTGGTGTAGTTTTTACTTCATAACATCTACATTCACATTCCTCAGTTTCATCCACCTCTGAGTCACTATCTCACTATGATAGAGAGGCCCTGATCTTTGCTCTTATATCTAGATATACATTGTCTTCTGCAAGTGTTGTCAGCTGTCCAATGCTCTTCTTGTCATTTTTGCTGATTTGAATCTCCATTGATCTCCACACCTATGGTTCACTTTTGAACACATAAGTTTAAAGTTTTTTAGTTATGTTTTGAGGTCTACATAGACTGTTAGGTCCTTTTTGAGTAACTCCCTCTGATAGAACTTGAAAGTATTTGATTTCAAGGATAGCTAAATCACCTAGAGAGGGGGGGAGGGGTGAATAGATTTCTTAGTGCTTAGTGATTATCTTTTATTTTCTTTTAGTTGAATGCTTTATTGGTTGATTTATTCTGCTTTCAAGACATGCAACTTGCATAAAACCAACATAGAGAATACACACAAGGCACATAAGATTTATAGTGGTTCCCCTAACAAGGGTACATCCAATTTCCCTCTCACCTATCCAACTATCTTGTTGAACTAGGTACTTTTCCAAAATTCTGCCCTAAAGAGCTTACACTGCAAATCCCTCAGGATCTCTCAGTCTCCTGCAAGACTTACAACTTAACAACAAAGGGCCTACAACTCAGTGGTCAGCAGACCACCTACCTCAGGCTAAAGGCCCTACACTCAGGCTGGGAGGACAACCCTACCTCAAATCTAAAGGATCCGACCTCAGAGAGTCACACTCTCCTACAACTCACTAATCAATTGACCACCTACCTCAGACTTGAAACTAAGTCCTACATCTCAGATTCTCAACAGAATCCTACCTCAGAGAAAACTTGCTCCTACCACTCAGATCCAAAAATGATCCTTTACGATGGAAGTGAGTTGGTGAGGTTCTTGATTGGACACATGAGAAATTTCTCTATGCCTATCTACCTTGACTGAGATAGACTAAGCGCAACTTTCACTCCAGGAATATATTTCCCGAGTCTTCCTTTACCTGAACTGAGATACACTCAGTCCTAGCTTCTTCTTCACAGCACCAGGGATTTTTCATGTTGGATCTGTGAAATAACTATAGCAAAGCTTGCTTCTACCTGAGCTGAAGAATACTCAGCTTAACTTCTTTACAGCAACAAGGATAACAGCTTGTGTTGGAAATAACTGGTAGAGAGAGTTCTGCTCCTTCTTTATTTCTTGGGTTAAGGAAGTTCAACCCTAACTTCTTCTCCACAGACTCATAGATGTTCTTCAGTGTTATGCCTCTTGATCTATGAAGAATATGTTGGTGCAAATGGAAAATGCCACCAACTAACTTTTTTGCTCCTCTTCAGAGATTTTCTCTGATCTTACTGTAGTCGTGGATGAAGACCAACAGCTAACTTTTTGAACCTTTAGGCCTCCGGTCTTTTTTCTCTCTGTTCATCTCTTCACAACAACAATGACGATGAAGAAGAACTATCTTAGCAGCTCTGCTCCCAAAAGTTGTCTTCTTCTATAAAGGCTTTTCCTTTTATCATTTTTGTCCCAACGACTCTTTGAGAAGTGGGCCCCGCACATTTAATGCCAACTGCATACTTACTTTAATTCCTAACTGTCGAACAGTAGGTCTGCAACGCCTTTTGTCTTGTATTGTAGCTTTGCTGCTAACAATTTGAATAATGTTGACTTTCTGACTTGCTGACATAAGCACCTGAGGACTTAGTCAAAAATCAAGCATAAGTAGAATTGGCGTTGAGTCAATGAGCTTCACTAAACAAC
This sequence comes from Platanthera guangdongensis, assembly GCA_039583875.1. Classification (NCBI taxonomy): domain Eukaryota; kingdom Viridiplantae; phylum Streptophyta; class Magnoliopsida; order Asparagales; family Orchidaceae; genus Platanthera; species Platanthera guangdongensis. The sequence goes on from CM077154.1 coordinate 63,476,309, forward strand.
AAAGTACTTGGACAATTATATCTATCTAGGCATTGACAATGTTGAGTGAGCAAGCCTCACTCAACGCCTTTTGTCTTAACCATTTCTGCTGCCTTTTCTGCATTCCTAGCATTGAGAGCATTGAGTGGGCACACCTCACTCAACGCCTTGTGCCTTAGTCATATATTCTGTAATTTAGGCGTTGAGAACGTTGAGTGAGCATGCCTCACTCAACGCTTTCTGCCTTAACCATCTCTGCTTCTTCAACAACTTAAGAGTTGAGAGCATTGAGTGAGCATGTCTCACTCAACTCATTTTGCTTTAGCAACATTTTCTAAGTCATGGCATTGAGAGCGTTGAGTGAGCACGCCTCATTCAATGCTTTTTGCCTTTGCCAGATTTTTCTGCACCTTGGCATTGAGTGTGTAAGCTCCAATCAACGTCAAACTACTTTAACTGATTTTATTCTGTTATCTTGTGTTGAGTGAATGTGCTACACTCAATTCATTTGGACTTAGTCAAATTCCTATGTCTAAGAAATAACACTGACTTTGAGATTTAGTCAACACCTTATCATATAGCATTGAGTTAGCTAGCCTCACACAACGCTTGTGAACTTGATAAATATTCACAGATTTCCTGTAACGTTGACTGATTGAGTTATACTTAACGATTATGGAGCTATGGCGTTGAGTGAATGATCTTCACTCAATGCATGTGGACTTAGCAACTTTTCTGTCCATTTATTCTTATGGTTTGACTGCATTAGCCTGTCTCACGGTCTTTTATTGTATGGCATTGAGTTAGTTGACTTCACTCAATGCCTGTGGACTTGGCCACTTTCTCAGCTTGTCACTTGATGGATTTGACTCTATAGGCTTCACTCAGCGCTATAAGTCATCTAGCATTGAGTGAATGACCTTCACTCAATTCCTTTGGACTTAGATAGTTTTCTATCTTTCCACACTTTAGGTAAGTGTTTACCTGACCTAGCCACTTAGGGTATCTATCCCATCATTATTACTAGGACATCCTGCAATCATTTAACTTGAGAACAAGTTAGATCACCATATGTGTATACATTATTTGCTACGCCTTCTTCAAATCTAGGACATTGGGATCAATGGACCCAACATTTGTTTTAAAGTCTGAGTGGTAAGATTTTTTTTCTCTGAGTTGGTAGGATCCAAGAGTGGATCTGAGGTTGTGAGGCTGAGCCTGAGGTAGAAGTTGCTTAACTCTAAGTGTAGGGCTGCTATTCCTGAAGTAGGACTGTACTTAGTTATAGTAATAAGAGTGAGATTCACACTGATATTAAAGATCCTGAGGGATCTGAGGTGTAAGCTTAAGAAGCTGGGGATATAGGAGAAGTTAACCAAATTTAGCTCAATGTTAGATATGTGTTGGGGGAAAGTGGATATACCCTAAATATGGGAACCACTATAAAAATTTATGTGTTGTTTTTTATTCTTTAAAGCTAACAGCTAACTCTAACGCACACCCAACTTATAACTTTAAAAGATTCAAAATAGCAAAAACAAACCTATTCACCCACCCTCCCCCAGGTATTTAACTACCCTTGAAAAAAGACTTTCAGTTTCAATATAGAACATGGTAGTTGAGGGATGAGGAATGGTCGACGATCGAAGTTGCTCTCTAGTAGCCGATGATTCAGTTAGATTGTGGTTATGGGGCAGAGGTATAAATAGAAGGTAGCATTCTGCATCAAAGAGCTAACAAGAGTAAGGATCAGCAGTGCTGATGATATTGGAATGCTCAATTCTCATAGTTTTTATTCCCTCATGCTCATCAAATACAACAGTGTCATCGTGTCATCACCAATATGCAGAGTGAGCCTCCCACTCCCCACATTAATGAGAGCTCGGGCGGTGGCCATGAAAGGATGTCCCAATATTAGCGGGAACTTCTTTTCCACTTCCATCTCGAGTACAACAAAGTCAACCAATAAGCGAAAAATATCCCACCTGCACCAAGACATCCGTAATGACTCCCTACGGGGTTTTACTTGAACGATTGGCTAATTGAAGCGTCATGCATGTGGGCCAGAGTGCTCCAATCCCTAATTCTGAAATATTGCAAGTGGTATGAGATTGAATTAGGCACCCTGTTGAAAACTTTGAAGTCAAAGTGGGTGATGGAGCAGATTGTGCGGTCTGGGCGGTCTGAGTCCGCGTCCTGGGCAGACTGTTGTTGCGGCCTGGGAGGTCTGCGGCCAGAGTAGACTTGGCGGTTTGGGCGTCTAGTGGAGCGGCCTGAGCGGTATATCTTTGCGGACTATATGAGTACCCTGGCGGTCTGGTGGTGCGGCCTGTGTGGTGTTCTGGAGGTAGTCGTATGGTTAGCTGGAGTTCACCATGCTGGGCGGACTTGGATTGGAGTCTGTCTGCTTCTGCGATATGGCTGGTCACCAGTTTATTTTGCGGAATTGCATATCTACAGACTGTACAGACTGATTGCGAGTCTTGCAGTTGGCCGCAGGCTTGGCTGCTGTGCGAGTTGGAGCTTGTGTGTTTTACCTTGCTCTGGTAGAGCATTGGCGATCTGTCTTAGAAGCTGGCGGACTGGGGCCTTGTCCGCCGAGCTCGTGTCGTGCACTTGGTGGTTTGCTGGACTTGGTCACACTCTGTGAAAAGTCTAGAGTGTCCGCAGTCACCGCAGAGTCTGCTGTTGACCGGGCGATTTTCCTGTTGGTCCTGGACTTGTGTGGCGGGCTGATGCAGTGTTCGTTGAGTCTACTATTGACCGGGCTGTCTGCCTGCTGGTAGTGGACTCATGTGGCGGGCTGAGGCATTGTTCTCAAGCTTTGCGGACTGTGGCCATGTCCGCATATGACATGCGGACTGATGCAGTATGGGTTGTGGCTGTGTCCGTGTGCTGTAGTGTGGCGGACTGGTGCTGTGCTTGTGGGCTATGCAGGTTGTTGCCTTGTCCGCATATTGTGTGCGGACTGGCACGGAGTCCGCCTTGTGGTGGACACCTTATCTTGGCTCCTGGCGGTTTGGTTGAAGTCCGGCTAAGTCCTTGCAGACTCGACGGACTGGGCTTTGTTAGATGCAAGCTGGGGTGGTGACTCTATTCATTAGTGCGGTGACCACACTCCTCACCCCGCCTATAAATAGACCCCCCTGGAACGTCTACAGTAACTGAGGGAATAGTAAGTTGAGACTTGGTTAAGTGTTGCGGCCTCAGTTTTCTTGTCCGCACGGTTTGATCAGAGATAAGTGGTTGCTGTTTGCAGGTTACGCGGCTAGCACTATGGAGCCAGGAGTTTGGCTTTGACTTTGGTCAGGTTCAGTGAAGTTTGTGGTTACAATCTGCGGTCTCAGCAGGTCGCTTCTGCAGCTTGTCATTTTTCTCTGCTTCAACTTTTCCAAGTTCAATAACTTGTCCGCCGGGCTCGGCGGTTAGGCGGTCTGTTATTCAGTTCGGCAACAGCTTACAATAGTCAGCAAATAAATGTGTGTCTGCGCGACCTCGTAGTCTCGGCGGACTCCGTGTTCTATTCGTCATTCAGCAGTTCGAGCGGTCTCGGCGGTCTCCAGTTCTATCAGCCCGGATTGATATTTGTATCTTTTTTGTTTTTCCTTGTGTACTGGCGAAATCATATCTCGCCACGTATACCTCGCCCTGTAAAGAAGTTAATAAATATATGATCTGCTTGTTCCTTCTTCTTGCATTTGGTGTTTGAGCTTGCTTTCCCAGTTCCGCTTGATCATGGTGTGATCTTGATAGCTCTGAGAATATTAATTTGGCGTCAGACTATCTCGCTGATCATCTTGAGAAATTTCAACATGGTATTAGAGGAAGGTTCAGTTGCTTGAGCAGTGATCAACTTGTGTTGTGCTCTGTGCTTCTGAAAGCTTAACCAAAGTTGTTGCAACAGAAGTAAGTTACGTAAGAGGTCTGGGTATTGAACTCTTAACGTCGTCTAACTTTAAGAAGTGGAAGTTGTGCATGAAGAGTTATCTTCTGGGCGAGGAGCTATGGGAGGTCTTCGGTGGTGACGAAAGGGCAGGAAGTTACAGCTGCGTTTGGGACTGCTGAGCGGGTAAGGGTCTGGAGGAAAACTAATGCAAAGGCAGAGTTTATCCTCAAGAGTGCTGTTTCACCAGAGTTGTTTGAGCATATCATTGGATGTGAGTCAGCTGCTAGTATTTGCACTACCATTGATGAGTTATTCAACAGGAAGAATGTGGCGAGACTACAGTTCCTGGAGAATGGGTTGGCTAGGATAACTCAAGGAGACCTGACCATCTCTAAGTTCTTTCTGAAGATGAAGAGTTTGTGTGTTGAGTTATCAGCGTTTGTTCCTGATGAGCCGATCTCTGAGGCTAAGATGAAAAAGCACATAATCCGCGTCTTGCAGAAGGAGTATGTAGCCTTTGTAACCTCTGTTCAAGGTTGGACAACTCAGTCATCTCTGCAGGAACTTCAGAACCTACTTGCTTTGCAGGAAAGCTTGGCCAGACAGATGGCTGGAGTCACTATCTCTGAGTAAGGTAGTGAAGCGCTCTTCACAGGCAAGAAGAAGAAGAGATGTGAAGGGAAGAACAAGAAGACCACTGTTGAAAATGAGCCTTCAACCTCTTATCAGCCAGAGCGGAGAGCTGCTCCTAAGAAGGATTAGAAGAAGAATTTGAAGTGCTACAGGTGTCATCAGCCGGGTCACTTCAAGCGTGACTGTAAGGTCAAGCTATAGCCTAAGCATGCTGCAGGCAAGGAGGAAGCTTGTGTAACACCCCCATCTGTCGCATGACATATAACAGAAGGTCCAGCTGGAACCCGATGCCATATACCATAGACAGTCGGAAGGATTACCAAATGAATATTCAAACCATCCAATTAAGACTACTCATCCTACACAGAGCATTCTAGCGAAAGCTTTTAAAGTTGAAAGAACCCAAATCTTGAATCCAATAAATATGAATGTCCACGACCACAACCACAAGAATGAAACTCAAATACACTGAAAAGGTACATGGCCTTATGGCCTTACAGATGTTCACTTAAAGAAAACATGTCTTACATACTTCGGCTCGCAGGCCGGCCACACATGATAAAAGTAAAAAACAACTATTCTATGGCCTTCTAGGGCCAGCACAGCAACATGGGATCCAGCCCGCTATTTGGCACTCGGCTCCATAGCACCTGCAAACAAATTCCACCGCACGGTGGCAAACAGAGCAACGGTCAGCTAAAAGCCGACCAAATTATAACGACACCGCCCCTTACTCGGGACGGCGGTGCTCTTTCCCTGCATAACATTAGACCAATAATACAATAAAGCGCAATTATACTACGCCACAGGTGTAGTCTCGCACGGCCAAATACCTCGTGCACTCAGGGCACATTAATGGTGAGTCCTGACATATCAGTGTCTACACCACCATCCCAAAGATGGCAACCAAGTGAGCAATTTAGCCTTTCTGACCCTGTCTAGTCAAGGCTCCCGACTATGCCAACAGCCAGTCCCCTTTTCGGGTCTCTCGCACCGAACTACATAGCCTAGGTGAAAGTCCACCTAGTGTCAACTATGTGCACCTATGGGGGGGGGAATAGGTGACGTATAGCGCTTTTGCGGAATTTATAATAGTACCTGCACAATAAAAACAAACAGCACAGCACACAGAATACACAGGCAATTTATAGTGGTTCCCCGACTTGGGTACATCCATATTCCCCCTTCGACCTATCTCCCAACAAGGGACGACTCGGTCACTTCTCCAACAGGATTGAAATCCAATCCTTGCACTATCGGAAGGAACCCTTCCACACGTAGGAGTCAACACTCCCACAAACCGGGTTGCACCAACCCTTACAACACGGAACAAACGTTCCTTTACAACAAAAGTAAAATAGAAAGTACACGAGATACAAACTTCGTTTGGAGACTACGGTGTTCCTCTTCGTTCGACGATGTGTTCGTGAAGTCAACGAAGAGTCTACAACCTTGGTCTATCTTGGAAAGGATCTCCCCGGAACCGGCGGTGGCAAGACGAGCGGCGGCTTGCTTCGGGATCGGTGGCTATGATAATGAGCGGCTGCTGAACTTAGAGATCCAATCTTCGTAGCGAAGCTAGCTTGGTCTTCCAACGGTCACACGAGGATCGGTCGTCTCGATCGATTCGGACAGGGAAGTTTTTCCTGATCACCAAATCGAGAGACAAGAGATCTCTGGATAGACACGTGAGACTCAAAGCTTGGCTAAGCTTCTGTCGCCGGAGATCGGGAAGAATCACGATCAACAGCGGCGACCGACTAGCGCGAGCAGCGACGGCGGCGGCGGAGCAGTTTCGCGATTTTAGGGTTTGATCGAGCTCGGCTTCTTTTCTGTGTGCGTCTACTATTCAAAATACCCGTATATATATACTGTAGATACTACTAATTTGACCGTTGTGGGACCCACAAGAAGAATCCCGAAATCCGGTTCAAAATAGTCCAGCGGCAGAATCTGGTCCAGCAGCTTCCAGAGAAAACGCTAAGTAAAAATCGGCGAGAATCACAGGCGATTCTCGACGAATCGGCGAGAATCAGTTAGTGATTCTCGACGATTCGTCGAGAATCACTAATGATTCTCGCCGAATCACTTTTTGATTCTCAACGAATATAACTTGGTCTTCAGGATCTGCTCTGCGATGGGTTCGGGGTGAATCACTAGTGATTCTCGCCGAATCTTACTTGGCACCGTTTTGAGGTAGCCGGAAAGAATCGGCGAGAATCACTAATGATTCTCGACGATTCGGCGAGAATCACTAGTGATTCTCGCCGAATCGGCGAGAATCACTTGGTGATTCTCGTCGAATTGTACTTAGACGAATTTTCGTCTTTCCACCCAAGAGTTGCTTCTTGACCCATCCTTGCTCCTTGTCTTCTCTTGCAAAAGCACGGCCCTGTACTTGAAAGCAAGTGCACTCCAATAGAGAGAGTACACGTAGGCCAACACACTGATCTGCTCAATGAGGGATTACGTCGTGCAGACCCGTGTATATTGACCTACTGCACCCTGACATTGGTGTGCACTTAGCGTGGAATAGCTGCAAGTACAACTTGAAAGATTTTATCAAATACATTGTCTATTGACCTTAGCTTGTCCAGGGGCTTCTTCAAATCAGGTACATTGTGTATACAATACCCAACAATCTCCCCCTATTTGAAGAAGCCTAAACCCTACAAGCTAAGGTGAATAGAGCATATGGGAATGAAAACCATAAACGTAAAATTGAGTTGAGTGAGTGCCATTACTAATACCAATTTCTTGGGAGCAAGCTTGGAGCCACCTTAGCCTTAGCCGAGAGGGTAATCTCCCCCTTTTCGGCTTTTGCAAATCGGGGTCGGAGCATTTGACCCCTTGCTCCCCCTCAGTTCTTGCGTCTGTGCTCACACTTGAGTTCCTTGCTCCCCCTCAGATCGTGCACGAGCCTGGAGCTTCTGTAGTCTTCATTCCTCATAATTGAGCATCCCCAATTCAGTCTTGAAAAGATTGAACTTGGCCTCGTCTAAGGGCTTTGTGAATATATCAGCAATCTGCTTGTCCGTGGGGACATAACAGAGAGAGATGTCCTTGTTTTCCACGTGCTCCCGAATGAAGTGGTAGCGCACTTCAATATGCTTCGTTCTGCTGTGCGAGACCGGATTGTTGGCAATGGCAATTGCACTGGAGGAGTCGCAGTACATTGGTATGTCTTTGAACTGAAGGTCGTAGTCGGCTAACTGGTTTCTTATCCATAGGAGTTGTGCGCAACAGCTGCCTGCCGAGATGTACTCAGACTCTGCTGTGGAGGTTGCAACACAATGATGTTTCTTGCTGTTCCAAGAGATAAGCCTCCTGCCGAGGAATTGACACGTCCCGGAGGTGCTTTTCCTGTCATCCCTACTTCCTGCAAAATCAGCATCTGAAAAACCTATTAGCTCGACATCATTGTTTCTCGGGTACCACAAGCCAAGATTGGGAGTACCTTTAAGGTATCTTAGAATTCGCTTTGCAGTGACATAGTGAGATTCCTTAGTGTTCACCTGATATCTGGCACAGACACATGTGGAGAACATGATATCCGGTCTACTGGCAGTAAGGTAGAGCAGGGATCCAATGATGCTTCTGTATTTGGTTTCATCGAAAGGTTTACCTTTCTCATCCTTATCCAGAGACATGGTGGATCCCATTGGAGTCCTCATAGAGGTTGCACTCTCCATACCGAATTTCTTAAGGAGTTCATTTGTGAACTTCGTCTGAGAGATGAAGATTCCATCCTCAGACTGTTTCACTTGAAGTCCTAAGAAATACTTGAGCTCTCCCATACTGCTCATTTCAAACTTTCCTTAGATAAGTTTAGAAAACTTTTTGCAAAGATTGTTGTCCGTTGAGCCGAATATTATGTCATCGACATAGATTTGCACCAGCAAAATCTTGCCTTTGACTTCCCTGAGAAACAATGTTTTATCTATTTTACCTCTGGAGAACTTGTTCTCAAGAAGAAAACTAGATAAAGTCTCATACCAAGCTTATGGAGCTTGTTTCAACCCATATAAGGCTTTATTAAGAAAATAAACATGATTAAGATAAGTAGGATCGACAAAACCTGGGGGTTGAGCGACGTATACTTCCTCTTTCAGGTCTCCGTTCAAGAATGCTGATTTCACATCCATTTGATAGACTGTGAATCCTTTGTGTGAAGCATACGCCAGGAACAATCTGATTTCCTCGAGCCTTGCTACTGGTGCGAAGGTATGGTCGAAGTCAATCCCCTCCTCCTGTCTGTAACCTTGAGCCACCAGCCTTGCCTTGTTCTTTATGATGACACCATGTTCATCCAGCTTGTTTCTGAAGATCCACTTGGTGCCAATCACATTCTGCTTGTATGGTCTGGGAACTAGCGTCCAAACGTTGCAACGTTCGAATTGATGTAGTTCATCTTGCATGGCCAGAATCCATGCCGCATCCTTGTTTGCCTCGTCGAACTTCTTTGGCTCAACCTGTGACAGGAAGCTAAGATGCAATACTTCGTTAATAGTACCTCTTCGAGTTCTGACACCGACACGAGGATCTCTGATGATCTGATCTCTAGGATGATCCCTCACGTGCCGGAGCTCTAAAAGTCTGGCGTCTGGAGCTTCAACTACTTCTTGGGCTTCTCTTTCTTCCAAGAGATTTGTTCCATTTTGATCTTCAACATTTTCAGATGACATGGAGGTGGAGACTTTGACGTACTTAGGAGTGTCATCTTTAGCGGTCTCATCCAGACTCAGCTGTTCCAGTCGTGCACTTGCATCTTCAAGAATACCACTGGAAGAGTTGCTGTTAAGCAAACTTCCTTCATCAAATACAACATTTATTGATTCTTCTACCACTAGGGTTTTCTTATTGAAGACCCTATATGCCCGACTGTGGGAACTATAGCCCATGAATATGCCTTCGAAGCATTTTTCACCAAATTTAGTACGCGGGTACTTCCCATTATTCAGTACATAGCATCTGCAACCTAAAATCCTCAAGTAGGACATGGTTGGTTTCCTGCCTTTCAGTAGCTCGTAAGGCGTCTTACGATGATGCTTGTTGATCAATGCTCGGTTTTGTACATGACAAGCTGTATTGACAGCCTCTGCCCAGAAGTATTCCGGGAGAGAAGCGTCTTTCAACATTGTCGTACAGGCTTCAATGAGAGTTCTATTTCTCCTCTCCGCAACTCCATTTTGCTGAGGAGTGCGCGAGGAGGAAAACTCATGAAAGATACCTTGTTCTTCACAAAACTCTGTCATAGCACCAGATTCGAATTCTATTCCATGGTCACTTCTGATTTTGACCACAGAGCAGTTAAATTCGTTCTGAACCTGCTTGACAAGACTAGTGAAGATGTCAATCGTATCTGACTTTCGTTTCAAAAAGAACACCCAAGTAAACCGAGAATGATCATCAACTATTACTAGCGTATAGGACTTGCCTCCCAAGCTATGAACTTGCATTGGACCAAACAAGTCCATATGTAAAAGGTAAAGACATCGGGAAGAGTCTTTGTCTGCAATGCTCTTAAAGGTAGCCCGAGTCTGTTTGCCCATCTGGCATGCAGGACAGGGGCTATCTTTGATGCACTTGATACTGGGAGCATCCCTTACTAAGTTCTTAGAAAACAGCATACTAATTGTCTTGAAATTAATATGTGTCAATCTCTTGTGCCATTGTTCACACAGAGATGCATTGCCTGTTGCCACAAGGCATACGGGGGTAGAGGAATCTAAACTGAGAAAATCTAAGCAGAAGATATTTCTGCTTCTAATGCCTGATAATACCGTCTCAGAAGAGGTACGTGAAATTATCAGACATTTATCCTTGCAGAACTTAACGTCATAACATTTATCACATAACTGACTTACACTGATCAGGTTATGGTTTAACCCTTCAACATAAGCCACGTCGGTGATAGAGATTATACCATTGGAAATCATACCGTAACCTCTGGTGATTCCTCGATCTGACCCTCCAAAGATGACTTTGGGTCCATTCTCGACTGGAGTGTAATCACACAGCAGGCTTCTTGTCCCAGTCATATGCCGGGAGCATCCACTGTCCAAATACCAGATCGACGTTTTGGTGGCCTTTGGACATACCTGCAAAACAAAATTAATTTGCCTTAGGAACCCAATCGAACTTGGGTCCTACATTCCTGGTTAGCACACTCCCCCTCGGGTTGTTAACCCTATGAGTGGTCGGCCTCGCATTGCTAACATGGGGAGTCTCGTAATGCCTTGGATTAAACCAACAATCCACGGCAAAGTGACCGACTTTGCCATAGCACCAACAGTCGAATCTGTTGTACCTCTTCCTAGGCTCCTGCCTTACCCTGGGAACGGTGGGTACAGCTGGGGCCTTGGATCTGGAGGAGGAGGCCTCATGGTGACAGCAGTCACATGACTTCGTCACCTTCTGTATAACAGGCTTGGCTTTTGGTTCCTGCTTTCCATTATGGCCGCTAGAGAACGGACCATAATTTCCCATGTGGATTTCCTCATAAGGTGCCTTGAAGGCACTCTCACCGAAGTTCCGGGGAAAGGTCCAACCGTCATATCGGCTCTTTGGCTTTGCAACCGAGGGCCGGAAATGATGGCCAAATGTTGACTCAAAGTCATGTTGGTTTCAAGGAAAGCCAGGCTTTCTGAACGCAACAGGACTAAGCGGAGCCTTTCCCTTTTCATCAGCAGAGGCCTTCTTGGCGGCCTTATTCTTCCTCTGGTTCCTATTTCTCCTGGATGAGGAACCAGATACCCCTACATGCCCCAAGCCAGCTCCTTTGGCCTGAGCAGAGAAGGTATCAACGACTGGAAGAACTGTTTTTGGCATAGAGAAGCTCTTGACGATCTTCCTTTCTGCCGCAAGTAGTTCTTCCAACTTGTCGACTTCCTCCTGCTTAAGATCAAGGAGCTTCAAAGACTCTGAATGCTTTGAAGTCAGGTCAAGGTGCTCCTGTCGGAGAGAAATCAAGCTAGTGACCTCTTCCCTTAGGGATACACACTCACCCTTAAGGAATTTCACTTCCTTCTTCTCAGCCTTCAGTCTCTTACGGCACTCCTCGAAAGTGTTGAGCAGAAGCTCATATTTCTCGAGGAGCTCCGCTTCACGGGCCGAAGGGCTATCCTCAGGTTCATCATCCTGAGACTCAGGGTCAGAGTCGGAGTCGGAGAGAGGGGTGTGAGCTTTTACCTTCCCAGTAAATGGGGGGCATTCTCCTTCTGAGTCCGAGCGACCCACCAGCCTGAAGTAGGCTTCCTCATCATCACTGGAGTCTGAGGAATCAGACTCACTCAGTGTCTTTGGCCTTTTGGCGATGTAGCTCCGCTCCTTCTTCTTATCTCTAGAGGATTTGTGCTCCTCTTCTTTCCCTTTTTCTCTCTTGCCTTGATAGCAGTCGGCCACGACGTGTCCTGGCTTATTGCATCCAAAGCAAATAATGTCAGAGGAGCGATGTTTGTTCGGTCTAGATGCATACCTGTCAGAAGAATAATTTTTCTTCTGATTCCTGGAGGAGGAACCGTCTCTCTTTCTTTGATTCCTCATCTTGAGGAACTTCTTGAACTCTCGAGTGATGAGGGAGAAATCCTCCTCCGATAGCTCTGAGCTGGAGGAGCATGGCTCGGAGTCCTTCCTCCTCATCCTTTTTCCTGGCACGGTACGAAACCGCACCCTTGCCTTTTCTGGAGTGACTGGCTTTTAGAGCCACGGTCTTTTCTTTGGCATCCGCCTTCTCAGCTTCTTCTTCTACTTTTCTGGTGTTCAGCTGAAGCTCATAGGACATCAGCTTTCCAAACAAAATTTGTGGATCAGTTTCAGCTAGTCTGCCAAATTCTCTGATGGCGCAGATCTTTGTGTCCCATTCCTTAGTAAGGGACCTAAGGAATTTATCATTGAGTTCACCATTAGTGAACACTCTTCCGTAGCCTTTGAGGGCGTTGACAATCTTGAGGAAGTTCTCGTATGTGACTCCGATCTCTTCCTTAGGCCCTTGTCTGAAGGCCTCATATTTCTGGTTCAGGAGGGATCTCCGATCATCCCTCACTTCATCTGTGCCCTCCATTAGGATGATCAGGCACTGCCAGATCTCCTGTGCTGTCCTGCAGTTGCTAAAGTTTTGCATCATAGAGTCATCAACTGCGCTGACCAGAATGTTTCGTGCCTTCATGTCAAGTACCACTAGCACCATCTCGTCCTTGTCCATTTCAGAAAGTGTCTTCGGCACTTTCTTGGTGGGATCAATGGTGGAGGCCTTAGTGGGGACATAAGGTCCCTCCTGCACGATCATGAAAAGTCGAGGATCCACTGCTTCCATGTAGAACCTGATCCTTTACTTCCAGATAGGAAAGTTGAGCCTGGTGCACACTGAGATCTTGCCGGAGAACTTGAGCCCGTCCATAGTAGATGTTTGCCTCCTTGTTGACACTAGTGGCAGGATTCAACTCAAGGTGTAAACCTTTTTGATGAGCAACCTCGCTTTGATACCACTTGAAAGTCCACCTAGTGTCAACTATGTGCACCTATGGGGGGGGGATAGGTGACGTATAGCGCTTTTGCGGAATTTATAATAGTACCTGCACAATAAAAACAAACAGCACAGCACACAGAATACACAGGCAATTTATAGTGGTTCCCCGACTTGGGTACATCCACTTTCCCCCTTCGACCTATCTCCCAACAAGGGACGACTCGGTCACTTCTCCAACAGGATTGAAATCCAATCCTTGCACTATCGGAAGGAACCCTTCCACACGTAGGAGTCAACACTCCCACAAACCGGGTTGCACCCAACCCTTACAACACGGAACAAACGTTCCTTTACAACAAAAGTAAAATAGAAAGTACACGAGATACAAACTTCGTTTGGAGACTACGATATTCCTCTTCGTTCGACGACGTGTTCGTGAAGTCAACGAAGAGTCTACAACCTTGGTCTCTCTTGGAAAGGATCTCCCCGGAACCGGCGGCGGCAAGACGAGCGGCGGCTTGCTTCGGGATCGGCGGCTATGATGATGAGCGGCTGCTGAACTTAGAGATCCAATCTTCGTAGCGAAGCTAGCTTGGTCTTCCAACGGTCACACGAGGATCGGTCGTCTCGATCGATTCGGACGGGGAAGTTTTTCCCGATCACCAAATTGAGAGACAAGAGATCTCTGGATAGACACGTGAGACTCAAAGCTTGGCTAAGTTTCTGTCGCCGGAGATCGGGAAGAATCACGATCAACAGTGGCGACCGACTAGCGCGAGCGGCGACGGCGGCGGCGGAGCAGTTTCGCGATTTTAGGGTTTGATCGAGCTCGGCTTCTTTTCTGTGTGTGTCTACAGTTCAAAATACCCGTATATATATACTGTAGATACTACTAATTTGACCGTTGTGGGACCCACAAGAAGAATCCCGAAATCCGGTTCAAAATAGTCCAGCGGCAGAATCCGGTCCAGCAGCTTCCAGAGAAAACGCTAAGTAAAAATCGGCGAGAATCGCAGGTGATTCTCGACGAATCGGCGAGAATCAGTTAGTGATTCTTGACGATTCGTCGAGAATCACTAATGATTCTCGCCGAATCACTTTTTGATTCTCAACGAATATAACTTGGTCTTCAGGATCTGCTCTGTGATGGGTTCGGCGAGAATCACTAGTGATTCTCGCCGAATCTTACTTGGCACCGTTTTGAGGTAGCCGGAAAGAATCGGCGAGAATCACTAATGATTCTCGACGATTCGGCGAGAATCACTAGTGATTCTCGCCGAATCGGCGAGAATCACTTGGTGATTCTCGTCGAATTGTACTTAGACGAATTTTCGTCTTTCCACCCAAGAGTTGCTCCTTGACCCATCCTTGCTCCTTGTCTTCTCTTGCAAAAGCACGGCCCTGTACTTGAAAGCAAGTGCACTCCAATAGAGAGAGTACACGTAGGCCAACACATTGATCTACTCAACGAGGGATTACGTCATGCAGACCCGTGTATATTGACCTACTGCACCCTGACATTGGTGTGCACTTAGCGTGGAATAGCTGCAAGTACAACTTGAAAGATTTTATCAAATACATTGTCTATTGACCTTAGCTTGTCCAGGGGCTTCTTCAAATCAGGTACATTGTGGATACAATACCCAACACTAGCTCCAATTCCACTTGCCTGTTTCTCAACCGCGTAGTTCACATTAAGACGTACGCACGAGCCAAGCTTCTCTCGGGTCCCAACATTTTCCAAACAATCACATAACCCAGTTATGTTCAAGGCCGGTTCCCAGACCACCAAGTTAGCAGAACTCATTTCCGCTCAGTTTTCCGGGAGCGCCTTGAAGCTAACCTCCAAGGATCCCTGCTGCAATCTACCGCGTAGAAACCCAAAAAACCCAAAGCACTGAGTCTTCTCCGGCAAAACACATCAAATGTAACATCACCGATCCAGACAATACACGTCCGGGTAGGCTTCACACACAATGTCTATGCCCGTACTTACGATTCCGGACTCTATATGCAACACAAGGGGGACTATTCACATCAACCCCAAGGAACACCACGCACTCACCGCACACTCGCGGGAGCGGGATTCCCTATTCAGAAAGAAAGAGCTTCACATGCTCAAGTTGAGAATCGTTACACTTCTAGTCCGTTTTGGCGCCATGGAAAAACTACACGGACAGAACTCTTTGCAACGAACTTTCCTCCACGGATCCGCTCTCAGATTTCAAAACGGTGCTCCGATGCTCCGCCGGCGGCCGGAAACCTCCTTCTTCTTCCTCTTCTCTCTAACACCTTGGAAAGAGAAAGCCTTGGAGAGAAATGAGGGATTAACTCCCCTATTCCCGGCCTTAACAGAGCAGGAAATCATCTGGGCCGTTGGATCTTAATTAAAGAAAACGAACGGCTCAGAACCGTTCAAAAATCTCCAGAACTGGGCCGAACACGGCTTGGCACACGGCCGTGTCCCAGGCCGTGTGCCTCGATCCAGGCACGATCGTCGAACTGCGAAACGACACACGGGCTCAGACACGCCCATGTCCAACCTGACACGCCCGTGTTGGGTCTCTCGACACGCCCTTGTTTGGGGGCGTGTCACGCATAACCGCCACGCCAACTGACCCGACCCAACTACACACGGGTACTGACACGGGTAGGCACACGCCCGTGTCCAATGACACGCCCGTGTCTGCAAGCCGTGTTCCTGGTCGTGTCCTTCTCGGGATGAAAATGACCAAAAACACCAGCCTGACACGGCCTTGGACACGCCTGTGTCCTAGGCCGTGTACCCCTAAACAGGCACCAAAAATCCCTTTTTCGCGATCGACTCAAATACAATTTTCGGGGCGTTACAAATCTCCCCCACTTAAGGAATTTCCTCCCGAAATTAAGTAAAGGTACACAAATCTAAATAATACCTGAGTGGAATAACTCGGGGTATTCCTCCAACATAGCTTGATCTCGCTCCCAAGAAAGCTCCTCACGTCCGCAATTGTCCCAACAGACCTTAACCATAAGGATATCCTTGTTGCGGAGTCGCTTGACTGCAGCATCTTCAATACGTACTGGCTTGACCCTTGAGGTCAACTCATAATCAACTGGTACTTGATTATCCGCAATGATCTGCGAAGGCTCTTGCATCGCCTTACGCAACACCAACACGTGGAACACATCATGTAGCCCACTCAACTCCACCGACAGCTTCAATCTATACGCCACCTCACCAACACGCTCCAGGATTTCAAATGGTCCAAGTTATCTCGGAATCAGCTTATTCAAGCGTCGAACCCGCGATACATCCTTAAACGGCTTGATTTTTAGATACATCATGTCGCCAACACTGAACTCCACGTTCTTATGCTTGGCGTTGTAATACTTTGCCTGCCTGTCCTGAGCGATCTTCAATCTTTCCTGAATTGTCCGTATCATTGAGGTGGCATCTTCCACCGCTTGACGTTTATACAACTTCGATTCGCCTGCCTCCAACCAAGACAACGGCGTACGACACTTCATCCCATACAAGTCCTCGAAAGGCGCCATTCCAATATTTGCCTGAAATTTGTTGTTGTACGCAAACTACACCATGTACAGGTGATCCTCCCAATGCTTTCCGAAATCTAGGACGCACATGTGAAGCATGTCCTCCATAGTCCTGTTGACCATCTCGGTTTGACCATCCGTCTGTGGATGAAAGGCTGTGTTGAAATTTAGTTTAGTTCCCAACATACTATGCACCAACCTCCAATCCTTTGACATAAAGCGTCCATCCCGGTCACTAACAATACTGCGGGGCACACCATGCAATCGTACAATATTATCCACGTAGAGTTTGGCTAACTTTTCCACCGGATCTTCCTTCCTGTTCGGAATAAAGTGCGACACCTTTGTCAACCTATCTACGACCACCCAAATGGCATCATTTCCCTTCTGCGACTTCGGCAAACTGTGCACAAAATCCATAGATATGTCGTCAAATTTCCATTCTGGGATAGGTAGGGGCTTCAAGAAACCTCTGGGCTTCTGGCATTCTGCCTTCACCAATGCACAAGTACGGCACTTGGCCACATAAAGTGCTACATCTTTCTTCAATCCTGGAAACCAGAATAATTTCTTCATGTCTCTATACATCTTTGTGCTTCCTGGGTGGATCGAGTACTTGGTATGATGAGCCTCATACATCAACTCCTCCCGAAGATTATCCGCACTAGGAATGCATAGGTGACCGTCCTTCCTTAGCAACCCATCCTTAACAGCAAACTGGGAATTTGACCTATCCAAAGATTCTTGCAAGATCTGTTTCATGCTGTTATCCTGAACCAAAGCCCGCCGAACTCTATCCGCTAGGTCACACTGCACCTCTGTCCAAAACAGTTTTGCCTCGGCACTAGACTGCTTGTCGACGCAAGATATCTCCAAAGCCTCCAACTCATGGACCAATCTCTCATCGTGTACCAATAACCAGTCGGCTTGTGCGGGAACCTTACGACTCAACGCATCCGCCACTGCATTTCCCTTCCCAAGCACATAGTGAATCTTGAAGGTGTAGTCCCCTAAGAACTCCATCCACCTCCGTTGCCTCATGTTCAGATCCTTTTGGTCCAGTAGGTACTTCAAGCTCTTATGATCAGTGTAAATGTCGATCTTTACACCGTACAGGTAGTGCCTCCAAAGTTTTAGAGCAAATATCACAGCCGCTAACTCTAGGTCGTGGACCGGATAATTCCTCTCATGAACCTTCAACTGTCGAGAACCATAGGCTATCACTCTCCCATGCTGTAGCAGAACACAGCCCAAACCACTGCCTGAAGCATCACTATAGATCTCGAACCCTTCGGTTCCACTTAGCGAACATAAAATGGGCGCTGTGGTCAACCGTCTCTTCAACTCTTCAAAAGCCTGATCGCACTCCGAAGACCACACAAACTTCTGATCCTTCCTAGTCAATGTCGTGAGTGGTAGCGCTATCCGCGAGAAGTTCTCTACGAAGAGCCTGTAGTAGCCAGCAAGCCCCAGAAAACTCCGGACCTCTGCCACTGTAGTCAAAGAAGGCCACTCCCGTATTGCCACTATCTTCGCAGGATCCACAGCTATCCCTTCTCCACTGACAACATGACCAAGGAATGTTATCGAGGATAACCAGAATTCACACTTGGAGAACTTAGCATACAACTGATTCCTCCTCAACGTCTTCAACACCATGTGTAGATGATTATAGTGATCCTCCTCGAACTGTGAGTACAGCAGGATATCATCGATAAATACAATCACGAAACAATCCAAGTACTCTCTGAACGTCCTGTTCATCAGATCCATAAACACGGATGGTGCATTGGTCAAACCAAACGACATGACCGTGAACTCGTAATGCCCAAACCGCATACTGAATGCTGTCTTTGGGATGTCGCTCTCCCTTATCCTCAACTGGTAATATCCGGATTTCAGATCTAACTTCGAATATACCGTTGACCCAACCAACTGATCAAACAGATCGTCAATCCTCGGAATCAGATACTTGTTCTTCTTCGTAAGCTTGTTCAATCCCCGATAATCGATACAAAGCCGCAAGCTCCCATCTTTCTTCTTAACAAAGAGAACTGGTGCCCTCCAAGGCGACGAACTTGGACGCACATAACCTTGCTCTAGCAACTCTTGCAATTGCACCTTCAACTCCGCCATCTCTCTTGGCGCTATCCGATATGGAGAGTGTGACACCGGTTTGGCACCTGGTACCAACTCTATAGTAAAGTCTATCTCCCGCTGAGGAGGGGATCCGAGGAGATCACCTGGGAACATATCGGGATACTCAGACACAACTGGGATGCTGTCCAAACTAGGCTTAGGCGTCAAAGTCTGCACTAGAGTGACAAACAGCTCTGCACCAGACCGAACTGCCTTGATCACCTGAAGGGCCGACATCAAAACTTTCCCTGACCCCTTCATGCCCGCAAAAGTAGTCTCCCAATCAGTGTCCAGACCCAACTTGACTTCCTTACGGTTGCAATCAATGCATGCACCCTGCTCCGAGAGCCAATCCATACCGAATATTACGTCGAACTCTACTAATGGTAGAATCAACGCTCGCAAAACAAACTCCTAGTCTCCAATCTGAATCTTCACCATGCAGACTCTATCCACACGTATGGAGCACCCATTGGGCAACAACACATCCAACCTGTCTTTTGCCATCGAGGATAGAACCCCGATGCGCGATATTAATTTTTCGGACAAGAAGGAATACGATGCTCCCATAACAAACAGGGCTCTCGTCGGAGACTCAAAGATCAACACAAAGCCTAGCACCAACAAAAGTAAGCTAACCAACATGAAGGTAACAACTATAAAAGTTAAACCACTGCAATTTAACTCATACATGTCACCACGTTCGCTTGCTTTATGGACTCTTGCAGAACAAGGTTGTAGACTCTAGGCTGGGCTGGAGCATGATGGGAAGCGGTTGACTCCACCGCCTTCCCTTTCTCCTCATAGGTCGCTCCAAGCTTCCTCTCGGACTTTGAACGTCCGCTCCAACACTCACGAGCAAAATGCCCCGTCTTCCCACAGTTGTAGCAAGCTCCTGGGACTCGACTTGTAGTTGCCCCCGACGCACCAGACTGAGGGGTTGAGTTCGAAGTCCTCTGCTTCTTGTTCCATCTGCGGAATCCTGACTTAGAGCTAGGCACTTTGAACTCGGACTTCTTTTCTCCTGGGTTTTCTTCTCTTGAACTTTCCTCGCAACCTTCTCCAATGATCGGGCCGAATTGACCAAGGCTAGGAAGCCTTGCGCCTTAGGCCCAGCAAGTAGTAACTGAAGATCGCCCTGTAGAACTTTTCTCTGATTGCAGACGCTCTGAATGACCAGCACCGCTCCTAGCAGCATATAGTAGCAAAGGCACGCGATTAGACGACAAACAAATTGCTAAAAGCAATCATTGGAACACTCAAATTCCACAAAACAAGTGTATTTTCATTCCTAAGTGGATATTCATAGGTTCTTTTTGATGTTATAACGATGACGCACACAAGTGCTCATCACCCCTTAAAAGAATTCGCCCACGAATTTATTTAAGCCTGACCGTAACCAGAAGTCTGATAACAAATTGTAACACCCCCATCTGTCGCATGGCATATAACAGAAGGTCCAGCTGGAACCCGACGCCATATACCACAGACAGTCGGAAGGATTACCAAATGAATATTCAAACAATCCAATTAAGACTACTCATCCTACACAGAGCATTCTAGAGGAAGCTTTTAAAGTTGAAAGAACCCAAATCTTTAATCCAATAAATATGAATGTCCACGACCACAACCACAGGAATGAAACCCAAATACACTGAAAAGGTACATGGCCTTATGGCCTTACAGATGTTCACTTAAAGAAAACATGTCTTACATACTTCGGCTCGCAGGCTGGCCACACATGATAAAAGTAAAAACAATTATTCTATGGCCTTCTAGGGCCAGCACAGCAATATGGGCTCCAGCCCGCTATTTGGCACTCTGCTCCGCAGCACCTGCAAACACATTCCACCGCACGGTGGCAAACAGAGCAATGGTCAGCTAAAAGCCGGCCAAATTATAACGACCCCGCCCCTTACTCGGGACGGCGGTGCTCTTTCCCTGCATAACATTAGACCAATAATACAATAAAGTGCAATTCTACTACGCCACAGGTGTAGGCTCGCACGGCCAAACACCTCGTGCACTAAGGGCACATTAATGGTGAGTCCTGACATATCAGTGTCTACACCACCATCCCAAAGATGGCAACCAAGTGAGCAATTTAGCCTTTCTGACCCTATCTAGTCTAAGGCTCCCGACTGTGCCAACGGCCAGTCCCCTTTTCAGGTCTCTCGCACCGAACTACATAGCTTAGGTCCAATTCCACTTGTATGTTGCTCAACCGCGTAGTTCACATTAAGACGTACGCACGAGCCAAGCTTCTCTCGGATCCCAACATTTTCCAAACAATCACATAACCCAGTTATGTTCAAGGCCGGTTCCCAGACCGCCAAGTTAGCAGAACTCGTTTACCGCTCAGTTTTCCGGGTGCGCCTTGAAGCTAACATCCAAGGATCCCTGCTGCAATCTACCACATAGAAACCCGAAAAACCCAAAGCACGGAGTCTTCTCCGGCAAAACACATCAAATACAACATCACCGATCCAGACAATACACGTTTGGGTAGGCTTCACACACAATGCCTATGCCCGTACTTACGATTCCGGACTCTATATACATCACAAGGGGGACTATTCACATCAACCCCAAGGAACACCACGCACTCACCACACACTCGCGGGAGCGGGATTCCCTATGCAGAAAGAAAGAGCTTCACATGCTCAAGTTGAGAATCGTTACCCTTATAGTCCGTTTTGGCGCCATGGAAAAACTACACAGACAGAACTCTTCTCAACGAACTTTCCTCCATGGATCCGCTCTCAGATTTCGAAACGGTGCTCCGATGCTCCGCCGGCGGCTGGAAACCTCCTTCTTCTTCCTCTTCTCTCTAACACCTTGGAAAGAGAAAGCCTTGGAGAGAAATGAGGGATTAACTCCCCTATTCCCGTCCTTAACAGAGCAGGAAATCATCTGGGCCGTTGGATCTTAATTAAAGAAAACGAACGGCTCAGATCCGTTCAAAAATCTCCAGAACTGGGCCAAACACGGCTTGGCACACGGCCGTGTCCCAGGCCGTGTGCCTCGATCCAGGCACGATCTTCGAACTGAGAAATGACACACGGGCTCAGACACGCCCGTGTCCAACCTGGCACGCCCGTGTCGGGTCTCTCGACACGCCCGTGTTCGGGGGCGTGTCATGCATAACCGCCACCACAACCGACACGACCCAACTTCACACAGGTACTGACACGGGTAGGCACACGCCCGTGTCCAATGACACGCCCGTGTCAGCTAGCCGTGTTCCTGGTCGTGTCCTTCTCGGGATGAAAATGACCAAAAACACCAGCCAGACATGGCCTTGGACACGCCCGTGTCCTAGGTCGTGTACCCCTAAACAGGCACCAAAAATCCCTTTTTTGCGATCGACTCAAATACAATTTTCAGGGCGTTACAGCTTGCTCTAGTACTGAGGAAGCTTGCTCGGGTGGAGCTTTCATGACGGGCACTTGTGTCCGTGCCTTGTCCGCCATCGACTTTGAAGATGACTAGATTGTGGATTCCGGGTGTGGTCATCACCTTACCGGAGACAAGTCGAAGTTCTCCTCACTGCAATCTTACTCCAGTAACGAAGTTATTATTACTGCTGATAATACTGTTTATGTAGTAGAGAAGGAGGGGTTGGTTCCTTGGGTAGTGATAACGGGCCACTCATTTTAAGGAGTGTGTATCATGTACCGGTCATGAAGAAGAACCTCTTCTCTGTGACCAATGCGGTAGACGCAGGTCATCACGTTCTGTTTGGGCCAACAGAAGTGAAGTTTCTTCGCAACATATCAGCGGTGAAGGCTGATGTTGCTCACGTTGGGAGGAGAGTAAAGAACTTGTTTGTTCTTGCAACAAACTCTTACGTTGATCCGATGAGGGCAAACGATAGCGCTGCTATTTGGCATGAGAGGTTGTGGCATGTAGGGATAGATAAGCTGAAAGCTATGGCAAATAGGAGCCTTGTGAAAGGCTTGCCTAAGCTTTCATCCTTTGGTGACGATCACGTTTACGCAGGGTGTCAGTATGGTAAGGCTCATCGCCTTCCGTTTGATAAGTCACAAATGAGGAGTAAGAGACCATTGAAGTGCATCCATGGTGAGTTGATGGGGCCAACTGCTACTGCTAGTCTTGGAGGCAGCAGATACGTGCTTATTTTGATTGATGATTACTTAAGATATACTTGGGTATATTTCTTGAAGGAGAAGTCAGAAGCTTTCTATTTGTTTGTGGAGTTCAAGGAGCTGGTGGAGGGCGGGCATGGCCTGCGGATCAAGAAGTTTAGATCAGACAATGGTGGTGAGTTTGTCTCTTCCGAATTTTCTAACTTCTGCAGGAAGCATATGATCCAGAGAGAGTTTACTTGTGCTCATACTCCACAACAAAATGGAGTAGTGGAGCGGAAGATCCGTCATCTGACGGAAACCTTGCAAGTGCTGGCTTCATGCAAAAGACATTCATAGGTCTTTCTGGGCAGAGGGAATGTCTTGTGCTTCTTATGTCATTAATTGTATGCCTCTTAGTCCGATCAACATGAAGTCTCCCTTTGTGATGTTACTGAAGGAGAAGCCAAGCATTCAACACCTTCGGGTGTTTGGATCAATTTGCTATGTGCATGTCTCAGATGCTTTAAGGACAAAGCTTGATGCAAAGTCAAGGAAGCTTGTCTTTGTAGGCTATAATGAGCGGAAGAAGGGATGAAAGTACATGGATCCTGTGATGAAGAAGTTTGTTATATCAAGAGACGTTGTCTTTGATGAAATGACATCGTATGGAGGAGGCTCGGTTGAGCTACCAGAGAGTAAGGTTAATGAAGAGCAGAAGATGGCTGCTGAAGTTCTTCAAGAGGAGCTTGTTGTATCACTAGCAGCTCCTGTTGCTTCAAACTCTAGGGCAGAGGCTTCTGGTTCAGGAAGCAGGGGGAGCATTGCTCAAATTTTGCCTGGAAATAGAGATGACCCTGAATAAGAAACGGAGGTTGTGAGCAAGGTGCAGACCCTTCGAAGATCAAAGAGGATTATCAAGCCACCAGCTCGATACTGTGAAGGGAATGCAATGAGCTTTGTCTCCTGTATCTTTGCAGACCATCTGGATGAGCGAGAGCCTTCAAACTTCAATGAGGTCACTGGAGTCAAGGAGTGGGAAGATGCCATGGAAGAGGAGATGACTGCTCTTAAGAAGAATGAAACCTGGGACCTTGTGCCTAGGGTTGATGGCATTACTCCAGTGACTTGCAAGTGGGTGTACAAGTTGAAGAAGAAGGCTGATGTGAGCATTGAAAGATACAAGGCTCGCCTTGTTGCTCGACAATTCTCACAATAGTATGGAGATGACTATAAGGAGACATTTAGTCTAGTCGTGAAGATGACTTCAGTTCGGGTGGTGATCGCCTTGGCTGCTTGCTAGGGATGGAGGATGTGGTAGCTTGATTTGAAGAACACTTTTCTTTATGGGGAGATTGATAAGGACATCTTCATGGATCAGTTGCTTGGATTTGTCTCTGAAGTTCATTGGGACTACGTCTGCAAACTCATGAAGGCTCTCTACGGGTTGAAGAAGGCTCAAGAGCTTGGTATGGGAAGATAGCAGAATACCTCCAATTCTGCGGATATCTTGCTTCCAACTCGGATTCAAGCTTGTTTATCAAGAAGAAGGGGGAGCTTTAGGTCTTGGTTGTAACACCTCCATATCCGTCACATAGCATATAACAGTAGGTTCGGTCGGGGCCCGACGCCATATACCACATACAAACCGGGTGGTTATTCAATGGAAACCATCCAACTAATATCCAACGTTCAACACAGAGTCATTCTAGCGGAAGCAATTTAAAGTTTCAATAAAAAGAACCCAGAACGAGCATGAATGTCCACTACCCAAACCAACAGGAATGAAGTACAATACACCAGTACAATGGCCTTAAGGCCTTACAAATTATTTACTCAAATAAAATGTGTCTTCCATACCACGACACGCAGGCCGGTCACACATGAATAAACATGTAAACACTCAAAATAGGCCTTCGAGGTCCGGCTTCTCAACTTGGGCTTTGGACTGCTATTTACCGCTCGGCTCCGCAGTACCTGCAAGCAACAATCCACCGGACGGTGGCAAACAAAAGCAACGGTCAGCTATGCTGGCCAAATTATAACGATCTCACCCCCAAAATCGGAGCGGCGATGCTCTTTCCCTGCACTTTGTTAGCATAACCAAGCAGTATAGTGAATAAACACTTCATCACAGGCATGGGCATACACGGCCTAACACCCCGTGCTCTCAGGGCACTTTCTCGGTGAACCGATCAACGTCACGTCAGTTCAAGCCATAGACGTCTCGGTCTCACCACCGCCACTAGGACGGCCAATCTTACGAGCATTTTGTCTTTCTGGCATTGGTCACGTCATTTTAAGCCATAGACCGCCTAAGACCCTCCATCTATGCCAACGGCTCCAACCGAATGACATAGAGCGGGTACGGTTCTGCCTAACCCGTTGCTCGCATCGCAACGACAATTTAAGCCATATGCGCGGGTCAAACTTTCCCGAGTCCCAATCCGATACACAATTTAAATAACTCAGTATGTACAAGTTGGCTCCCAGGCCACCATGCTGGCAGAATCACGCATCTGCCCAATTTTCGGGTGCACCTTGGAGTTAATCCCCAATGCTCCCGGTTGCAATCTACCGCGTAGAAAACCCAAAAAGCAAACATCCGCACGGAGTCTTCTCCGACTACTTATGCAATGCAACATCACCGATCCAGACCAACTTGTCCGGGTAGGCTTCACACATCATGCCTATATCTGTTCTCGATTACGGACTCTATATGTACACAACGGGGACTATTCATGTCTACCCGAAGGAATGCCTCAACTCACCGCAAACTCGAGAGAGCAGGCTTCCTATGCAAAGGAAAAGAGGGGTTCACATGTCCTAGGATGAGAATCGTTGCCCTAGCATTTTCCTTGGCACCATGGAAATGTATGCGGATGAAAAGCACTGCAATCTCCTCGCCTCCGTAGATCCGAAGTCGGATCCCGATTTGGAGCTCCAAAGCTCCGCCGGTAATCGGATCTAGCCTCCTTTCTTCTTCCTTGCTCTCCCCACTCTCTATACTTTAGAAAGAGACCAAGTGAAAGAAATGAGGGATTTGAAACCATATTCCCGGGTATATCCCAGTAGGAACAACCCCCAGCCGTCAGATCCCAAAATAAGGAAACAAACGGCCACGATCCGGAGCTGAAATTCAAAATCTAGGCCGAACACGGCCTGCGACACGCCCGTGTCCAGGGCCGTGTTCCCCATTCGCCTTCAAAACTGACGTGTCCCGAAATTCACACGGGCACCCGACACACCCGTGTTAGACCTGACACGCCCGTGTCATCTAGTACATGCCCGTGTTCCTGGGCGTATTCCTCCATCAACACAGGACCAACACCAACTCGAGACACACAAGGGTATTAGACACGCTCGTGTCCTATTTGACATGCCTGTGTCATACCCGAACACGCCTGGGCTCTAGGCCGTGATCACCGTCTCGACACTTCGTCGAGCACAGTTCGTCGACCACCCGACATGGCCTTGGACACGCCCGTGTCCTAGGCCGTGTTCCCTGTCTCGATACTTCGTCGAGCGAAAATCGTCGACTTCCTGGGCAGATCGTCGAACGAGCTCGACACGTCCTGGGACACGCCCATGTCTTAGGCCGTGTTTGATGCTCGACGATCGTCGACAACAAAATTTGTCGTCGACCTCTCGGCCAAATCGTCGACCCAAACACGACACGCCCTGGGACACGCCTGTGTCCTAGGCTGTGTGCCCCCAGCCAAATTCCAAACTTGGCTCAAAACGCCTCCTGTCACTCTTTTGAGTTTCGGGGAGTTACAACTCTCTGCCTCTTAAAAGAATTTCGTCCTCGAAATTACATAAAGGAATGATAATCATAAACTTAAACGGTACCTGAGTGAAACAACTTCGGGTACTCCTCAAGCATAGTCTGCTCTCGCTCCGAAGAGATCTCTTCCCGACCGCAATTGTCCCAACGGACCTTGACCATCCTTATCTCTTTGTTGCGTAGCCGCTTGACTTCTGAGTCCTCAATACGAACGGGCTTGACCTTCGTCATCAACCCATTATCCACCGGCACTTGATCCACCGCGATCACATGTGAA
Organism: Platanthera guangdongensis; assembly: GCA_039583875.1. Lineage (NCBI taxonomy): Eukaryota > Viridiplantae > Streptophyta > Magnoliopsida > Asparagales > Orchidaceae > Platanthera > Platanthera guangdongensis. Next base: position 63,503,102 of record CM077154.1, read on the forward strand.
GGCTCTTGCACAGCCTTCCGTAGCACCGATATATGGAAAACATCGTGTAGACCACTAAGCTCCACTGATCGCCTCAAACGATAAGCTTCTTCACCAATCCGCTCCAGAACCTCAAACAGTCCAAGGTACCTCGGGCTTAGCTTCTTCAAGCGCCGCACCCACGAGACACCCTTGAACGGCTTGATCTTCAAGTACACCCAGTCACCAACAGCGAACTCCACATTCCTGTGCTTGGCATTATAGTACTTAGCCTGGCGGTCATGAGCGATTAGCAAACTCTCTCGAATCGTTCGAACTAACGACGTAGCATCTTCCACCTCTTGGCATTTTACATCTTCGACTAGCCCGTTTCCAACCAAGACAACGGCGTGCGACATCTTCTACCATAGAGGGCCTCGAAGGGCGCCATTTGTATGATTGTCGGGTAGCTATTGTTGTACGCAAACTCCACCAAGTATAGGTGGTCTTCCCACTACTTTCCAAAGTCCGGGATGCACATGCGAAGCATGTCTTCCATTGTCCCATTGACTCTCTCGGTTTGCCCATCTGTCTGTGGATGAAAGGCTGTGATAAAACTCAGCTTTATTCCCAACATTTGCTGCACCAGCCTCCAATTATTGGACGTGAACCGCCCATCTCGGTCACTCACGATGCTGCGGGGCACACCATGAAGCCGTACTATGTTATCCACATATAACTTCGCCAGTTTCTCCACGGGATCATCCTTCCTATGCGGAATGAAGTGTGACACCTTCGTTAGATGATCTATGACCACCCAAATGGTGTCGTTCCCCTTTTGCGACCTTGGCAACCCGTGCACAAAGTCTATAGTAATGTCGTCAAACTTCCACTCCGGAATAGGCAAGGAATTCAAGAATCCTCCCGACTTTTGGCACTCCGCCTTCACTAAGACACATGTTTGATAATTCGCCACGTACAGTGCCACATCCTTCTTCAGTCCTGGCCACCAGAACAATTTCTTCAAATCGCGGTACATCTTCGTGCTCCCCAGATGAATCATATACTTGGTATGATGCGCCTCGTACAACTATTCCACCCGCAAAGTGCCCACATTCGGGATGCGCAGACGACCGTCTTTCCAAAGCAAACCATCCACAACCTCATATTGGGAATTTTACCCATCCAAAGTCTCTATCATGAGCTGCTTCATGCTGTTATCCACATCCAAAGCCTGCTGAATCCGATCAGCCAGGTCATACTGAACTTCCGTCCAGTTCAATAGCGCTTCCACACTCGATTGCTTGCCTACGCAAGAGATCTCCAATGCCTCCAACTCCCGAACCAACTGCACGTCATGGACAGACAGCCAATTGGCTTGAGCTGGGACCCGGCGACTCAACGCGTCCGCAACCGCATTGCCCTTCCCAGGCACATAATGGATCTTCAACGTGTAGTCCCCCACAAACTCCATCCATCTTCTCTGTCGCATGTTTAGATCTTTTTGATCCAACAAATATTTCAGGCTTTTATGGTCGGTATAGATATCGACCCTGACCCCATACAAGTAGTGTCTCCACAGATTCAAGGCAAAAATCACGGCCGCTAACTCCAAGTCATGGACTGGATAATTCCTCTCGTGCACTTTCAGTTGTCTCGAGCCATACACTATCACACTTCCATGCTGCAGCAGCACACAACCCAAGCCACTGCATGAAGCATCGCTATAGATTTCAAATCCTTCAGTCCCACTCGGCGAACTCAACACAGGAGCCGTGGTCAACCGACACTTCAACTCCTCAAAAGCTAATGCGCACTCCGGCGTCCAAACAAACTTCTGTTCCTTCCTCGTCAAATTAGTGAGGGGTAACGCTATCCGCGAGAAGTTCTCCACGAAGCTCCTGTAATAGCCGGCAAGCCCCAAAAAAACTCCGGACTTCTGCTACTGTAGATAGCATAGGCCACTCTCATATCGCAACAATCTTTGTCGGATCCACCACAATACCCTCTCCACTGACTATGTGACCAAGGAACGCCACTGAAGACAACCAAAACTCGCATTTGGAGAACTTTGCATACAATTGATTTCTCCTCTGCATCTCCAACACCAAATGCAGATGCTTGAAGTGATCATCCTCACTCTGTGAGTACACCAAAATGTCGTCGATGAAGACGATCACAAAGTGGTCCAAGTACTCCTTGAAAGTCTTGTTCATCAAATCCATGAAAACCGACGGCGCATTAGTCAACCCAAACGGCATGACCGTAAACTCGTAATGCTCGTATCTCGTACTGAACACTGTCTTAGGGATATCTGTAACACCCCCATTCATTATATGACATATAGTAGAAGGTCCAGCTGGAACCCGACACCATATACCACAGACAGTCGGAAGGGTTACGTATGAATAAACAAACTATCCAATTAAGACTACTCGTCCTAACATAGAGCATTCGAGTGGAAGCTTTTAAACAGTTGAAAGAACCCATAATTGTATCCAATAATCATGAATGTCCAACACCACTACAACTGGAATGAAAACAAATACACTGAAAGGTACATGGCCTTATGGCCTTACAGAGGTTCACTTAATTAAATAATGTTTTCCATACATCGGCTCGCAGGCCGGAAACACATGACAAAATAAAGTACAACTATTCGCTTTGGCCTTCTAGGGCCAGCACAGCAACATGGGCTCCAACCCGCTATTTGGTACTCGGCTCCGCAGCACCTCCAAGCAACATTCCACCGTATGGTGGCAAACAAAGTAACGGTCAGACAAAAGCCAACCAAATTATAACTCCCCACCCCTAACTCGGGACGGCGGTGCTCCTTCCCTGCAATTCATTATCCCAGCTAAATAATATATTACAAAGATGCTAGCCACAGGTGTAGGCCCGCACGGCCAAACACCCCGTGCACTCAGGGCACATTATCGGTGAATCCTGACACTTCAGCATCTTCACCACCACCCCCGGGATGCCAATAACGTGAGCATTTTAGCCTTTCTGACCACTGTATAAGGCTCTCAACTATGCCAACGGCCAGTCCCCTTTTCGGGTCTCTCGCACCGAACCACATAGCCCAGGTCCGATTCCACTTGCCCGTTGCTCACAACACGTAGTACACCTTAAGACGTACGCACGAGCCAAGCTTCTCTCGGATCTTGCCATTTCCAAACAATCACATAACCCAGTTATGTTCAAGGCCGGTTCCCAGACCGCCAAGTTAGCAGAACAACGATTCTGCTCAGTTTTCCGGGTGCGCCTTGGAGTTAATCCCCAAGGATCCCTGCTGCAATCTACCGCGTAGAAACCCGAAAACCCAAAGCATGGAGTCTTCTCCGGCAAACCATAACAAATGCAACATCACCGATCCAGACCAACATGTCCGGGTAGGCTTCACACACAATTCTTATGTCCTTACTTCGATTCCGGACTCTATATACAACACAAGGGGGACTATTCCCGTCAACCCCAAGGAACACCACACACTCGCCGCACACTCGCGTGAGCAGGTTTCCCTATGCAAAAAGGAAGAGATCTTCACATGCTCAAGTAGAGAATCGTTACCCTTGTAGTACGCTTTTGCGCCATGGAAAATTACACGGATAGAAGTCTTCACGACGGGATTTCCTCCCCAGATCCACTCTTGGTTCTCTAAACAGTGCTCCGATGCTCCGTCGGCGGTCGAAATCCTCCTCCTTCTTCCTCCTTGCTCTAACTCCTTGGAAAGAGAAAGCTTAAGGGAGAAATGATGAGTTAAACCACCATTCCCGGCCTTAACAGAGCAGGAACACGTCTGGGCCATCAGATCTTACTTAAAGAAAACAAACAGCTCAGATCTGTATAGAAATCCTCAAACCTGGGCACAACACGGCCTCGCACACGGTCGTGTCCCAGGCCGTGTGCCTCGATCCAGGCAAGATCGTCGAACGCAGAAAAAACAACACGGGCAAGACACGGCTGTGTCTCAACCTGACACGCCCGTGTCGGTTCCTCGACACGCCCGTGACCGGAGGCGTGTCACGAATAACCGTCACGCTAACCGTCACGACTCTAGGGAACACGGGTACTGACACGGGTAGGCACACGCCCGTATCAAATGACACGCCCGTGTCATTCTGCTGTGTTTCTTGTCGTGTCCTTCTATGGATACAGCCGGCCAAAACACTAAGCAAGATACGGCCTTGGACACGCCCGTGTCCCAGGCCGTATACCCCTATACAGGCACCAAAATCTCTTTTGGACGAGACTAGCTCGATAACGATTTTTGGGGCGTTACAAATCTCCCCCCTTAAGGAATTTCGTCCCGAAATTAAGTAAAGGTATACAAAAATTAAATGTTACCTGAGTGGAATAACTCGGGGTATTCCTCCAACATAGTTTGCTCTCGCTCCCAAGAAAGCTCCTCACGTCCGCAGTTATCCCAACGAACCTTAACCATTCGGACTTCCTTGTTGCGGAGCCGTTTGACTTCAACGTCTTCTATACGTATAGGCTTGACCTTTGTTGTCAACTCGTAATCCACTGGCACTTGATTAACCGCAACAATCTACGAAGGCTCTTGCACCGCCTTCCGCAACATCGATACGTGGAACACATCGTCTAGCCCACTCAACTCCACCGACAGCTTCAATCTATACGCTTCTTCGCCAACACACGCCAGGATTTCAAATGGTCCAAGGTATCTCGGACTCAGCTTCTTCAAGCATCGAACCCGCGAAACACCCTTGAACGACTTGATTTTTAAATACACCCAGTCGTCAACACTGAACTCCATGTTCCTATGCTTGGCGTTATAGTACTTTTCTTGTCTGTCCTGAGTGATCTTCAACCTTTCCTGAATTGTACGTACCATTGAAGTGGCGTCTCCCACCGCTTGACGTTTATACAACTTCGACTCGCCTGTCCCCAACCAAGACAACGGCGTACGACACTTCCTCCCATATAAGGCCTCGAATGGTGCCATTCCAATACTCGCTTGAAAGCTGTTGTTGTACGCAAACTCCACCATGTTCAGGTGATCTTCCCAATACTTTCCGAAATCTAGGACGCACATATGAAGCATGTCCTCCATCGTCCTGTTGACCCTCTCGGTCTGACCATCTGTCTGTGGGTGGAAGGCTGTGCTGAAACTCAGCTTAGTTCTCAACAAATTATGCACCAGCCTCCAGTCCTTTGATGTGAAGCGTCCATCTCGGTCACTAACAATACTGCGCGGCACACCATGCAACCGTACGATATTATCCACATAGAGTTTGGCTAACTTTTCCACTGGATCTTCCTTCCTATGCGGGATGAAATGCAACACTTTTGTCAACCTATCTACCACCACCCAGATGGCGTTGTTTCCCCTCTTCGACTTTGGCAAACCATGCACAAAATCCATCAAAATATCGTCGAATTTCCATTTCGGGATAGGCAAGGACTTTAGGAAGCCTCCATGCTTCTGTCACTCCGCTTTCACCAAGGCACAAGTTTGACACTTGGCCACATAAAGTGCTACATCCCTCTTTAATCCTGGCCACCAGAATAACTTCTTCATCTCTCTATACATCTTCGTGCTACCCGGGTGGATTGAGTACTTGGTATGATGAGCCTCGTACATCAACTCCTCCCGAAGATTATCTGCACTAGGGACGCATAGACGACCATCCTTCCTTAGCAGTCCATACTCAACCACAAACTGGGAATTTGACCCATCCAAAGATTCATCCAAGATCTGCTTCATGCTGCTATCCTTAATGAAAGCCCGTCGGACTCTATCAGCCAGGTCATACTGCACCTCTGTCCAATGCAATATTGCCCCGACACTAGACTGCCTATCGATATAGGAAATCTCTAATGCCTCCAAATCACGGACTAATCTCTCATCATGAACCGATAACCAACTGGCCCGCGCAGGATACCTGCGGCTCAACGCATCCGCCACCACATTTCCTTTCCCAGGTACATAATGTATCTTGAAGGTATAGTCCCCCAAGAACTCCATCCACCTCTACTGTCTCATGTTCAGATCCTTCTGATCTAGAAGGTACTTCAGGCTCTTATGGTCGGTGTATATATCGACCTTTACCCCGTACAGATAGTGCATCCACAGCTTTAGAGCAAATATCACGGCCGCTAACTCTAAATCATGGATCGGATAATTCATCTTGTGAACCTTCAACTGTCGTGAGCCACAGGCTATCACGCTCCCATGCTGTAGCAAAACACAGCCCAAACCACTGCCTGAAGCATCACTATAAATCTCAAACCCTTCGGTTCCACTCGGCGAACATAAAATAGGCGCTGTGGTCAACCGCCTCTTTATTTCCTCAAAAGCCTGCTCACATTCCAGCGACAACACGAACTTTTGATCTTTCCTTGTCAACGTCGTGAGTGGTAACTCTATCCGCGAGAAGTTCTCTATGAAGTGCCTGTAGTAGCCGGCAAGCGCCAGAAAGCTCCAAACTTCCGCCACTGAAGACAATACAGGCCACTCCCGTATCGCTGCTATCTTCGCCGGATCCACCGCTATCCCTTCACCGCTAACAACATGACCAAGGAACGCTACTGAGGATAACCAGAACTCACACTTGGAGAACTTTGCATACAACTGATTCCTCGTCAAGGTCTCCAACACCATGTGTAGATGCTTGTAATGGTCCTCCTCACACTGTGAGTATACCAAGATATCATCAATAAATACTATCATGAAATGATCCAGGTATTCTTTGAACGTCTTATTCATCAAATCCATAAACATGGATGGCGTGTTGTTCAGCCCAAACGGCATGACCGTGAACTCGTAATGCCAAAACCGTGTGCTGAACGCTGTCTTTGGGATGTCGCTTTCCCTTATCCTCAATTGGTAGTAACCGGACTTCAGATCTAACTTCGAATATACTGTTGACCCAACCAATTGATCAAATAGATCATCAATCCTGGGGATCGAATATTTGTTCTTCTCCGTAAGCTTGTTCAACTCCCGATAGTCAATACAGAGTCGCAAGCTCCCATCCTTCTTCTTAATAAAAAGAACTGTTGCGCTCCAAGGTGACGAACTTGGACGCACATACCCTTGCTCCAACAACTCCTGCAGTTGCACCTTCAACTCCGCCATCTCTCGCGGTGCTATCCGATATGGAAAGCGTGACACCGGTTTGGCACTCGGTACCAGCTCAATGGTAAAATCAATCTCCCGCTGAGGAGGGGCTCCTGGGAGATCATCTGGGAACACATCAAGATATTCAGACACAACTGGGATATTGTCCAGACTTGGCCTAGGTGTTGAAGCCTGCACTAAGGTGACAAACAGCTCTGCACTAGACCGAACTGCCTTAATCACTTGTAGGGCCGACATCAAAACTTTACCCGACCCCTTCATGCCCGCAAACATAGTCTCTTGTTCAGTATGCAGTCCCAACTTAACCTCCTTTCGGTTGCAATCGATGTAAGCTCGCTGCTCTGAGAGCCAGTCCATACCAAAGATTACGTCGAACTCCACTAACTGTAGAACCAACGCTCGCAAATCAAACACCTGGTCCCCAATCCAAATCTTTACCACACAGAACTTATCCGCTCGCATTGAGTACCCATTGGGCAACAACACATCCAACCTGTCTTTTGCCATCGAGGAAGGGACCCCGATGTTCGATATGAACCTTTCGGACAAGAAGGAATGTGATGCTCCTGTATCAAACAGGGCACTTGCCGGACGATCGAAAATCAACACGAAGCCTAGCACCAACAAACATAAGCTAACATATAAAAAAGGTAACAACTACATAAAGTTAAACTGCTAAAATTTAACTCATACCTGTCACCACGTCAGCTTGTTTCATGTCCTCTTGCAGACCAAGATTATAAACTCTAGGCTAGGCTGGAGCATGATGGGACGCGGTTGACTCCACCGCCTTCCCCATCTCTTCAAAGGTCGCTCCAAGCTTCCTCTCGGACTTTGCACGTCCGCTCCAACATTCACGAGCAAAGTGACCCGTCTTCCCATAGTTGTAGCAAGCTCCTGGAACTCGACTTGTGGTTGCCCCCGATGCACCAGACGAAGGGGCTGAGTTCGAAGTCTTCTGCTTCTTTCTACATCTGCGGAATCCTGACTTTGCATTTGGCACTTTGAACTCTGCCTTCTTCTAACATAGGTCCTTCTTCTCTTGGACTTTCTTCATAACCTTTTCCAATGATCGTGCCGAATTGACCAAGGCTAGGAAGCCCTGTGCCTTAAGCCCAGCAAGGAGTAACTGTAGGTCATCGCGTAGACCCTCATAGAATCGGTTGGTCTTCCTCTCTTCTTCCGTAAACATAGCACCAGCATACCGACCCAACTGTGTAAACTCGTTGAGATACTCGTCCACGCTTTTGGCTCCCTGAGTCAACCCAAGATACTGATTTTCAATCTCAAGCTTCTGAGCAGAGGGTAGATATCTGGACAAGAACAATCTTGAGAATTACTCCATAGGCACATCAGCAAGATGACTTCCCACTAAGATATGAAACTCCAACTCATCCCACCACAGCCTCGCCTCACCAGCCAAAAGGAAGGTCGCTATGGTGGTCTTCTGCCACTCTTCAGTTAACGTGGTCTTCAAGACACTCTTTATCGTAGAGAGCCAACCCTCAGCTTGAGCTGGCGTTCCAACCCCATCGAACCACAGAGGATTAAAGCCTATTACATGCTTGAGCTGTCTCTCTGTAGCCCTCCTCGGCTCTACCTGATCTACCACCAAGCGCTCCACCACTCTCGGCTCTGCCGCCCTAACCGGTTCTTGTTCTTTCACAGGAGGTGCGTGATGCATTTTCCCTGCAGGTTGGGCATTTATCATGGCAAAACCTGCTTCAGCCACCAACCTGATGGTTTCCGCTGAAGGAGGTGTTGTAGGCACATCCCACGGTGCACTACTTTTCACCGATTGCGGATGCTCCGATTGACCAGCACCGCTCCAAGCTTCTTATAATAGCAAAGAAACTAGATTAGATGACACACAAATTGCTAAAAGCAATCATTAGAACACTCAGGTTCCACAAAACAAGTGTATTTTTCATTCATAAGTGGACATTCATGGGTTCCTTTTGATGTTATAACGATGACGCACACATGTGCTCACCACCCCTTAAAAGAATTCGCCCACAAATTCATTTAAGCCTGACCGTAACCAGAAGTCTGATACCAAATTGTAACACCCACATCCGTCGTATGACATATAGTAGAAGGTCCAGCTGGAACCCGACACCATATACCACGGACAGTCGGAAGGGTTAAGTATGAATAACCAAACTATACAATTAAGACTACTCGTCCTAACACAGAGCATTCTAGCGGAAGCTTTTAAACAGTTGAAAGAACCTATAATTGTATCTAATAATCATGAATGTCCATCACCACTACAACTGGAATGAAAACAAATACACAGAAAGGTACACGGCCTTATGGCGTTACAGAGGTTCACTTAATTAAATAATGTTTTCCATACATCGGCTCGCAGGCCGTCCACACATGACAAAATAAAGTACAACTATTCTCTTTGGCCTTCTAGGGCCAGGACAGCAACATGGGCTCCAGCCCGCTATTTGGTACTCGGCTCCGCAGCACCTGCAAGCAACATTCCACCGCACGGTGGCAAATAAATCAACGGTCAGCCAAAGCCGACCAAATTATAACGACCCCGCCCCTAACTCGGGACGACGGTGCTCCTTCCCTGCAATTCATTAGCCCAGCTAAATAATATAGTACAAACATGCTAGCCACAGGTGTAGGCCCGCACAGCCAAACACCCCGTGCACTCAGGGCACATTATCGGTGAATCCTGACACTTCAGCGTCTTCACCACCACCCCTGGGATGGAAACAACGTGAGCATTTTAGCCTTTCTGACCACTATCTAAAGCTCCCGACTATGCCAACGGCCAGTCCCCTTTTCGGGACTCTCACACCGAACCACATAGCCCAGGTCCAATTCCACTTGCCCGTTGCTCACAACGCGTAGTACACCTTAAGACGTACGCATGAGCCAAGCTTCTCTCGGATCCTGCCATTTCCAAACAATCACATAACCCAGTTATATTCAAAGCTGGTTCCCAGACCGCCAAGTTAGTAGAACAACGATTCCGCTCAATTTTCCGGGTGCGCCTTGGAGTTAATCCCCAAGGATCCCTGCTGCAATCTACCGCGTAGAAACCCGAAAACCCAAAGCACGGAGTCTTCTCTGGCAAACCATAACAAATGCAACATCACTGATCCAGACCAACATGTCCGGGTAGGATTCACACACAATGCCTATGTTCATACTTTGATTCCGGACTCTATATGCAATACAAGGGGGACTATTCCCGTCAAACCCAAGGAACACCGCACACTCGCCGCACACTCACGGGAGTGGGTTTCCCTATGCAAAAAGAAAGAGAGCTTCACATGCTCAAGTAGAGAATCGTTACCCTTGTAGTATGCTTTTGCGCCATGGAAAATTACATGGATAGAAGTCTTTGCAACGGGATTTCCTCCACAGATCCGCTCTCGGTTCTCTAAACGGTGCTCCGATGCTCCGCCGGCAGCCGGAATCCTCCTCCTTCTTCCTCCTTGCTCTAACTCCTTGGAAAGAGAAAGCTTAATGGAGAAATGAGGAGTTAAACCACCATTCCAGGCCTTAACAGAGCAGGAACATGCTTGGGCCGTTAGATCTTACTTAAAGAAAACGAACGGCTCAGATCTGTACAGAAATCCTCAAACCTAGGCCGAACACGGCCTCGCACATGGCTGTTTCCCAGTCCGTGTGCCTCGATCCAGGCACGATCATCGAACGCAGAAAAACCACACGGGCAATACACGCCCATGTCTCAACCTGACACGTCCGTGTCGGCTCCTCGACACACCCGTGACCGGAGGCGTGTCACGAATAACCATCACGCCAACCGTCACGACTTTAGGGAACACGGGTACTGATAGGGGTAGGCACACGCCCGTGTCAAATGACACGCCCGTGTCATTCTGCCGTGTTTCTTGCCGTGTCCTTCTCTTGATACAGCCGGCCAAAACACCAAGCAAGACACGGCCTTGGACACGCCCGTGTCCTAGGCCGTGTACCCCAATACAGGCACCAAAATCTTTTTTGGACGTGACCAGCTCGATAATGATTTTTGGGGCTTTACAATATCACTCTCCCTTATCCTTAGCTGATAGTAACCAGACTTGAGATCCAACTTTGAGTACACCGTCGACCCGACTAACTGATCAAACAGATCATCAATCCTCGGGATCGGGTACTTGTTCTTCTCTGTTAGCTTGTTCAACTCCCGATAATCAATACAAAGTCTCAAGCTTCCGTCCTTCTTCTTAACAAAAAGTACCGGTGTGCTCCAAGGCGACGAACTTGGACGCACATACCCTTGCTCCAACAACTCTTGCATTTGAACTTTCAGCTCCGTCATTTCCTTAGGCACTAGCCGATACGCAGAGCGTGACACAGGTTTAGCACCTGGCACTTGCTCAATCGTGAAACCTATCTCCCGTTGAGTCGGGGCTCCAGGAAGATCGGAAGGGAACACATCAGGGTACACAGCTACCACTGAAATACTATCCATCGTAGGCTTAGGCTTTGCAACCTCCACTAGCGTGAAAAATAGCTCTGCTCCAGCATGAACCGCCTTCACCACCTGAAGAGCAGACATCAACGTCTTACTCGACCCTTTCAAGCCCGTAAAAGTCATCTCACGACCTGTTCCGAACTTAAGTTCCTTGCAACCGCAATCAATAAAAGCTTGCTGCCCCTAGAGACAGTCCATGCCAAATTTCACGTCGAACTCCACCAACGGCAGTAACGACGCTAGCAAATGGATCTCCTGACTCCCAATACGAATCTTAACGCAACAAATTCTCTCCGCGCGCATCGAACACCCATTGGGAAACAACACATCCAGTTTGTCCTTCGACACCGAAGAATGTACTCTGATGCACAATATGAATTCTTCGGACAAAAAGGAGTGTAAAGCTCCCGTGTCAAAGAGTGTTCTTGCCGGATTATCAAAAATCAAAACAAATCCTATACAAGCAGTGGTAAGGTAACACACACATAACAAGTATAAAACAATTTGACTTTCTATAAATTTAAACCATACCTGTCACCACATCCGCTTGTTTAATGGCCTCTTAATGGCCAGGATTATAAACTCTCGGTTGAGCCAGAGCATAATGGGATGCGATTGACTCCACCGCCTTGCCCTTCTCTTCATAAGTTGCTCCTGGCTTCCTTTCAGACTTGGGTCGTCCGCTCCAGCAGTCGCGGGCAAAGTGCCCCGACTTTCCACACTTAAAACATGCACCCGGGGTTTGACCCGTAGTCGCCCCAGAAGCACTGGAAGAAGGAGCTGGACACGAAGTCCTAGCCTTCTTAAAAAACTTACGGTACCCAGACTTTGAGGTAGTTGGCACCTTGAACTCAGACTTCTTATCACCAAAGCTTTTCTTTGCTTGTATATTCTTCATATCCTTTTCCAAAGAGCGGGCCGTGTTGACCACCCGCGTCATTGGCCCCGAGAACAGTAGCCTTAAGTCATCTCTTAGACCTTCGCAAAAACGGTTGGTCTTACGCTCCTCATTCGCGAATATAGAGCTAGCATACCGACCCAACCGAGTAAACTCATGTAGATACTCATCCACGCTGCTCTCTCATTGCACCAACCTTTGGAACTCATTCTCCAAAGCTATCCTCTGTGCCGAAGGGAGGTACCTTGCCAAGAACAGTCTCGAGAACTCCTCCATCGAGACGTCCGTCAGTGCCTTCCTCTCAAGAGATGCAGCTCTAGACCTTCCCACCACAGCCTCGCATCCCCGTCCAACAGGAATGTAGCTATAGTGGTCATCTGCCACTCCTCTGTTTCAGTAGCTGTCAGGACTCTCTTCACTCGGGAGAGCCAGTCTTCAGCTTGCGATGGGGTTCCCAACCCCGAGAACACAGGAGGATTAAAGCTCATAACGTGATTGAGCTGCCTTTCAGTTGCTCACCTCGACACCAAAGGCTCCACCACTACCTGCTCCACTCTTCTCAGTTCATCCCTTTGCAGTGGTACCTGCTCCATCGTAGGAGAGGGCTGCTGCATTTGCCTTGCAGGTTGCGCATTGATCATGGCAAACACTGCTTCGGCAACCAAGCGCATGGTTTCAGTCAATGGAGGTGTTGCAGGAGCATCGTTTGGTGCATTACTAGCCTCAGAAACACGGCGTTCTGGCGGCCCAGCACCGCTTCTGGTCACCTATAGTTGTACAAAACACTGTTAAGCAACCATACAAAATTCCAAAAAGCAATTATAGGAACATGCAGGTTCCTCAAACACGTGTATTTTCATTCCTAAGTGGACATTCATGGGTTCTTTTGATGTTATAACGATGATGCACACACATGTGCTCACCACCCTTTAAAAAGAATTCGTCCACGAATTCAATTAAAGCCCGACCGAAACTAGTATTCTGATACCAAATTATAATACCCCCCTATTCGTCGCATAGCATATAGTAGTAGGTCCGGTCGGGGCCCGACGCCACATACCACAGACAGACCGGGTGGTTACTCAATGGAAACCATCCAACTAATATCCAATGTCCTACACAGAGTCATTCTAGCGGAAGCAATTTAAAGTTGCAATAAAAAGAACCCAGCACGAGCATGAATGTCCACTACCCAAACCAATAGGAATGAAGTACAATACACTAGTACAGTGGCCTTAAGGCCTTACAAATTGTTTACTCAAATAAAATGTGTCTTCCATACCATGACACACAGGCCGGTCACACATGAATAAATAAGTAAACACTCAAAATAGGCCTTCGAGGGCCGGCTTCTCACCTTGGGCTTTGGCCCGCTATTTACCACTCGGCTCCACAGTACCTGCAAGTAACAATCCACCGCACGGTGGCAAACAAAAACAATGGTCAGCTATGCTGACCAAATTATAACGATCCCGCCCCCGAAATCCGGGCGGCGATGCTCTTTCTCTGCACTTTGTTAGCATAACCAAGCAGTATAGCGAATAAACACTTCATCACAGGCATGGGCACACACGGCCTCACACCCCGTGCTCTCAGGGCACATTCTCGGTGAACCGGTCAACATCACGTCAGTTCAAGCCATAGACGTCTCGGTCTCACCACTGCCACTAGGACGGCCAATCTTATGAGCATTTTGTCTTTCCGGCATTGGTCAAGTCATTTTAAGTCATAGACCGCCTAAGACCCCCCATCTATGCCAACGGCTCCAACCGAACGACATAGAGCGGGTACAGTTACGCCTAACCCGTTGCTCGCATCGCAACGACAATTTAAGCCATATGCGCTGGTCAAACATTCCCGAGTCCCAATCCGATACACACTTTATATAACCCAGTTATGTACAAGTTGGCTCCGAGAACACCATGCTGGCAGAATCACGTATCTGCCAAGTTTTTCGGGTGCACCTTGGAGTTAATCCCCAAGGCTCCCTATTGTAATCTACCACGTAGAAAACCCGAAAAGCAAACATCCGCACGGAGTATTCTCCAGCCACTTATGCAATGCAACATCACCGATGCAGACCAACTTGTCCGGGTAGGCTTCACACATCATGCCAACATCCGTTCTCGATTACGGACTCTACATGTACATAATGGGGACTATTCATGTCTACCCGAAGGAAAGCCTCAACTCACCGCAAACTCGCGAGAGCGGGCTTCCTATGCAAAGGAAAAGAGGACTTCACATGTCCTAGGATGAGAATCGTTACCCTAGCATTTTTCCTTGGCGCCATGGAAATGTATGCGGATGAAAAGCATCGCAATCTCCTCGCCTCCGTAGATCTGAAGTCGGCTCGCGATTTGGAGCTCTGAATCTCCGCCGGTAACCGGATATAGCCTCCTTTCTTCTTCCTTGCTCTCCCCTCTCTCTAGACTTTAGAAAGAGACTAAGTGAAAGAAATGAGGGATTTGAAACCCTATTCCCGGGTATATCCCAGTAGGAACAACCCCCAGCCGTCGGATCCGAAAATAAGGAAACGAACGGCCACGATCCGGAGCTGAAATGCAAAATCTAGGCCGAACACGGCCTGCGACACTCCCATGTCCCGGGCCATGTTCCCCATTCGCCGTCGAAACTGACACGTCCCAAAATTCACACGGGCACCTGACACGCCTGTGTTAAACCTGACAAGCCCATGTTAGACCTGACATGCCCGTGTCATCCAGTATACTCCCGTGTTCCCGGGCGTGTTCCTCCATCAATACAGGACCAACACCAACCCGAGACACACATGGGTCTTGGACACGCCCGTGCCATATATGACACGCCCGTATCATACCCGAACACGCCTGGGCTCTAGTCCGTGTTCACTGTCTCGACACTTCGTGGAGCACAATTCATCGACCACCCGACACGGCCTTGGACATGCCCGTGTCCTAGGCCGTGTTCCTTGTCTTGACACTTCGTCGAGCGAAAATTATCGACTTCCCGGGCAGATCGTCGACATGAGCTCGACACGCCCTGGGACACGCCCGTGTCTCCGCCCGTGTTCGCCGCTCGATGATCGTCGACACCAAAATTCGTCGACCTCTCGGCCAAATCATCGACCCAAATGCGACACGCCCTGGGACATGCCCGTGTCCCAGGCCGTGTGCCCCCAGCCAAATTCCAAACTTGGCTCAAATTGCCTCCCGTCGCTCTTTTGAGTTTCGGGGCATTACATTGGTCATGCTGTATGTTGATGATATGGTCATCACATGGAATTCAGAGGAGGAAGTAGCAAGGCTCAGGGCTGGGCTAGCTATTCGCTTTGAGATGAAAGACTTAGGAGAGTTTCATCACTTTCTTTGTCTCGAAGTGGAGAGGAAGGAGAGCGGGATACTCATTTGCTAGAAAGGATATGCGGATCGCATTGTGAATCAATTCATCATGAAGGAATGGAAGAGTTACTTTACTCCTCTGTATCATGGGCTGAAGCTTCGACGAGATGAAGGAAGGATTCTTCCTGAACCCTTGGTGTTCAGAGCTCTAGTGGGGAGCTTAATCTACCTAACGATTACAAGGCCAGACATTGCTTACGCTGTTGGCCGAGTAAGTCAGTTTATGGCAGAGCCAATGAAGTCTTATCTGGTATCGGCAAATAATATCTTGAAGCTTGTAAAGTCTACTTCTGATATGGGGCTCATTTATAGGAGGTACGCGGACTTTTCTTTATTATGATAAACGGATGCTGATTATGGTGGTGACTCGGATGATCGAAGATCAACATCGGGTTATGCTTTCAATTGTGGATCAGCTAGCGTCTCGTAGTGTAGCAAGAAGCAGGACTCAGTGTCCGTCTCGACTACGGAAGCAGAGTACAAGGCTTCGGCTTTGGCTGCTCGAGAAGCCATTTGGCTAAGGAGGCTAGTTGAGGACATCTATGAGGAAGTGCAAGGTCCAACTCTGCTCCGAGGTGATAATGAAAGTGCTCTCAAAATGGTGAACAATATAGTTTGTCATGCAAGGATGAAGCATATAGAGATCGAGCAGCACTTCATAAGAGAGAAGGTGTTGGAGGGATCTCTTATGGTCGGATATGTTCGGAGTGAAGACAACCTTGCTGACATCTTCACGAAGCCGCTGTTGAAGGGGCCATTTCAATGACTACAGGGACTATTGGGCTTGATCACCACTTCTCACTTCAAGGCGGAGTTTTGAAAATTTTGAAGTGAAAGTGGGTGATTGAGCAGACCATGCGGTCTGAGTCCGCGGCCTGGGCTGACTGTTGTTGTGGCCTGGGTGGTCTGCGGCCAGAGTAGACTTGGCAGTTTGGGCGTCTAGTGGAGCGGCCTGGGCGGTCTATCTTTGCGGACTATAGGAGCAGCCTGGCGGTCTGGTGGTGGCGGCCTGTGTGGTGTTCTGGAGGTAGCTGTATGGTTAGCTGGAGTTCGCCATCCTGGGCGGACTTGGATTGGAGTCCACCTGCTTCAGCGACCTGGCTTGTAGCCGGTTTGTTTTGCGAAATTTCCTATCCGCCGACTGTGCGGACTGATTGCTAGTCCGGCAGTTGGCCACAGGCTTGGCTGATGTGCGAGTTGGAGCTTGCGTGTTTTACCAAGCTCTGGTAGAGCGTTGGTGATCTGTCTTGTGAGCTAGCAGACTGGGGCCTTGTCCGCCGAGCTCGGGTCGGGCTCTTGGTGGTTTGCTGGACTTGGTCACACTCTATTGCAAGTCCAGGGTGTCCAAAGTGACCGCAAAGTCTGTTGTTGATCGGGCGATTCGCCTGTTGGTTGTGGATTTGTGCGGTGGGCTGATGCAGTGTCCGTTGAGTCCGCTATAGACCGGGTGGTCTGCCTGTTGGTCGTGGACTCATGTGGCGGGCTGAGGCGTTATTCTCAAGCTTTGCGGACTATGGCCATGTCCGCATATGGCGTGCGGACTGATGCAGTATGGGTTGTGGCTGTGTCCGTGTGTTGTAGTGTGGCGGACTAGTGCTGTGCTTGCGGGCTATGCGGGTTGTTGCCTTGTCCGCCTAGTGTGTGCGAACTAGCACGGAGTCCGCCTGGTGGTGGACACATTGTGTTGGATCATGGCAGGTTGGTTGAAGTCCGACTAAGTCCTTGCAGACTCGGCGGACTAGGCTTTGCTAGCTGCAAGCTGGGGTGGTGACTCTATTCATTATGGCGGTGACCACACTCCTCACCGCTCCTATAAATAGACCCCCCTGGCACGTCTACAGTAATTGAGGGAAGAGTAAGTTGAGACTTGGTTAAGTGATGTGGTCTCAGTTTTCTTGTCCGCGCGGTTTGATCAGAGTTAACTGGTTGTTGTTTGCAGGCTGCGCGGCTAGCACTGTGGAGCCAGGAGTTTGGCTTTGACTTCGGTCAGGTTCAGTGAAGTTTGCGGTTACAATCGCCGGTCTCAGCAGGTCTCTTCTTCGGTGTTGGATCCCTAGTTTGATTTGGGCTAGGTTCACTAAGTTAGGATCTTGTGACCCATCTTGTATAGCCAGGGTCATAGTTGTGTCCCAGAGTCTAGGCCAAGTCCTTATTTTCAACATCACATGGACCAGCCATCATCAGACTCTAGAGACTTCAAAGACTTAGAGATTTCAAAGACTTGGTAAAATGAGTTTGACATTCGTCGAACTCAGGTCGACGATAGTCATGCTCAGCTCGACGATCTCAGAGAAAATTCTCTGAGCTGAGCTCGACGAACTTGATTCTCAGGTCGACGATCTTTGGACTCTACCTTCAGCATTCTATGTCCAGACTTTGTTCTCTAGGATCAAGTCGACGAACTTAGTTCTCTGGTCGACGATTTCTGGATTCTCTACTTCAACTTATTAATCCAGATGCCTCTCAATTTCCTAAGTCCAGAATCATCTCCAGTCGACGAATTCAAGATTCTCAGCTTGACGAACTTTGACCACTTTGGCAAGAGTTATATAGCAGCAGTTAGTCGTTCTCAGCTCGACGAAAACAAATTCTCAGGTCGACGATTTCTGGATACTTCACTTCAACACTTTATTCCAGAAGCATCTGAAATATTCTATGCCCAGAAATATTTTGCTGAACTTCACTCGACTAAACCAGTTATCAGCTCGACGAACTCCATACACAGAAAAGTCAAAGTTTCTAGAGAATGCAGTTCTGTTTTAGCTCGACGATCTTGGAACTCTGCTCGACAAACATAAGTTATCCGGTCGACGAACACAGCAACTCGGCTCGACGAACTGTGAACTCAGCTTGACGATTTCTGTTATCTGTTCGACGAATCCAGACTTAGTTATTTCCTTCCTTTTGTCCCCATCTTACTGCAATAATTCCTGTGTAATTAATGCTCAAATATTATCTGAATATAGCCATTAAAAGGAGCATTTATTATGGTCTTCTCCAGCATTATTGCTTGATGTTTTTCCATGGGACAGTTGGGGAAATAAATCAATGTAGTTTATTCCCAAGGCCGTCAGCATTGATTGTAGAGGATTTCAAATTTCAAAAGACAATTTTTGACAGGAAATATAAAAGAGATTTTCTCTCTTTTCCTGCAGACAAGAGACAGAAGATAGACAGAGAACATAGACACACAAACAACAAATACAATCAGTCTGAATAAAGGAATTCTCTTCTCTTTCTTTCACAGATCTCTGATATAGAGAAGAAGCCCTAGACCAGAAGAACATCTGCTATCTGAAGAAGAAGAACAATCAATCAAAATCAAGAGTCTTCATTGTTCAACTCTCCAGGACACTTCAAAGTACAACAACTATTCCATCTGTTAAGAAGTTCCTGAAGATCTTTCTAGTCAAGGCTTAAAAATTGAAGTCCTATCACCCTGAAGCAAAGCTCCAGTTTTTCCAGAACCATTCCACATCTCAGCGGGAGCTATTTTCTAACATCATATCCACAAGTCTTCTCAGCTGTATATTGAGAAATAGAAGATAATATCATCTCTCACCCCCACTGTTATAAAGGGTTATAACTCACTTCAAAAGTTATTCTTGTGTTTTCTGGTTGCCCTTTCTTTTGTTCTTGCTGTGTTTATGCTAACTATATTTGCTGTGTGTTTGTGATTATTCATTTGTTAAACTGCAGTTTTTATTTACAGCAAAAGCTGTAAAGTTTTCTAAAGGATTTTAGGATACTCTATTCACCCCCCCCCCCCTCTAGAGTATTTCAGATCTAACATATCACTTTCAATTGGTATCAAAGCAGGATTCCCTTGGTTGTACAAGCTAACCCTCGAACCGAAGATCCTGAGTTAGATCTATCATTTCATTTCCATTAGATTTATAGTCACACAGTATGGCACATAATAAGGACTATGCAAGCACCAGAACTCCAGTATGCAATCTAAATAAGTTTGTCATCTGGAAGGCAAGAATTAAGTTGTACATGAACTCTATTGATGAATATATCTACAACTCCATTTTGATAGGTCCCCCTCAAGCATCTACTTCTGCAACATCTTCAAGCACAACTGCAGTTCCACCACCTGAGTGGACTGAAGCCTAGAAGAAGGCAAAGATTGTTGATGCCAAGGCAATGAATATACTGGCACAAATAATGTCAGATGATATCTTTAAAAAAGTGGCTGAATGCACCTCAGCCAAAGCCATTTAGGACTCCCTAAATCAAATGGTGGCTGGATCAGCAGATGAAAGAAAGGTCAGGAGATCCAATCTCATATCCTTATATGAGAATTTCAAGAAAGAAGAAGCTGAGTCAGTGGCTGATATGTACAATAGGTTAAGCTCAATCTTCAATGAGCTAAAAACCTTGGACAAGGATATCACCCTCACTAAGGTGAATGATAAGATCCGTATGTGCTTCCCAAGCTCATGGGATTCAAGTATCTGTCCCATCAAGGAGGCCAGAAGCTTAAATGAGATTTCCACTGAATCTCTCTTAGGCAAGCTTAAGTCCTATAAACAGCAGATCAAATCCAGAGATGCAGCTGAGCAAAGAACACCTCATCCAGCAAGAAAAGAACAAAGAATTGCATTCAAAGCTGCTAAGGATACATAGACTTCAACCACAAATGAAGAGTTGATGAGTCTTTTTGCCAAAAGATTCTACAAAATGGCAAGGAAAGACTTCAGGAGAAATTCATCAAGGCAGGATGACAAACCAAGGTATGACAAAACACCAACTAAAGTAGTGGTGTGTTTTGGTTGCAGGAAACCTGTATACTTCATCTCTGAGTGTCCATAGAATCAGACGAAGGAAAAGAGAAGAGAGAAAGATATCAGAAGACAACACAACAGCAGGCCTTCCTCCAGCAAATATAAGAAGAAGGAGAAAGGCTTTGTGGCTGAATCTTGGAGTGAAACTGAGGATGAATGAACATCCTCCAGCTCCAATGAAGATGAAGAAGAGGCAAGGGCCAAAGAAGTCTGCGTAATGGCCATTGATGCCTCCAGGAGCCATTCAAAAGAAGAAGATTCGGACAATGAAGCAGTTTCAGATTCTGAAGCTGACAAGGTATTATATTCCTTTGATTACAATTTTGATTCATTTAAATCTGAATTTAAAACAATGTGTATAGACTTAATTAACTCAGAAAAAGAAATTAAGACTCTTAGGGAAAAATTAGGAAACCTAGAGAATGTTAATTCAGAAAACAATAGGTTAAATGATGAATTAACCTTAGCTAATGAACAAATTATATTGTTAAAGACTGAGCTATGTGAGGCTAAACAACTTGAGGAATCTCTCAATGGGAGAAGCCTCAAGCTGATGGACATTACAAGCACAGTTAATGCCAGATTGAATGGAAAGCTGGGCTTGAGTGCATCATCAGGTTTGATTCTCAAGAAAAACATTTTATCAACCCCCATCAAATTTGTTTCAGATAAAGGAAAAGAAATAATAAACTATAATCAAACCATAGAACAAATTCCAAAATCAAATGGTCAAAGTAATAAAAATCAGAAAACCACAAGTAAAAACAAAGTTTAGCAGAATTCGTCGAACTTAGATCGACGAAATGTTGTCCGTTCGTCGAACCAAACTCGACGAATGCTGAACGCAAATTTTAACTATAATCAGTCGTCTAACTGCGATCGACAAACACTATATGGTTCGTCGAGCAGAGGTCGACGAACGTGGGGCACAAAAAATGAACATGTTCATTCTCTGGGCAGAGATCGACGATCTCATCCCAATTCGTCGAACTCTGGTCGACGAACTCACAATAATTCGTCGAACCCAGAAAGACTTAATAAAAACTGTAATTCTAATAATTCTAGGAAACCATTTAATCCTGTAGCTGATTGGGTAATACCACCTAGAAGATATCACCCACTAGGATATAAATCTCAACCTGAATTTTTTGTTATATCCAGCTTCTCTTACCAGCAAAACAAAGGACCCAAGGTAACCTGGGTCAAGAACAACTAATTGTTTTCATTGCAGGTGAAGAGCTGTCTAGTAAATAATCAAATATGGTACCTGTACTGTGGATGATCCAAACATATGACTGGCAGCAAGGACAACTTAACCAACTATAAATCCAAGCTAGGACCAAAGGTTATCTTTGGTGATTCAAAATGTGCCCAGTCTGAAGGTTTTGGAGAAGTGAAGATTGGAGCAGTCACATTCAAGAAAGTGCAGAGGACTCAAACATAACCTCATCTCCATAAGTCAGTTATGTGATGAAGGTTATCAGGTACACTTTAACTCATCTTCTTGCACTATTGCTAATAAAGAAAAACAAACTATTTTAATTGGGAATAAACAAGATAACATATACTTAGTTGATTTTCTTTCTGTCAATTCTGATATCTGCTTACTTAATATAACTAGTAATCAGAATGATTTATGGCATAAAAGGCTAGGTCATGTAAACTTGAAAAACATTGTTAGGTTATCAAAAGACAACCTTGTTAGAGGTTTACCTTTTGGTCCCTGCAAGAAGGAAGGCCTTTGTAGGGCTTGTCAACTAGGCAAGCAAACTAAATCTAGTTTTAAATCTGTTAATAAAAGTGATTCACCTAGGATTTTGTATTTGCTACACATGGATCTCTTTGGACCCATTGTTGTACAAAGCCTAGGAGGGAAATCCTACAACTTAGTTATAGTGGATGACTTCTCAAGGTTCACTTGGGTGTCCTTTCTGAGATCTATGTCAGATATCTTTAAGGTTCTTACATATTTTCTCAGGGCCATACAGATTGAGTTCTCTACTCATGTTGCATTGATCAGAAGTGATCATGGCACAGAGTTTGAGTCTCTTCTTATGCATGAGTTCTGTGAGAAGGAAGGTATCAGACACTGCTTCTCAGCTCCTAGAACTCCCCAACAAAATGTGGTGGCTGAAAGGAAAAATAGGACACTAATTGAAGCTGCAGGTACATTACTTGCAGATGCTTACAGGCCACTAACCTTTTGGGCAAAGGCTGTAAACACTGCAAATTATGTCCTGAACAGAAGCCTGATACATAAACTAAAGAACAGGAATCCCTATGAATTACTTATAGGGAAGCAACCTAAAATCAACTATTTTAAAGTATCTGAATGTATATGTTATATTCACAACAACAATAAAAGATATATTAAAAAGTTTGAGGCTAAGGCTGAAGAGGGAATCTTTATAGGATATTCCCAAGTAAGCAAAGTCTATAGGGTTTTTAATAAATCATCTCTAAAAATTGAACAATCTATTCATGTTACATTTGATGAAGCTAACATGTCTTGCAAGGAGAAAGAGATTTTTACCAAAAGCACTTTGTAGGTACCTCACTTGTGTGAGAATTTGGATGGACTAAACCTCACCCAAGATGTTCCAACACATCCTTCTCCACAAGTCATTGAAGAAAGTGAAGATGAAGGCACTGAAGGAATTGATCTTCCCCCAACAGCAAACATAATTCCACAAGAGGAGATATCTCCTACTGCTATTGCAGAACCAACTCCACCCACTGATCTTGTCACACTAAGGGAGCACCCCAGATTTCAAGTGATTGGAGACATATCAGCAGGTGTACAGACAAGGCATCAACTCAACCAAGATTTGATGCATGCCTATTTTCTCTCTCAGGTTGAACCTCTATCCATCCATGATGTAGAGAAAGATCCTCACTGGATCATTGCAATGCAGGAGGAATTAAACCAATTTGAGAGATGTAGAGTTTGGGATTTGGTTACAAGACCCCAAAACTACCCACTAATTGGAACCAAATGGGTTTACAGAAACAAGCTGGATGCCCAAGGAGTGATTGTGAGAAACAAGACTAGACTTGTTGCTCAAGGATATAGGCAAGAGGAAGGAATAGATTATGACCAAACCTTTGCACCTGTGGCAAGGTTAGAGGCAATCAGAATATTCCTTGCCTATGCAGCCTACAAGAGATTCAAGGTCTATCAAATGGATGTGAAGAGTGCATTTCTAAATGGAGTATTAAAAGAAGAGGTTTATGTTGAACAACCTCCAGGTTTTGTCTCTCCAACTCACCCTCTTATGTTTTTAAATTTCATAAAGTTCTTTATGGTCTAAAGCATGCTCCAAGAGCTTGGTATGAGACCTTATCTAGCTTTTTGATATAACATAAGTTCATTAGAGGCATAGTAGATAAGACACTTTTCACTAGACATCATAAGGACCAAATATTGTTAGTATAAATATATGTGGATGACATCATATTTGGGTCTACTGATTCAAAATTATACAAGAGGTTCTCTAACCTCATGCATTCTAAATTTGAAATGAGTAGCATGGGTGAGCTCTCCTACTTCATTGGTCTCCAAGTGAAGCAGCTTCCTGATGACATCTTCATCTCCCAAGCTAAATATACAAAAGAACTTATCAAAAAGTTTGGGATGGCTGATGCCTCAGCAAAGAAAACACCTATGGCTACAAATGTTGTAATAGACTCTGATCCACATGGGAAACCTGTTGACCAGAAGTTATATAGGGGCATTGTTGGGTCCATACTATATCTTACAGCTAGCAGACCTGATATCATGTTTGCCACATGAAAGTGCGAGTTAGATCTGATATACTCTAGAGGGGGGGGGGGGGTGAATAGAGTATGGTGCTTGCTAAAAACCTTTACAACAGTTGTTGTATTCTAATGTGAACAGGGAAGCATATAGTAAAAAGTAAATCTAATCACAGAATGATCACAGAGCAACCTAATCACAAAACAATCACAGCCAGAAACAAAAATAAAGACAAGCAACCAGAAGACACAAGAAGCTATAGTGGTTCCCCAATCAACCTGAGTACATCCACTCTTCTACCACCCTAGGTAGGAATCCACTGTAGGATGAGTTGATCAGCTGTCCTGGGCACCAATGAGCTTTTGATAAGGTGCTCAAAAACCAAACCAGATTTTTTGATCAGGTGTCTTGCCACCAATGAGCTTTTGATAAGGTGCTCAAAAACCACACACAAACTTTTGAAGGGAGTTTGAAAAACCCTTTACAGTAGAGAGAGAGAGGGATGAGAAGATCTTCTCTGTCAACAGTCAGAGAGAAGATTATGGATGTTGTCAAAGCTCCCCCTGAGATCTTGAGTTGATCAGGAAATGAAGCTTTGCAGTAGGGTGATAGGCCTTCAGAAAATTGATCTCCAGCAAATGATGATTTCAGCAACAACTGAAATGTGAGGTGTCTGGAGTCTTGAATGATGATAGCCTTGAACACTTGAATCAAAAGAGATCTGAAGATTTCAGTTTGTTGATCTCCTTTGGTAATGTGTTCTTGTATGAATTCTTGAGACAGAGAATGTCTGCAACTCTCTTTCTTTCTCTTGTGTGATTGTTATTGTGAGAGTTGTTGCAGAGAATCTTTTCCTATCTTGTTGTTCTTCTGTATTTCTCCTTGTTGTTGTAGGAATTGAAAAATCTTATCTTTTATTCCTTTTCTCTGAATAAAAATGATCCTCTATCAAGATAGCCATTGGCCTGTCATTATTGACTTCCTTAATTGTTGTTGTCTTCTAGAGGAAAGTCCAATAAAACATTCCTTGAAAATCCCTTGAAACTTGCTCCAGAATAAATGAAAACGGCTACAAGATCTCTGAATTAAATGCTGAGAATAATTCCTTAACTGTCTGAATTTGAATCTTGAAAATCGTTGAACTCTTCAGAAAAACGTCGAACTGAGCTCAGAGATTTGGACTTAGACAGCAACAGAGATCATCGATCTGAGCTCAACTATCGTCGAACTGAGCTCAGAGATAGAGAATAAAACTGGAGTCAAGATCGTCGAACTGAGCTCGAAGATCGTCGAATGGAGTTCGACGATTTGTTGAAGTTGAGCTCAGCGATCGTCGAATGGAGTTCGACGATCCGTCGAAGTGAGCTCAACGATCGTCGATTGGAGTTCGACGATTCGTCGTACTGAGCTTGACGAAATGACTTAGTCTCCAAACAGAAAAACCTGGTCTTGAGGGCAGCTTCCAAACCTAACTACTAACCCTTAGACTCAGATCTAATTGACCTTTAGATCTATACAATGAGGTCAAAACAGGTTTCCTAAGAGACATAGTGATCCTGACCCAAATCGGTAATAGGGTGTTCCAACAATCTCCCCCTATATGGGTTAGGATTACTATTTACAGATATTGGAAAAATTATAAACATACAGAACAACAATATAACAACAAAACATTGCAGAAACACAGATAATATCTCAAGCAGATCATAAAACAGCAAATATTGTCACCTTACAGATTTACTCCTTTTCTTTGCTCTTTATAAGTTCTATTTCCCTGTTTGGATTAAGAGCTTCCTTCTTTGATCTTCTGTCATCAGCTGCACCTAGAGATGTTTGTTGTTTATGCCTTGGTACTACAGCTTCAGGGTACAGCTTCATGTAGCTTTCAGAATCAAAAAACTTGCTGGAAGCATATCTTTCAAGTTCCTTTTTCCTTGGATCAGACAGAGTAGTGATACTGGAGGTGTCTTTGCCTTGCTCTCTGGCTTTCTTAATCTGATCCAAAGCAGCTAATTCCTTCATCCTAGCTGTCCAGGAAGTTTGATTGTTCTCTGGATCTTCAAAGGGAACTGGAGGCTCATACCTATTAGAGGGATTATCTGGAGGAGCTCTGGAAGGAACTAAATCTATCAACTTATAAGGAAAGGGACCTGAAGTAGTATCAGATGAACCTGGTCCTTCCCTTGAGTAAGGATGTTGCCTGGAGTAACCTTTGGAATAAACTTGAAGTTCTCTTTGGTTGCCTCTGTAGTTTCCTCTCCTTGATTGATAACCTCTAGATTGGCTTCCCCTATGTTGAGATCTTCCTTGAGGCTGATATGA
Organism: Platanthera guangdongensis; assembly: GCA_039583875.1. Classification (NCBI taxonomy): domain Eukaryota; kingdom Viridiplantae; phylum Streptophyta; class Magnoliopsida; order Asparagales; family Orchidaceae; genus Platanthera; species Platanthera guangdongensis. The sequence continues at coordinate 63,529,783 of CM077154.1, forward strand.
GGTTTGACTTCTAGCAGAGGGATGGGATGCAGAGCTACCACTTGCACCTGCACTAGGTGAAGGAGGAGGATGGAACTGAGAGGAACCTTTCTCATATTTTCTCTTTTTCTTCATAGCTTTCAATTGATTCTTGGAATATTGCATCCAGTGTTCAGTAATGGGGCAGTCATGCAATATGTAGTATGGAATATCATTAGTATCTTTGACTTTAGCTGGTGGAACTCTTTTCATAGCTTTGCTCCTGGCTTTTCTTTTCCTTGCTATAGTAGCTGAGGAATCATCTGAATCAGTCCTGTATTGATCACTTTCTGAGCTTTGTTCATCATACAATGCATCAATCCTTTTCAGATAGTCTTTCTATTGTTGTGATTGATCAGGAGAAACAGTAATGACAACAATAGTAGTAACAGCGGGAGGAGGAGAAATAGAAGCAGCACTAGCAGAGGAGATTACATCAGCAGATACAAAACTTTCAGGAGCAACACTCTCAGAAGATACAACAGCAACAGGCAATCTAACCACTTCATAAGGCATCTCCCCCTGCCTAGATTCAGTCAAGACTGGATCAAGGCACCCAGAGGAAGGGATTGCCTGAGGAATGAGAGAAGATAGCCTGGCAGACAGGTCTGCAACTGACTTTAGGAGTGGAGCCAAGGAGGTCTCCAACAGAAATGATAGCCCGGGAGCTATCAGCTCATAAAGTCTGTCTGCTAAGGCTGGAATATCTACATGCTCAATAGGGATTTGAGCAGAGGTAGGGACTGAAGGTGGAGCAGCTGGAGATGTTGGTGGAGAGCTGGTGTATGGTGGAAGTGAAGGTTGAGATATGGGGATTGTGGAAATTGAAGATAATGGAATTGAAATGGATGGGGTGAAGGATGGTTGTGCAATGATGTCTTGCAGTAACTATTGATATGATGTGGATGAAGAGGGTAGATCAGGAGGGGATGAAGGGGAATCATCCATAAAGGAATCATCCAGAAGTGTGAAAGATGGAAGTTGAGATGATGAATTAATTTCCTGATGTGGGTAGTGATGTAAAGGATGGAAAAGTTCTTCTATTTGAGGTGGAGGAATTGGAGAATGGATAGAAGTAGGAGATGGGGTTGAAATTATGATTGTGGATGAAACTGAGATGGTGGAGGTGACTGGTGGAGATGAAATAAGAGGTGGAGGAGGAGGAGAAGCAGCAGGCAAGTCTTCTGCAGGGGCAGAGACTTGAGGGGAAGAGACTGTAACAGTCCTTGTGCCTGAAGTGGTAGATGCAGAGGGCTTGCTGGGCTTCACTATCTGCCTGTCCCATTTGCCAAACAGGGCACAGGAGAGCCTCTTGGAGGCATTGATGTGCATCCCATTTGAGACTAGCAGGGCAGGGCATCTGTTCTGAAGAAATAGCCCTAGTATCCTTCCATAATTCACAAAATTCTTATTTATCTTCTTCTTAATCAGGTCAAAGAATACTTCTCCCCAGTTTAACTGTTTCTTATCCACAATAGCACCCATCAAACACAGCTGATACCTGGAGATGGTATCATGGGCTGAGTGCTTGGCCAAAAGCACTTTTCCTACAACATCAGCCAGGAATCTGTACTCAACAACCAAATTCTTCTTCAACAGCTTGCTAGGGTTTGCATCAGAATGACCCATTCTAGCAAGTAAATCAGAAAATTCTTCTCCAGACAACTCATCAGAATCCTCTCCAGAAGTCAATCCAAAAATCTCTATCAGGATAGTAGGAGTCAGAGGTACCTGGGTGCCAGAAATTGAGCCAACAACTGTATTTTGGTCCTGGTTGTGGGCAGTATAGACCCACTCCTTGATTTCATCAGTAGCCAATTTTATTCTGGTGGACATTATAGTAACCAGCTTTTGCTCCTTGAAAAGTTCTAGAATATCTTGGAAAATCTGATCACTGTTATTGAAAGAGTCCATATCTATATCAAATCCTGCATCAAATTTCATGACGGCCAGAACGATGATGGAGATGGCCCTTGCTTCCTGCAAAACTCAACAAACAAACGACCAAGTGTAGAGAAGTTTGGAGGGAAAGAGAATTTTTGCAGAAAGTATGAAAGCGCAAGGAAGAACGACGACCGAAAAAAGAGTTTTATATTAGGGTTCGACACAGAAAAGGAAAGATCGTTGAACTCAGTTTGACGATCGGGGCTTCTAAAGGAAACTGAAGGGTCATCAACATCGTCGATCTCTGTTCGACGATATTTGAGAGCGTCGAGCTCCGTTCGACGATATTTGAGAGCGTCGAGCTCCGTTCGACGATAGTTCAGAAAATAAAATCGTCGAGCTTCGTTCGACGATCGCTGACCTGGAGAGATAGTTGAACACTATCTGAGAAGCGCTGAACTCTGGTCGACGATTTTGGAAAGCGTCGATCTCCGTTCGACGATCTGGGGGAAAATCGTCGAGCGCAGTTCAGAGACCTAAAATACACTCTAGACACTAGAAAAATCAAGATGTTTGCTTAGTTTTGGTCAATTTTTTAGAGTTTTAAAATCTTGGATATTATTTTAAACTTCCTCCATCTAACATTCCTAACTGATTTAGGAAGAAGGTGTGTTTCTTTTCATCCAAGGGTTTGGTGAAAATATCTCCCCTTTCCAAATCAGTTGGGATATATTGAAGTTCAATTTTATTTTTCTCAACATTATCCCTTAGAAAGTGATGCCTAATTTCTATATGTTTTGTCCTACTATGGAGGACTGGATTTTGAGCTATAGAAATAGCACTGTTATTATCACAAAAGATTTTAGACTTCTCTAAGTTGTAGCCATAGTCTAGGAGTTGGTTTTGAATCCACAAGATTTGTGAACAACAACTACCTGCAGCCATATATTCAGCTTCAGCAGTTGAAGTTGACACAGATGTTTGTTTCTTGCAAAACCAAGAGATAAGTCTGTCACCAAGAAACTGACAAGTTTCAATGGTGCTTTTCCTGTGAATTCTACATCAAACATAATCAGCATTAGAAAATCCAGTTAAGTCAAATGCTGAGTCTTTTGCATACCAGAGACATAAATTTGGACAACTTTAAACATACCTGAGAATCCTTTTTACTAATGTTAGGTGTGACTCTCTAGGGCTCACTTGGAATCTAGCACAGATGCATGTAGCAAACATTATGTCAGGTCTACTAGCTGTAAGGTACAATAAAGAGCCAATCATTGCTCTATATATTGTCTGATCAACAGGTTTCCCATGTTCATCAGCATCTAATACAACATTAGTAGGCATAGGTGTTTTCATGCAAGATGCTTCAGACATACCAAATTTCTTAACCAATTCATTTGCATACTTGGTTTGAGAAATAAATATGCCTTCAGCATGTTGTTTGATTTGCAATCCTAAGAAGAAGGATAGCTCACCCATGCTACTCATTTCAAATTTAGAATGCATTAGGTTGGAAAACCTTCTGCACAAATTTGAATCAGTAGAACCAAAGATAATATCATCTACATAAATCTGTACTAGTAGGGTATGGGACTTATGGGTTCTAATAAAAAGAGTTTGGTCTACTCTACCCCTTATAAACTCATTTTCAGGAGAAAGCATGCTAGGGTCTCATACCATGCTCTAGGAGCTTGCTTGAGACCATATAATGCTTTATTCAATTTAAAAACATAATCATGATAAGTTGAAGAGATAAAACCTGGAGGTTGTCTAACATAGACTTCTTCCTTGATGTCTCCATTTAGAAAAGCACTCTTTACATCCATCTGGTATACTTTGAAACATTTGTGTACTGCATATGCTAAGAAGATTCTTATGGCCTCCAACCTTGCAACTGGTGTAAAAGTCTGGTCATAATCTATGCCTTCTTCTTGAGAGTAGCCTTGAGCAACTAGCCTTACCTTGTTCCTTACAATTACTCCTTGATCATCCAATTTGTTTCTGAACACCCACTTTGTTCCAACAATGGAGTGATCCTTAGGCCTTGGTACTAGTTCCCAAACTTTGTTCCTTTCAAATTGATGCAACTCTTCTTGCATTGCAATGATCCAGTGTGGATCTTGCTCTGCATCTTGAATGGATTGAGATTCAATTTGAGATAGGAAGCAAGTGTGCATCAGGTTTTGGTTAACCTGATTTCTGGTTGGCACACCAGCTGAGATGTCTCCAATTACTTGGGAAATTGGATGGTCTCTTGATGTTACTAAATCAACAGGGAGTGTTGATTGTTCACCAACCTGTGTTGTTGTTTCCTCTTGTGGTACAACAACTGGCTCTTCAAAAGGTTTCTCTTCATGATGTTGAATGTCTTTTGCATCCTCAGTGCTTTCATCCTTTTGAGTAATTTGTATTCTGTCCAAGTCTTCAGTTAGAGAGTGTACCTGCAAGGGTTCTATGGTAGAAGTGTTCTTCTCCTTGAAAGACATGTTAGTTTCATCAAAAGATATGTGAACAGATTCTTCAATTTTAGGAGTTGATTTATTATAAACCCTATAAGCCTTACTGATCATGGAGTATCCCAGAAACACTCCTTCATCAGCTTTAGCTTGAAATTTTGCTAAATACTTCTTGTCATTATTGTGTATGTAATAGATACAACCAAAAATTCTAAAATAATCTACTTTAGGTTTCTTCCCTTTGAGTAATTTATAGGGAGTCTTGCCCTTCAGTTTATGTATTAAACTTCTGTTCAGCACATAGTTGGAGGTGTTCACTGCCTCTGCCCAAAAGGATAGAGGAAGGTGAGCATCTGACAACAATGTCGTGGCAGAGTCAATAAGGGTTCTATTTTTCCTTTCAGCTACCCCATTTTGTTGAGGAGTTCTAGGAGCTGAGAAAATATGCCTGATCCCTTCACTCTGACAGAACTCTTGCATAAGAAGAGAATCAAACTCTGTCCCATGATCTCTTCTGATCAGGGCAATGTGAGTATTGAACTCAGTCTGTATGCATTTGAGAAACTCTGTCAAACACTTAAAGTTATCAGACTTCTTCCTCAAAAAGAACACCCATGTGAATCTATAGAAGTCATCTACAACTACTAAAGTGTAAAATTTCCCTCCTAAGCTTTGTATTGTAATGGGTCCAAAAAGATCCATGTGTAACAGATACAAAATCCTAGGTGAATCACTCTTATTAAGTGACTTGAAACTATTTTTAGTTTGCTTGTCTAATTGACAAGCCCTGTAGAGTACTTCCTTCTTGTAGGAGCCAGAAGGTAGTCCTCTAACAAGGTTGTCCTTGGATAGCCTAGCAATGGTTCTAAGGTTTATATGTCCTAGTCTCTTATGCCATAAAACAATAGGTCTACAAACAGAATTTAACATGCAAATATCTACTTCTGTCGAAAGAAAATCTATTAAGTAGATGTTACCTTTCCTTTTACCTGTCAACACAGTAGTGTTGTCCTCTGATCTGATCTTGCATAAGGCTTTGCTGAAAGTCACCTGGTAGCCTTCATCACATAGCTGACTGATACTAATCAAATTGTGCTTCAGTCCTTCCACATAGGCTACCTTCTTGAATGTGACTGTGTCAATCTGGACTGCACCATATCCTTTTGTTTGTCCAAAGCTTGAATCACCAAATATGACTTTGGGTCCAAGCTTGGCTTTGAAGTATGTGAGGTTGTCCCTATTTCCTGTCATGTGCTTTGAGCACCCACTATCCAGATACTATTGTTGGTTTGATGTTGGATAGGTCTTCACCTGCACATAAAATAATTCACTTGTTTTTGACCCAGTTTACCTTGGGCCTAGGTTGATAACCTTTAAATTCAGAAATAAATGACATCCCTGGTTGACTCTTATAACCTTCAGGATGATATCTCCTTGGAGGTATTATCCATTCAGTATAAGGGTTAAAGCTTTGGGATGAAGGACCCCTAGGATTGGATTTTGATTTACCCTTGAAGGAGTTTTCAGATCTCTGATCTCTGCTCGACGATCGTTGGGCTGCGTTCGACGATCTTGGGTCAGATCGTCGAGCTCCGTTCGACGATCGACTATGGCAGAGTTCAGGGTTTAGTGATCGTCGACCTGAGTTCGACGATTTTGCCTGAGATCGTCGATCTCCGTTCGGCGATCGTCTAGCTCCGTTCGACGATTTCTGTTGAACACTTGATTTCTTGGGTAAGTCAGAATTTTTCCTAGCTACCTCTACAACTCCCTTCCCTTTATCAGAAATAAACTTAATTGGGGTTGTTAGAACTATAGGTTGGCTGGATGAAGCACCCAAGCCCAGTGTACTGTTGAATCTAGAGTTCACTGTGCTTGTGATGTCCATCAGCTTGATGCTTCTCCCATTAAGGGATTCTTCAAGCTTTTTGGCCTCTGATAGCTCACTTTTCAGTGAAGCTATCTTCTCCCTACAGCACTCCATCTCCTCAGAGAGTTTGAGGTTTTCTGATTTTAAGGTACTATGTTCTGACAATTGATTTCTGAGAGAGATATTTTCCTTTTCAGATTTTAATAGGTCTAAACATAGTGCTTTAAATTCAGACTTAACGTCCTCAGAATTGAAATCAAAAGAACTAATTACCTTCTCTTCTTCAAGTTGAGTCTCTGAGTCTGACTCTGACTCTTCTGCGTCAGAATTGTGTTGAGAGGCATTGATTGCCATCATGCAGAACTCCTTCTCTTCAGCATCATCCTCATCATCACTGGAGCTGGATGAAGCTTCTGATTCTTCTTCTGTTTCACTCCAAGATTCAGCAACAAATCCCTTTCTTGTGTGTTTGTTCTTGCTGGAGGAGGGTTTGCCATTGCCATTCTTCTTGAAGTCTTTTTCTGTTCTCCTTTCTTTCCTGTCCTTTCTGTCCTTGTTTTTGTTCTCTGGACAGTCAGGCACAATGTGGCCTGGTTTCCTGCAGCCAAAGCAAACAATTTCTTTATTATTTGATCTATCATACATTGGCTTGTCATGCTCTTTGTATGATCTCTTCCTGAAGTTCTTTCTGGCCATTTTGTAAAATCTTTTGGCCAGCAGACTAAGCAGCTCATCATTGCCTGGGATTTTGTCTTCAGGCTGATCTTCAGTGGCTTCGAAAGCTATTGTCTTTTCCTTTCTTGTGGCTGGTGAGGCAGCCTTCTCCTCTTCTTCTCTGTTCTTAATGAGCAGCTCATAAGACTTGAGCTTGCCCAAGAGAGCTTCTGTTGTGATCTCATTGAGACTTCTGACATCCTTGATTGGCCAGATCCTTGAGTCCCAAGTGCTTGGGAAGCACATTAGGATTTTATCATTTAGCTCTGTCAATGATATCTCCTTATCCCAAGTTTTCAGTTCATTGACTATAAGACTGAGTCTGTTGTACATATCTCCCACTGACTCAGCTTCTCCTTTCTTGAAGTTCTCATATTGGGTTATGAGGTGAGATCTTCTGTCTTTTCTTTCATCAGCAGATCCTGAGACTATCTCAGATAGCTTATCCCAGATTTCCTTTGCTGAGTTGCATTCAGCTACCTTTTGGAAAATGTCATCAGACATAGTCTGGGCTAAGATATTCATAGCCTTTGCATCTGCTACTTTCCACTTCTTGATGTCAGCATCTGTTCCTGATGGCGGTGGGACAACACTTGTACTTGTGTTCTCTGGAGGTCTTGGACACACTGTCAAAACAGAATTAAAAATGTCCTCATCAATAGAATTCATGTAGAGTCTAATCCTTGCCTTCCAAAGTGCAAACTTGGATAGATTGCACACTGGAGGTCTGGTGCTAGCATAATCTTTGTTTTGGGCCATGTTTTGTGAAGAGATAATTCTAATAACAAAATCAAAACAAGAAGATCTAACTATAGGAATCTTTGGTTTCAGGTGTTAGCCTGTGCAACCACTAAGGTGTGGTATGTTTAACCAACCTTGCTTTGATACCAATTGAAAGTGTGAGTTAGATCTGATATACTCTAGAGGGGGGGGGGGTGAATAGAGTATGGTGCTTGCTAAAAACTTTTACAACAGTTGTTGTATTCTAATGTGAACAGGGAAGAAAATAGTAAAAAGTAAATCTAATCACAGAATGATCACAAAGCAACCTAATCACAAAACAATCACATCCTGAAACAAAAATAAAGACAAACAACCAGAAGACACAAGGAGCTATAGTGGTTCCCCAATCAACCTGGGTACATCCACTCTTCTACCACCCTAGGTAGGAATCCACTGCAGGATGAGTTGATAAGGTGTCCTGGGCACCAATGAGCTTTTGATAAGGTGCTCAAAAACCAAACCAGATTTTTTGATCAGGTGTCTTGCCACCAATGAGCTTTTGATAAGGTGCTCAAAAACCACACACAAACTTTTGAAGGGAGTTTGAAAAACCCTTTACAGTAGAGAGAGAGAGAGAGAGAGAGAGAGAGGGATGAGAAGATCTTCTCTGTCAACAGTCAGAGAGAAGATTGTGGATGTTGTCAAAGCTCCCCCTGAGATCTTGCGTTGATCAGGAAATGAAGCTGTTGGGTACATTGGAATAAATGTACCTGATTTGAAGAAGCCTCACCCTACTCAATGATATACATCAAAATGTATTTGATGTGTTTTGATTTTAGTTGTGCAGGTTAAGTATTTGCAGGGAAAGCTGAAAAGTTTCTAAGTCCATGTGTCGACACCCAGAAGAAAAGTGTCGACACTTAACAAGACTTGTGTCGACACCCAGAGAAGCAGTGTCGACACTTGGAGTAATTGTGTCGACACCAGGAATGCAGAGTCGACACCAGGAGGAAAGTGTCGACACATACAGGATGTGTCGACACTCAATGAAGAAATGTCTAGTGAAGCAGTGTCGACACTTAGAAGCAGTGTCGACATCCAGAGGAACTTCGTCGACATCAGAAAGTGTCGACACATGGAGGCTATGTCGACACTCAGCAAAACTTCAACAGAGTCTAAGTACAAGTGTCGACATAATGAAGAATGTGTCGACACACAACAGAAGACTCAACACATGAAGAAAGTGTCGACACTTGGAAGCTGTGTCAACACTCAGCAAAGTTCAACAAATTCTAAGTACAAGTGTCGACACAAAGGAGATGTATCGACACTCAGAAAAAGTCTCAACAAAAGAAGAATGTGTCGACACAAGGAGCTGTGTCGACACTCAGTAAGTATCAACACAGAAGGCCTGTGTCGACACCAAGAAGATGTGTCGACACTGAACAAATTCAACACAAGAAGATGTGTCGACACAAAGGAGTTGTGTCGACACTTAGCAGAATTCAACTAAGTACTAAAGAACAAGTACTTGTGTCGACACACAATATCAGTGTCGACACATGTTGAAGAAGCAGTGTCGAGAAGCAGATTCTACAACACAAGGAGTTGTGTCGACACCATGAAGGCTAGTGTCGACACTTAGTCAACTTGTGTAGACACTTAGTCTATAAGTGTCGACACTTAAAGACAGACTGTCTCAACACTTTCAGACAGTTACAGATATTTTAAGAAGTGACTGGATGACATGACAGCTGCCATTCCAGCCGGTCTACTGCAACTGTCAGAGTTGTCAGAAAGTCGTTAGAAACCGGATCAGCCGGTCACCATGAAGAAGGCCTATATAAAGGCATATTCTGTCAACAGAAGAAGTGGATCAACATCAATAAGAGAAGTAGATCAAGCAATTCATTGAAGAATTAATTCAAGTGAAGATCTAAGCAGTTGGAGAGAGAGAGCTCCTTCCAAGAAGACAGCTATTGGAACCAGGCTGTGAACAAAGTTTCAGACTTAGTTCTGATTCTTAAGTTAGCAGTGATTGAAGATCAACTGCAGTGAGTATCATCCCTATTGTGTTCTACATTCAAGAAGCTTTGAAGAAAGCCAAGTGTGGTTGATCTCAGCAGAGTTCTTTCAAGAACTCATCAAGAAACCTGTCAACTCTTCTCTCTTATTCTGAGTTGAGGTTATACACTTTGTATTTTTAATTTCTTGTAGGATCCTTAAGGATCTGAGTTGTAAGCCTGAAATTATAAAGGCTGAGAGGTAGGGCCTGTGTGCCTGAGTGTAGGAGATTCATATCTCTGAGTATAGGCCTTGTGGCTGAGTGTAGGTCTTTGTGAAGACTGAGTGATAGGGATGTTGAGCCTGAGTTGTAGGAGTGGGATCACTCTGAGCTGTAGAAACCTGGTTGGGGTTCTGAGTGTAAGATCTGAGGATCTGAGGAATAGTGGAGGAGTTTGGCCGAATCTAGTACACTACTAGATAGGCGAAGGGGGAAAGTGGATGTACCCAAACCTTGGGGAACCACTATAAAACTGTGTGTACTCTGTGTATATGTGTGATTCTGTGATTGCTGCTTATAGATCTGTGAAATCTGTGATATAATCTACCTAAAAGTTTAAAAAGGATTAAGTCACCTATTCACCCCCCCTCCCCCCTCTAGGTGATTAGGTACAATTTCTTTCAAGTGGTATCAGAGGGAGGTTACTCAAAAAGGACATAACTGTTTGAGTAGATCCTGTTGGCAGATTCAGTGAAATCAAGGACAGATTCAGCATAATCAATAAAATGGGTTCAACAGAGAATCATAAAGAACTAGGATCCATGAAGTTGCCAATTTGCAGAAAGGAGATCTTTGGCATCTGGAAAGAAAGGGTTAGGCTATTTATGGAAGCCTCTGACCCTAGAATCTATATCACAGTTAAAGAAGGGTCATATGTGCTAATGAAGGTATTTGTGTTGGATGCAAATCAGAGAACTCCAAAATACTTTTCTGAAATGACCAAGGATGAGATTATTCTAGCTACAATGGACAAAAGGGCTCAGAATATCATTGTAAGTGCCATAGATGATGCTACATTTCAGAACTTGATACACTGTAAAACATCAAAGGAGATGTGGGATACTCTGATAGTGTACATGGAGGGTTCAGAAGAAGTTAGACAGGACAGAAAGTCTTTGTTAAACCAAGAATATGAGAGCTTCAGACAAGGCAGGTCTGATAGTATAACAGAATGCTACAAGAAATTCTATAGGATTGTCAATGAGTTGATGTCCTATGGAAGAGAATTCAGCAAGTATGAGCTGAATGATAAGTTCTTGAGGTCACTAACAAAGGACTGGGACACCAAGATCTGTGCCATAAGGGAAATGGCCAAGTTAGCAGATATTCCTCCTCTAACATTGTTTGGAAAGATGTTATCCTATGAAATGCAGCTAATGGTAAGGAAAGAAGAGGAGAAGACTACAAGAATTGAGCATAAAGAAAGAGCTGTGGCATTCAAGACAGAAGCCACCAGGAAATACAAAAGTAAGTCTCCATCTCCACCTCCAAAGGTTGCTGGATCTGAGACAGATGAGACAGAATGCAGGAATTCTGAAAGCAGTGAGAGTGATGAGGATTTTGCAGCTTTCACAAGACACTTTCAGAAGTTTCTAAAGAAGAAACAATGGAGGTCTAAGCCATCCACTTCACAGGGAAATAATGACTATTATCAGAACAAGAAGTCATCAAAGAAAGATAGGAGAAAGCCCAAGTCAAGCAAAGCAACTTTATCAAAAATTGTATGCTATTGCTGTAACAGACAAGGACATGTTGTTGCTGACTGTCCAGAGAAAAGGAAAGAGTCAACTGATAAGAAGAAGACTCAGATAAAGGGCAAAAAGGAAAGGTCCTTTGTTGCCAAGAAGGACAAAATCCTGTCAGACATATCATCTTCAGAAACTGATTCAGAAGCAGAAGCTTATATTGGACTGTTTGCTGAAGAAGAGGAAGAGAAGTTCATCCAGTTAATGAACTCTATATATGAGTAAGAGGACAATCAGTGCCAGGGACTGATGGCCTTAACAGAAGGTGACAAAATCTAGGATCAGCCTGGACATAGTCAGGTACAAAATTGTTCTACTAGTTCAATTTCTGGTACTAAGTCAGATTCAGCTACATCAGCATCAAGTGATGCCAGTGAATCTGAATCTGAAGGGTATATTCATCAGTTGATTGATGAATATAGAGTACTGTTGTAAGCTTTTAAGAAAAGCAAATCCTTGGCCAAGAGTCAGGCAAAGGAGATTGCTAGTCTCAAAGTGGCTGCAACTGATTTTGAGAAGTTGATTGATCAAAAACTAAATGAAATAGCTAGGCTGAAGAACATAACTGTTATTCAGATGGGGACTATAACATTCAAGAATAACCAAATCAGAAATCTGGAGATTAGTCTTTAGAAGGAGAGAGATATAGTTGCAAGGTTCTCTAAACCAAAATCTATTTTACCTTTGATAGATAACTTTGTACATCAAAAGGGTAAAACTGGATTAGGGTTTACACAGCCTACTAGGACTGTAAAGTCCAAGTCTAAGGGCAAAGCCCCGGTACTCAACAAGCCTGCTGTAGATAGAACAACTAGGGTTGTACCTAAGCAAAGGTACAATAGATTTAAGTGCTGGTGCTGTGGCAAGGTAGGCCACTTTGCCATAGACTGTTGGCACAATTCTAGTGCCAAGATGAGTAGCAAACTGCCTGTTGGAAGATCTACAGGTAGCTTTGTTAAGAGGCAAACTAACCCGCACCAAGGACCCAAGAATTTTTTGGGTTCTAAGGTTAATTAATCTATTTTGCAGGTGAGTCCAAGTGACCATGCCCCAATATGGTACTTGGACAGTGGATGTTCCAGGCACATGACTGGAACTAGGGGATTGCTAAAGGACTACACACCAATCAAGGATGGTACTAAAGTCACCTTTGGTGGTTCTGAAAAAGGAATCATCAAAGGTTTTGGTAACATTTCTAGCAACCTTATAACAATTACTCAAGTGGCTTATGTTAAAGGTTTGAAACATAACCTAATTAGTATAAGTCAACTGAGTGATTTAGGATATGACATCTCATTTGTCAAAGATGGTTATCATATCAGGAGGTCAAATGATCAAGAGATCATTTTGACTGGTTATAGGAAGAGAAATGTCTATTGTCTAGACATTATGTGTGAGAACAATGGTTCTCCAGTGTGTCTTGTAGCTGATGAGAAAGTCTCTCATTGTGTCAAATGGCACAAGAGACTAGCCCATCTTAACTACAAGACAATTGACCAACTCTATAGCAAGGAGTTAGTGAGGAATTGTCCTCAGGTTAAGTGTATTAAAGATGGGATATGCTCAGCTTGTCAAAAGGGCAAGCAGACTAGATCCACTTTTAATAGCATTGAGAACAAAGATGCTGTGAGGTGCTTATACCTCTTGCATATGGATCTCTTTGGTCATATGCCAGTTCACAGCCTAGGTAGGAAGGTCTACACATTTGTAGTTGTAGATGACTACTCAAGATTTTCCTGGGTGTTCTTCCTTAGACAGAAATCTGAAACACCTAATATCTTTTATAGTTTTGTCAAACAAATTCAGAATGAGTTAGACAGTACAGTGGTCAAAATAAGAAGTGACCATGGTACTGAATTCCAATCTGATAGTATGACAAAGCTATGTGAAGAGTTTGGGATATTTCAAGAATTTTCTTCACTAAGAACACCTCAGCAAAATGGCATTGCTGAAAGGAAGAATAGAACCTTGATAGAGGCTGGTAGAACCCTATTAAGTGACACATCTCTCCCAGAATATTTCTGGGCTGAGGCAGTTAATACTGCATGCCATGTAATTAATAGGGCTACTATCACCAAAAATCACAATAAGACCCCCTATGAGATTGTGAAAGGCAGAAAACCAAACCTATCCTATTTCAGGATCTTTGGTTGTAAATGCTATATACTTAACAATGGTAAGTCTTACTTAACCAAGTTTGCTGCCAAATCCCAAGAGGGGATCTTTGTTGGGTACAGCAATAACAGTAAGGCTTATAGGGTCTACAACTTGACTACTCCAGTTGTAGAAGAGTCAGTACATGTAGTATTTAATAAAGCTAGACTCATTAATAATGAATTGTCTAAAAGTATTTGCAGCTCCACAGGTGTGACTAAGAAGATGGACAAGCTCACTATTGAAGAAGGATCTACTGCAAGTCAGCATTTAGATGATAGTGGCTGTTGTCCAGGGGGAGTACTAGATGCACCTGATGCAGAAGAAGACCAAGGGATTCAACACGTTGAAGAAGCTGAAGGAGTATAACCTGAAGACAGGCTGCCTCCAGCTAATAGACATCTAAGAGATCATCCAGCCAATCAAATCATTGGTGATCCAAGTCAAGGGGTACAAACAAGGAGCAGAAATCTAAGTTCAGTACTCTACTCCAGTTTTCTATCCCAAGTTGAGCCAAAGAAATTTGAAGAAGCCATCCTAGACCCTCATTGGACTGAGGCAATGCAAGAGGAGCTGAATCAATTCAAGAGATGCAAAGTCTGGGAGCTTGTTCCTAAACCAAAAGACCACAACATAATTGGAACTAGGTGGATCTTCCGGAACAAGATGGATGAACATGGAGTGATTATAAAGAACAAAGCAAGACTGGTTGCTAAGGGATATAGGCAGGAAGAAGGTATTGACTTTGATCAAACCTTTGCTCCAGTAGCCAGACTGGAGGCAATAAGAATGTTCTTGGCCTATGCAACCTATCAAGGTTTAAAGTATACCAAATGGATGTTAAGTCAGCATTTCTGAATGGTAATCTGAAGGAAGAAGTCTATGTGGAACAGCCATCAGGTTTTGTTGATTTAACTCAACCTTATTATGTTTATAGACCTAGGAAGGCTTTGTATAGGTTAAAACAAGCCCCTAGGGCTTGGTATGAAACCCTGTCTAGTTTCCTCATTGAGAATAAATTCACAAGGCAGAAAATAGACAAGACTCTATTCCTTAGGGAATCCAGAGGCAAGATCATACTAGTCCAAATATATGTAGATGACATAATATTTGGGTCTACTGAAAGTAGTCTTTGCAGAAAGTTTGCAAAACTAATGCAAGGGCAATTTGAGATGAGCAGTATGGGGGAACTTAAGTTCTTCTTGGGTCTCCAAGTTAGACAGACTGAGAATGGTTTATCCATATGCCAGTCTAAGTTCACCCTAGAATTAATAAGGAAGTATGGTATGGAATCATCCAGTACCATGAAAACTCCTATGGGGTCAAATATGTCTCTTAGCAAAGATGACACAGACTTATAATGTATAGAGGGATAGTTAGCTCCCTATTGTATTTGACTGCAAGTAGACCAGATATCATGTATGCTACATGTGTCTGTGCTAGGTACCAAGCTTGCCCTAAAGAGTCTCATTTGACAGTAGTCAAAAGAATTCTGAGATATCTTAAGGGCACTCCTTATCTAGGCCTTTGGTACCCTAGGAATGGAGACTTTGATCTGACAGGTTATTCAGATGCAGATTTTGTAGGCTGCAAAGAAGATAGGAAAAGTACAACTGGTACCTGTCAATTCCTAGGTGGAAGACTGATATCATGGAGTAGCAAGAATCAAACAAGTGTGGCTATCTCCACAGCAGAATCAGAATATGTTACTGCAGGAAGTTGCTGTGCTCAACTTCTATGGATACAACATCAGCTAGAAGACTATGGTATACAAGTAAGTAGAACACCTCTATTATGTGATTCTACTAGTGCTATTTCTATTGCAAACAATCCTGTCTCCCATAGTAGGACTAAGCATATAGAAATCAAATACCATTTTCTAAGAGAACATGTGGAAAAAGAAGATATTTCACTAGAGTATGTTAATACAGATAATCAACTAGCTGACATGTATACTAAGCCTTTAGAAGAAACCAAATTCAATAGGTTTAAAATTGAATTAGGTATGATAAACTTAGAATAAGTTTACAAAAGAAAATTGGCTAAGTAAAATAGTGTCGACACACCGAGTTGTCTGTGTCGAGACAGAGAATTGGTGTCGACACTTCAGAGAAAAGGTGTCGACACATCTAGGAAGTTGGTGTCGACACTTCAGAGAATTAGTGTCGACACATACAGTGTAGGTGTCGACACATCCAAGATGGTGTCGACACTTAAGATTTACACAGAATTAGTCAAGTAAAGTCTCGACTAAGTGTCGAGCTAAGTGGTGTCGACACATCAACATGTGTCGACGCATATTTTCTATCGACTAAACTTGTGTCGACAGATCGTTGTCGAGACATTATAAGTCTGTGTCGACACTTTTCAACAGTGTCGACACAATTTGAGTATTTTGACGCGCCCTTTCATCTTCGATTCTAGAAAGGTATAAATAGGGTTTCACCATTGTTTGTCGACACGCTCACCAAAGTTTCGAGACCAAACTTGTGTGTCGACTCCTCTATTCTATCAATTCAAATTTCTTCAAACCCTAATGGCACCCAAGCTCGAAGAGAATGTGAATAAAGGATACGAACTCGTGCGGCATGTGTTTGATGACGGGGAACCAGAGATCAAAGGCGTGATAACCCTAATAGAAGAGACAGGGTTAGAATTTCTTGTTTCAGAGCCGACCAAGATTTGGAAGAAAGAGGTCCTAGAATTCCTGAATGGAGCTACAGTAGATGAATCTGGACTCAAGATAAAGTCTAGAGTTCATGGGGAAAAGGTGAAAGTTTCTCCCAAAAGTCTGAGGAAGGTACTATAACTACCAAGAACCAAGGAGGAAGAAGATGTTTCTGCATCTAAGACAAGAGAAGCTTTGAGTTGGTGTGGACTAGATTCCAACCTGAAGATAGGTTCTGTGTTCAATAGAAAAGGAATGAACAGCCAAGGCAAATTTCTCTCTGAAATTGTTGGCAAGGTGATCTTGAGCAAGCCTGGAGGGCATGACAGAGTTTCAGCTCATATGTTTAGTCTAATGACAAGAATTATCTTCACACTACAAACTGATTGGTCTGTAGTAGTGTTTGAGAAGATTAAGGAGAGCTTGAAGAAACCCAATTTGGGTAGGATTCTAAGTCTATACCTGGCTGGTAGTATACCAAAGGTCATGAGTCAAGCAGCTGGATCTAAGATCAACCACATGAGGAGAATGGATTTGAGGTTCTTCTCTAGATGGGATAGAGTCTTGACTAAGGAAATGCCAACTCCTGAGAAGGTAACACCCCAAAAGAAGAAGAAAAAGTCAGCCCCTATGGCTCAAGAATCATCAAGCAGTTCTGAAGAACAAGTTGTCTTTACTCCTGATGAGGAAGCAACTGGAAATGCTGGACAATCTCCAGCAAGACAAGAAGAAGTACCAAGGCAGGGGGAGCTACCTCAAGCAAGCCCAATTCACCAGGATTCCATCCAGGGGGAGCCCTTACTTGTGGATGAGCCACCTCCACTGGAAAGTGAACAAGCTACCCACACTATACTTGAGGTAATCACTGAGATTAATGCATTAGATTTCCATATTGAGGATGATGTTTTGTCTGATTCAATACCTCATATTAATCAGCTACCTCAGACACCTAGTCAACCCTAAGATGTTGTCATGGAAGACACATCTGTTGCTTCTCAAGTGGTATCTGATCAAGTGGTTGATGAGATTAGAGATTCTCCACCCCATCATCAACAAGAATTTACCTTAGAAGAGCTATTCCCTGACCTACTCCAAACTGACTTTGAGAAAGAAAGTGCTGCTGTTGAGGGGGAGAAGGCTCATGTTGAGGGGGAGTAAGTGGAACATATAGAGGAAACTGCAGGCAAAGAGACTGAGGTGCCAAGAGATACTGAAGGGCTCCAAAGGACTGAGAAGGAGTTACCTCCAAGTCTTAAGGACAGAGTGACTATTGATAGCGCATCTGCTTCAGAAGATGAAGAGGCTGCAAGAGCTAAGAAGAGAAAAATTCAAGTTTTCAAGTGGAGGAGCCAGAATTATAAGAAAGCTCTGCAAACAATAGCACCACAGCCTGCACCACAGCCAGACCCATCAACAGATTACAGTTCATTGATGGTGGCTTTACAAATAAAGATGGATGAGCAAAGGCTAGCAATTGAAAAATATATAGATGAAAGCCATAAGTCTTTGCAGTTTGATCTTGCACAAGATATTAAGTCCATCAGATTTGAAATGAATCTGAATAAGAAAGAGATGACTGACTGCTTTCATAAGAGAGGGAATGCAGTAGTCTATCTAGCCACTCATCAGGAAAAGATCAAAGCTCAAGTAGATGATATTGCAGTGAAGCAAGACTATGTTCTGGAGAATCAGCTAAGGATGAATGATAATTTAACTGCTTCACACAATGCAATAGTCACAGAAATGAAGAATATAGCTACTGCTCAGACTACATCTAATGCTACATCTAAGGCAGACTTTGATAAAGCATTACAAGAGGGAATAACTGTTGTTAAAACTGCTTTACAAGATTCTCAAAAGGCTAGAACTGACAAGCTACAAAGGTTGAAACCTTTCTTTAAGGATGGAGTAAACTATTTGGATGCCCAAATAAGATTTCAGAAAGATGATCTGAGGGATCATATTGTTAGAGAAGTCATAAAGGGGGAGAGGGTGTTAGTCAAAGCCAGCTCTGATCATGCAAAGTGGATATCAAATTCCATCAGAGCCACCCTTGGATATCCTCCATTGTGTGATGATGACAATGTTGCAGAGTCTGGGATTAATCCTGCATATCTTCGAGGGGAGCAAGCTGAAGTGGCTCAAGTAATATACCCTCCACCAGACTTTGATATGATACATGCAGATATACAGTCAATGTATAACCCACCTGAGGGAAAGCAAAATGTCATCATAGAAAAAGTAGTTCAGCCAGTGCCAGAGGCTATACTGAAAGAACAAGAAGCTTTGCAGAAAGAACAAGAAGCTCAATTGTCTAAGAAGAGATTCAGAGAGCAAGCTGAACTTAGGCCTGATTTTGAACAGTGGAGCCCCACTTCAAGGAATATTATCTTAACTGCATGGAAGGCTGCCAAGGACAATATCCAAGATAGAAACAAGTGGTATTCTGAACTGGAGTGGAGGAAGCATGAGAATAGGCAAGAAGCCATTGTGCAGTATAGAAGAAAGGCAAAGATGGGAAAGCTACCTCCTACTGCCCAGGAGCCTAGAAAGTACTTTCACAAGCCTTATCATTACTTTGAATGGCAGAAGATCAAAGCTGAAGAGTTAAAGAAGAAGGATCTTAAAGGCAAGAAGCATGCTGCTACTGAAGATGCTGAAGCCCCAGTCCAAGCAAAAATACAATTTGGAAAGGGCATAGTGATCAAGGAGCCTGAGCAGCCATAGGATAGAATTTTTCTTAAGTTTACTAGTTGTAATCATTTGATTTTAAAATTTATGTAAACTTTTGAATAATAAATATTAAAGTTGTTAGAACAATGTGATATATGTTCAACTATTACATTAATTGTTCTGAGATATCTGTGTATACATGTTTTGATTAATACATGTTTTGATTAATACATATTTATGTACTTACCCTGTTATATAATCCTGCTTTACATCATACTGTGATTTTGTTATGTATGGTGTATATCATTGACTAAGGGTTATGACTTCTCCAAATAGGGGGAGATTGTTTGGTACATTGGAATAAATGTACCTGATTTGAAGAAGCCTCACCATACTCAATGATATACATCAAAATGTATTTGATGTGTTTTGAGTTTAGTTGTGCAGGTTAAGTATTTGCAGGGAAAGCTGAAAAGTTTCTAAGTCCATATGTCGACACCCAGAAGAAAAGTGTCGACACTTAAGAAGACTTGTGTCGACACCTAGAGAAGCAGTGTCTACATTTGGAGTAATTGTGTCGACACCAGGAATGCAGAGTCGACACCAGGAGGAAAGTGTCGACACATACAGGATGTGTCGACACTCAATGAAGAAATGTCCAGTGAAGCAGTGTCGACACTTAGAAGCAGTGTCGACACCCAGAGGAACTTCGTCGACATCAGAAAGTGTAGACACTTGGAGACTATGTCGAAACTCAGCAAAACTTCAACAGAGTCTAAGTACAAGTGTCGACATAATGAAGAATGTGTCGACACACAGCAGAAGACTCAACACATGAAGAAAGTGTCAACACTTGGAAGCTGTGTCAACACTCAGCAAAGTTCAACAAATTCTAAGTACAAGTGTTGACACAAAGGAGATGTGTCGACACTCAGCAAAAGTCTCAACAAAAGAAGAATGTGTCGACACAAGGAGCTGTGTCGACACTCAGCAAGTATCAACACAGAAGGCATATGTCGACACCCAGAAGATGTGTCGACACTGAACAAGTTCAACACAAGAAGATGTGTCGACACAAAGGAGTTGTGTCGACACTTAGCAGAATTCAACTAAGTACTAAAGAACAAGGACTTGTGTCGACACACAATATCAGTGTCGACACATGTTGAAGAAGCAGTGTCGAAAAGCAGATTCTACAAGACAAGGAGTTATGTCGACACCATGAAGGCTAGTGTCGACACTTAGCCAACTTGTGTCGACACTTAGTCTATAAATGTCGACACTTAAAGACAGACTGTCTCGACACTTTCAGACAGTTACAGATATTTCAAGAAGTGACTGGATGACATGACAGCTGCCATTCCAGTCGGTCTACTGCAACTGTCAGAGTTGTCAGAAAGTCGTTAGAAACTGGATCAGCCGGTCACCATGAAGAAGGCCTATATAAAGGCATATTCTGTCAACAGAAGAAGTGGATCAAAATCAATAAGAGAAGAAGATCAAGCAATTCATTGAAGAATTAATTCAAGTGAAGATCTAAGCAGTTGGAGAGACAGAGCTGCTTCCAAGAAGACAGCTATTGGAACCAGGCTATGAAGAAAGTTTCAGACTTAGTTCTGATTCTTAAGTTAGCAGTGATTGAAGATCAGCTGCAGTGAGTATCAACCCTATTGTGTTCTACATTCAAGAAGCTTTGAAGAAAGCCAAGTGTGGTTGATCTCAGCAGAGTTCTTTCAAGAACTCATCAAGAAACCTGTCAACTATTCTCTCTTATTCTGAGTTGAGGTTATATACTTTGTATTTTTAATTTCTTGTAGGATCCTTAAGGATCTGAGTTGTAAGCCTGAAATTATAAAGGCTGAGAGGTAGGGTCTGTGTGCCTGAGTGTAGGAGATTCATATCTCTGAGTGTAGGCCTTGTGGCTGAGTGTAGGTCTTTGTGAAGACTGAGTGGTAGGGCTGTTGAGCCTGAGTTGTAGGAGTGGGATCACTCTGAGCTGTAGGAACCTGGTTGGGGTTCTGAGTGTAAGATCTGAGGATCTGAGGAATAGTGGAGGAGTTTGGCCTAATCTAGTACACTACTAGATAGGAGAAGGGGGAAAGTGGATGTACCCAAACCTTGGGGAACCACTATAAAACTGTGTGTACTCTGTGTATGTGTGTGATTCTGTGATTGCTGTTTATAGATCTGTGAAATCTGTGATATAATCTGCCTAAACGTTTAAAAAGGATTAAGTCACCTATTCACCCCCCCCCCCTCTAGGTGATTAGGTACAATTTCTTTCAGAAGCTTTGCAGTAGGGTGATAGGCCTTCAGAAAATTGATCTACAGCAAATGATGATTTCAGCAATAACTGAAATGTGAGGTGTCTGGAGTCTTGAATGATGATGGCCTTGAACACTTGAATCAAAAGAGATCTGAAGATTTCAGTTTGTTGATCTCCTTTGGTAATGTGTTCTTGTATGAATTCTTGAGACAGAGAATGTCTGCAACTCTCTTTCTTTCTCTTGTGTCATTGTTATTGTGAGAGTTGTTGCAGAGAATCTTTTTCTAACTTGTTGTTCTTCTGTATTTCTCCTTGTTGTTGTAGGAATTGAAAAATCTTATATTTTATTCCTTTTCTCTGAATAGAAATGATCCTCTGTCAAGATAGCTGTTGGCCTATCATTAAATGACTTCCTTAATTGATGTTGTCCTCTGGAGGAAAGTCCAATAAATCATTCCTTGAAAATCCCTTGAAACTTCCTCCAGAATAAATGAAAACGGCTACAAGATCTCTGAATTAAATGCTGAGAACAATTCCTTAACTGTCTGAATTTGAATCTTAAAAATCGTTGAACTCTTCAGAAAAACGTCGAACTGAGCTCCACTATCGTCGAACTAAGCTCAGAGATTTGGACTTAGACAGCAGCAGAGATCGTCGATCTAAGCTCAACTATTGTCGAACTGAGCTCAGAGATAGAGAATCAAACTGGAGTCAAGATCGTCGAACTGAGCTCGAAGATCGTCGAATTGAGTTCGACGATTTGTTGAAGTTGAGCTCAGCGATCGTCGAATGGAGTTCGACGATCCATCAAAGTGAGCTCAACGATCGTCGATTGGAGTTCGACGATTCGTCGTACTAAGCTCGACGAAATGACTTAGTCTCCAAACAGAAAAACTTGGTCTTGAGGGCAGCTTCCAAACCTAACTACTAACCCTTAGACTCAAATATAATTGACCTTTAGATCTATACAATAAGGTCAAAACATGTTTCCTAAGAGACATAGTGATCCTGACCCAAATCAGTAATAGGGTGTTCCAACACCACATGCCTTTGTGCTAGGTTCCAAGTGAACCCTAAAGAATCTCATATAATTTTCCTAAAACGAATTTTGAGATATATAAAGAGTTGTCCAAGTCTAGTCCTATGGTATCCCATTGAATCAGAATTTGAGTTAACTGGATACTAAGATGCTGATTTTGCTGGATGCAAGGTGGACAAGAAAAGTACTTCAGGAACTTGCCAGTTCCTGGGTATGAGATTAGTGTCCTGGTTTTGTAAAAAACAGTCATCTGTGTCTACCTCAACTGCTGAGGCAGAATATATTGCAGCTGGCAGCTGTTGTTCCCAGATGTTCTGGATTCAAAATCAATTACTAGACTATGGTCTCAACTTAAATAATTCAACTCTACTTTGTGATAACACAAGTGCTATAGCCATTTCACAGAATCTAGTTCATCATAGTATGACCAAACATATAGATATTAGACATCATTTCATAAAAGAGTGTGTAGACAAAAACAAAATTAAACTTGTCTATATCTACTCTGATTTACAAAGAGCTGATATTTTCACCAAACCTCTGGATGAAAGAAACCATCTGTTTTTATAAATCAGCTTAGAATGATCAATGGAGAAGACTTAGTTTAGTTTCTATATGCACTCGACGAATTTTCCAGAGTTCGTCGAACGGAGCTCGACGAACTAGGGATAGTTCGGGAGATATTCGTCGAACGGAGGTCGACGAACTCTTTGTGAGTGAAGTTATTTTCGTCGAACGGAGATCGATGAATCTGCTTCAGAAAACTTTCGTCAAACGGAGCTCGATGAAATGTCTTCAAATCTTCAGACTGAGCTCGACGAATTATTTAACTCTAAATTATTTCGTCGAACCCAGCTCAAAGAATGTTTTAATTTTCGTGGAACGGAGTTTGTCGATTCATATTCTAGAAAATCCTATATCAAGGTTTTCTTTGACCTCCGTCCCGCGCTTTCTGTTCCCTTTGCACTTGATCGTTGTTTTCTCTCTTGCAGGTGATTTCATTGCGATTCAAGCAGGAACATTGGCTGCGATGAAGTTCGATACTGGCTTCGATGTCGACTTTGATTCTTTTCAGCATTCGGACCTGATATTTCTGAATATTCTGGAACTTCTGGAATAGCAGCATCTGAAGAATCTGATGACAATAAGGATCAAACTGTCTGGAACTGTGATTAGAGAATGGGTCTACACATCTTCAACCACAGAGGAAAATATAATGATTGGAACAATCGCGGGTAACGCCATTTCTCTATCTCCCATCGTTTTGACGGAAATATTTGGATTGAGCAATGGAGAAGATGAACTGGAAATTGAGAATGAGGAATATGATATGATGTTAAGCATGATGGGTTGTGCTGGAGATAACCCTAATAAATTGTTGAAAAGCACGTATCTGAAGAATATACGTTTCTGGCAGATATTGTTGGGAAATTCTTGCTAGGCAAGCACACTGCACATGATTATATAACCAGGCATCAGTTTCTGGTTATGTGTGCAGTGGTTAATAAGAAGCAAGTGGCTTGGGCTCAGATCATCTTTGATCTAATCAGGAAAAAGAACAATAAAAAGGAAGTTTGTTTTGGAAGGATCCTAGGGATCTTCTAAAAGGAAAAGGCTGCTGAATCACTGGTCTCCCCGACCATATTCATAAATGCTAGCAAAAGGCTAACATGTGCCTTGTTTGGCAGGTGGGAGAGGACAATCTCCAAGCCCTCTAAGGCTTCAACCTCTTCCACCACAGCTTCTGAGAGCACAAGGGCTGTTAGAGTCACTCCCCACCCTGCTGAAGAGAGCATTCCCTCACCACCATCTCTTCCAGCCATCCAAATCCCTTCCATAGCCCACACCATCATTCCAACTTACACACCTCCATCATCCCCCATTTTTACCTCTCCAACAACCACTCATCTTCCTACCCTCAACAATCTCCTCATGCTTCACCAGCTCCATCACCACCATTATCACCTCTTCCCCCACACCTTTCCACCATACCAACTTTTGATTTACTTTCCTCTTCCCTCACCTCTCCCTCTCCTCCAGACACCCAAATGCAAGATGTCATCCCACCATCCTCACCAACAACTACCATCCCTCCAACTGCTTCCACCTAAATACCTTCTATAACACCTTCTGCCACTCCAACACTGGACCCCTCCACCATCTCTTC
Organism: Platanthera guangdongensis; assembly: GCA_039583875.1. NCBI lineage: Eukaryota > Viridiplantae > Streptophyta > Magnoliopsida > Asparagales > Orchidaceae > Platanthera > Platanthera guangdongensis. The sequence continues at coordinate 63,554,228 of CM077154.1, forward strand.
TGTCATTGCTCTCATCACACCCCTCCTCAAAGCTCTCATAGCAGAGGCCATTACACCTCTTGCTACTTCCATTTCCTCTCACTCTGCCCAGTTCTCTGCCCTTTCTTCTACTCCCTCTTCATTTAGGGGCCTGACTCCAGTTATTACTGAAACCATGCAGGGGGAGATGCTTGATGATGAAGCTGCAACAGCTCCAGCAGTAGCAACAGTTTTAGTTTCAGCAGCTCCAGCTCCAGCAGATGCAGAGGCAACAACAGCAGAAGATACAAATTTTATTGATTTCATTCATTTTATTGAGACTGATATGGATATAGAAGAGTCAGCTCCAGAAGAGATAATTACTGTTGGTGATTTCATCATTAATCACATAGTAGATTTAGAATATTTGTTGAAAATTTTTGATACTGCATTTTTGAGCTTCCCTCTAGCAGATTATACTAAGCCATCTTTGGCTATTGTTCCATATTCTTCCCTTATCAGTACAAAAGTTGCCAAGCAACTAAGAGACAGTTTTGTTATTCCAGAACCTGTAGTCATCCCATCCCTTCCAGAAATTATTTCTGCCCTCAGTTTTGTTATGGATGACTCTCCAATACCAGATCTTGATGCCTTGATCTTGGCTGACATTGAAGAAGAGAATAAGGCTGCTGCTGAAAGCAATGTCAGAGTCAGTTCTCCAGTTCCTGTTGAAGTTTCTCCTCTAGCTCCATCTAAACCTGAGAAGCCTATCATTTCTGTTGAGGCCCTGAAGGCTTTAAATGATATATATGATAATCCTCAGGGATCAGATGATGATGATGATGATAATGAGGATGAGGATTCTGATGATGAACCCAAGAAGAGGCAAGTATCTAAGAAAAGGAAAGCTCCTCCTCCTGCTCCTAAACCAAATCCAACGAATGACACTCTCTACTATATTCTTCATAAGATAACTCCATATAAAGGGATGTCAGCTTGGATGTGGTTATCCAAGAATGAACAGAAAGAGAGGAAGATAAGCAGAAGATACTCCCCTCCTCTAACTCAGAAATATAGCAGGGACCCTCTCCTCCTCCTCCAGCTGCTGGTGCTTCAGGTTCAACTTCTCAAAGGACGAACCAATTTAAAACTTATCAAAGACATCAGGGTAGGTCCTCATCTTCAGAAAGCAGTCATCAAAGATAGTATCCATCAGGCAAGCAGCACCAGCCTCAACAACAGGAGCAACATCAACAACAAAAACAGCAAAAACTTCCTGAACATCAACAAGCTGAAAGCTCCAACAGACTTCCTTCTCCTCCTGTACCCTTTGAAGATCCAGAAACAGGTACTTTAGCTAGGATGGCCAGGTTCCAAGAACTTTTTGGCCTTTCAATGATCAACAAAGCCAGAGCTGAAGGAAAGGATCCCTCAGAATATACAACAATGTCAAAATATAGGAAAGAAGAGCTTAAGAGGTTTGAGAAAGCTAATAAGTTTTTCAATGTTGATGATTATATGAAATTGCACCCAGAAACAGTACTCCCCAGAGCCACATCTTTGAAGATTATAGGGGATGCTGATATGACCATGACCAAAGTGCAAGCTTCTGATCCAAATAGAGAGATTATTTTTACCAAGCCTGGAGACAAGAGCAAAGAAGAGAAGCCAAGAGAGAAGAAGCAAAAGAAATGAGTTCTGAGCTATTTAATTTCTTTTATGTTTATAACTGCTTTCTTATTTCTGAACAAAGCTTATCTGTATATATATATCTGTTGTGTACAACCCCGTGTCCGGCGAGCAAGGTCGCTAGGAACTAGAGAGATCGGGCTGAAGATAGTGGGCGAGCTCGGCAGCGGAGAAGCCGAACCTGAGCTCGGCATTCGTCGACCGAAGATCGGCATTAGTCGACCGGTGATCGGCATTAGTCGAACGAAGATCAGTCATTCGTCGACCCCGAGCTCGGCATTCGTCGAGCTGGTCAAGAATCGTCAAGCTCAGGTCAACTGATGGCGACCAATGGATGGGCGAGCTCACCATCCCAGCTCGCGTCCTCGCAATGGAGCTCGGCAGCAGCAGGCGAGCAGGACCTGCCGAGGTGATCAAGCCCCCCAGCTCTCCTGGATGAGTGAGGTACTTTTTACTGTTTTGCCCCCATTGGTCTGCCCATAGCCCTTCAAAACAGCGGAGTTTGGCTGTTGGCAGACCCAGCCAAGGGTTTTTTTGGTAACTTCAGGTCAGTTCATTTGGTTATTGGCAGTTCAGATTCCAAAAACTATAAATAGGACCCAAGGGGTACCCCAGAATGCATGCTTCCTGTGCTCTCCTGCTCTAGTTTTCAAGTACTTTCTGAGGGTACCTTAGCTCGGCCTCTGGCTAAGGAGGGGAAGCGCTCTCAGATCTTCTAGGCGTGTGGTGGGTCCTCCCCACCGAACCCTTGAGTCGGTCTTTCCTTGTTTTCTTTGTTGTTTTGCTTGCAGGAGTGAAGTAGGCGCGAGACCACCCCTTCCTCGAGGGTGAACTCCACAGGAGACCGTTTTTCGGTTTCAACATTTTGCTGCGGTGAGCGTGGAGCGTGGTGAGTGCAGAAAAGCTTCAGCGAGTTCGATGACGGGAGGACAGGGATCTGACAGGCCGGACTCGCCCCCCCCCCCCACCTCTCGCCACGGTGGAGATGTTGGAGGATTTCAGGAATTAGGTGCTGAACCTCGTCAAGTTCGCACTCGGCTCGGGGGCCGAGTGCTCGACTCCAGCAGTCCAAATCGCGGCCGCCCCATCTTTGGGTGATGATGCCCCCGGCAGGCGAGCTCGGAAGGAGGTGGCCGAGGATGGCCGGGGGTGTGAGCTCCCCGAGCGCGAGCTCTTCCCTGACTCGGCAGATCGAGGCCAGTTCGGCGAGCTAGGCTCGCGAGATTCACCAGCTCGCCCAGCAGGGGGAGGCAGCCCCTTCATCGAGTTGGTCTCTTCAGCTCCAGTTCCAGATGGGTTCAGGGAACCCGAGATGTCCTACTACACCGAAAAGGGAGACCCGGTCCAGCATGTTCAATGGTTCGAGGATGTAGTCTCCAATCGGCAGATGTCGGACGGGTTCAAGTGCCGACTCTTCGCTATCACCCTCAAAGAGAAGGCAATGGAGTGGTTCCATCAGCTACCAGCCAGCTCCATCTACTGCTTCGAGGACCTGCGCCGGGGGTTCATGCTGAGGTTCAATACCTCGAAGAGGAGGAAGAAGGAGTCAGAATCCCTATTCCACATCAAGCAGGGGGTGAATGAGACCCTGGGGAGCTACGTGGATCGGTTCCAGGAGGAGGTTACTCAGGTCCAGGGGATGTCGGGCCATAGCTTGATGATGGCCTTTACCCTGGGCCTGCAGCAGGGGTTCTTCAGGATGGAGCTGAAGAGAGTTCCCCCACCTCTCCTATGAGGAACTGATGGAGAGGGCAGCGAGAGAAGTTGACGGGGAGGCGTCAAACCCGGAGTTTGCGCGGAAGCTGGCCAGGTGGGTCACGGAGTAGGAGAAGGAGTCGAGAGGAGGAAGAGGACAGGAGGAGAGGAGAGGAGAGGAGAGCCCTGGCAGAGGGAGAAGAGGCAGCTCCAGGGGAAGCAGCAGCCGAGGTGGGGGAGTCAGGAGCCCGACCGTCGGCTGGGCTGGAGACCTGAGTGGCAAGGGCAGGGGCCACAAAGAGGATACAAAGGAAGGGATCACTATCAAGGGGGGCAAGATCAATTCCACCCCCCGGGCTGGAGGCAGGCCCAGAGGCCCCGAATCCCTGATCAAGAAGAGGCCATGGCCATAGCCTTGGGGGAGAGGAGGAGAGTAGCAAGGCGGAGGTGGAGAGAAGTTAGGGTGGAGTTACCCTATTGTGACTTCCATCAAGAGGAGGGGCACGCCATAGCCACGTGCCCGGAGTTCATTGAAATGAGAGGGAATAGGGAGCAGCAACAGCAAAAACAGGGGCTCCAGGAAGTAAGGATCGAGGAGGTCCTGTCTCGGGCAGAGGAGGACCTTGTGAAGACCAGGTGGATGTTGGTACCCGAGGAGGGATCGAAGTGATCCACGGGGGGGGGGGGGGGGGGGGGGGGGTAGGGGTCGAGGCTTCCCGCAAGGCGAGCCTCCACACCATGTACCATCGGAGCGTTTCCTCCACATCGCAGACCCCACCCCCAGAAGAAAGGATCACCTTCTCCAGAAGCGACATGCCAGATCACGAGGATCCATTCTGTGATGCGCTGGTCATCAAGGCAGCCATCGAGAATTTTACCGTCTCTCGGATCCTCGTTGACAACAGGAGCTCCGTCAACGTCATCTTCAAGAAGGCGTTTGACACGATGAAGGTGGAGGCAAAGAGGGTGCTGGCCTCGGATGGACCCTTGTTCGGGTTTTCGGGGGAGAGGAAGGAAGTGGAGGGAGGAGTCGGCTTCCATGTCACCCTGTGGGAGCAGTCCAGCAACTGCAGGTTCGTCATTGTGGACGCCTCCAACAGCTACAGTGCTATCTTCAGGAGGCCCCTTATCAGCGCCTTTCACTGCGTCCCCTCATCTTTCTACCAATGCTTAAATTTCAACGCTGAGGGGATTTAGGTCAGGGTCAGGGGAGACCCCAAGGTGGTGCGGGAATGCTATGTCACCGCCGTAAACTCCATCTCTTGGCAGGAGGGTGCCGAGGAGATGGGGCGAAGGATAGAGGAGGCTGAGCAGGAAGCTAGCAAGGAGGAGCTGGAGGTGGAGAGCTGCGCTGAAAAGGAGGCGGCAGGAAGAGATCAGGAGAATATGGCCGAGGTGATGGCCGTGGAAGAGGAGGTGGAGGTGGAGATTCCAGTCCCGGAGGAGAGGGATGCTGAAGGATGGGGAGAGCAGTCCAGGTTGGAGGCTGCAGAGGAAGTGGTGGAGTTGGAGGTTCTCACCCATGGAGGCAGGGTGGAGAAGGTCCACGTCAGTGGAGGGCTGACCCCGGAAGACCAGGGCAGGATGCTGGAGTGCATCTAGAAGAACGTGGACATCTTTGCATGGAATGCCGCGGAGATGTCGGGGGTTGACGCGGATGTGGCCTGCCACCGCCTCAACCTGGACCCGGGAACACGCCCCGTCCAACAAAAGAAGAGGTCCACATCGGACAAGCTGGCAGAGCCCATCAGAGAGGAGGTGGCAGATCTCCTCAAGGCCGGCGTCGTGTTCGAGATCCAATACCCCAGCTGGGAATCCAATGTGGTCATGGTCAAAAAGGGAGACGGCCGGTGGAGGATGTGTATCGATTTTTCTTTACTTAATAAAGCTTGTCCTAAGGACTGTTATCCTTTGTCTCGGATCGACGCGCTGGTTGACTCAGCCGTTGGTTTTTCTGTAATGAGTTTTATAGATGCTTTTTCAGGTTATCATCAAATCAGGATGCACCCCCCAGACATCAAGGATGTCTCATTCATCACGGGGGATGGATGCTACAATTATAAGATGATGCCCTTCGGGCTGAAGAACGCAGGGGCGACCTACCAGAAGATAATGGATAGGGTCTTCAAAGAGCAAAAGGGGAGAAATCTGGAGGTGTACGTGGATGACCTCATGATCAAGAGTCGGGATGTGGACTCCCACCTCCAGGATCTAGAGGAGAACTTTGCTACCCTACGCAAGTACAAGATGCAGCTAAACCCTCTGAAGTGCGTCTTTGGGGCTAACAGGGGAAAGTTCTTGGGGAATCTCCTCACCCCTGCGGGGGTTGAGCCTAATCCTGACAAGGTCAAGGCTATCATGGAGCTAGGGTCGCCACGGAATGCCAAGGAAGTACAGCGCCTGACAGGGAAACTGGCAGGGCTGAGTAGGTTCCTTTCCCGGGCTGGGGAAAGTGCTCCCGCTTCTTCAAAATGCTAAGGGGCGGTCAAAGGTTCGAATGGACCAAGGAGTGCGGGAGGCATTCCAGGCCCTCAAGATGCAGTTGACCCAGGCTCTGCTGCTCCAAGGGCCCAAGGAAGGGCAGGACCTATTTCTGTATCTCGGGGTCGGGGCAGAGGCCCTGAGTTCCGTCCTAGTTCGAGAAGAGGGGAAGAAGCAGCTCCCCATATATTATGTGAGTCGGGTACTGAGGAAGGCCGAGCTCCGGTACCAGATTTTGGAGAAGTTGGCCTTCATCCTGGTTATCTCAGCCCGAAGGCTGCGGCCCTATTTGCAGGCACACTCAATCCGAGTTGTGACTGACCATCCCCTCCGCAACATCTTTGAGGGGGTGGAGCATTCTGGCAGGCTGGCCAAATGGTCGGTAGAGATGAGTGAATTCGACGTCTCCTTCGTTCCGCGCCTCTCGATCAAAGCTCAAGCAATGGCCGACTTCTTGGCTGATTATGTGATTGAGGTGGCAGAGGAAGAGCTCACTCGTCCGACTCCTTGGAAGGTGAAGGTGGATGGCTCCTCGGGGAGGCATTCCCTGGGAGTGGGGGTGATTTTGGAGAGCCCTCAAGGAAATAAAATTGAACAGACGGTGGTGGTGCACTTTCCCATCACCAACAATCAAGCCGAGTATGAAGCTGTGATAGCAGGGATGTGCCTGGCCAGGGAGCTGGGGGTGTTGGACGTGGAGGTCCTTACCGACTCCATGGTGGTAGCTTCCCAGATCAACGGGGAGTTTGAGGCAAGGGAGCCTACCCTGTGTTTGTACTTAGCCAAAGTAAAGGGGGTCATCGGCATGTTCCAAACTTTCTCCATCCAGCACGTGCCCCGGGAGGAAAGTGAGCATGTCGATCAGCTCGTGAAGCACGGTCCTCGGGTGGGAGGTACCATCACCGACATATTCCACCCCTCCATCGAAGAAGGAGAGCTCATGGAGATAGATCAACGGACTTCATGGATGGACCCAGTTGTAACTTTCCTTTCCACAGGAGAGTATCCGGAGGGGGAAGATAAGAAGAAGCTAAGGCATAAGTCAGCGTACTGCCTCCTCCAAGATGGGCAGTTGTACAGGAAGACACTCTCGGGGATGTTGGCTCGTTGTGTGGCCGAGGGGGAGGTACAAAGAATCTTGGAGGAAGGCCACTCCGGATAGTGTGGGATTCACTCCGTGAGTCGAACACTGGAAGGGAGGATTGTTAGGTAAGTGTACTTGTGGCCCACCCTGGGCCATGATGCAACGGAGTTCGCAAGAAGGTGTCATAAATGCCAGCTGTTTTCCCCCTCCAGCTACAGCCAGCCCAGCGACTCAAAAGTATCACAGCCCCCTGGCCCTTCGCCATTTGGGGAATGGATTTGGTTGGGCCATTCCCCCAGGCCAGTGGGCAGAGGAGGTTCCTCCTAGTAATGATCGAATACTTCTCCAAGTGGTTGGAGGTGAAGGCGTCGGCCAAGGTGACCTCTCTGGTTATCAGAAACTTCGTTTGGGGAGAGATCATCTATCGTCAAGGGCTACCCCAGGCCATCGTCACGGACAACGGGCCCCAGTTCGCCAGCGCTGAGTTCACTAGTTTTTGCGAGCAGCTTGGAATCGACCTCAGGTTCGCCTCGGTCCATCACCCCAGGAGCAACAGACAGGTGGAAGTCGCGAACAAGATCATCATCAACCTCCTCAAGAAGAAAGTGGAGAATTTGAAGGGGAGCTGGGTGGAGCAGCTTCTCGCGGTTCTCTGGGCCCTGAGAACCACCCCCAACACATCTACCAGAGAGACTCCCCTCAAACTCTCTCATGGGTGCGAGTCAGTGCTCCCCGTGGAATTTGAAGTCAAAACACCTCGAGTCGTTACGACCAAGTAGGGAAGAGTAGAATGGCAGGCAGAGAACGAGGAGGAACTGCGGCTCTCCCTTGATATGGTGGAAGAGCTGAGGGACCTTTCCGCCATCCGACAGGAAGAGGTGGAAAGGAGAATGGCCAAGTACTTTGACAAGCATGTCAGAGTCAAACAGTTTGTAGAAGGGGACTTGGTACTAAAGAAGGTGGATGCAGCAGGGAGGTCGGCATCCGTAGGGAAGCTCAACCCCAGCTGGGAAGGACCATTTATTGTAAAGGAGGCTTTAAAGTCGGGAGGTTATCGACTCCAAAATGTTGAGGGCTAGACCCTAAGTCTCACATGGAGTGGTGACAACTTAAAACGCTTTTTTCCTTGAAGCTTGTAAGTTGTGCCTTGATTTTTAATGAAAACTCTTTAATATGTCAATATTGTCGTTGTGAGTTCGCATGGAGGAATGAAATGAACTTGGACCCCGAGCAGATCCCGCTGTCAGGATCTCACCCAGCTGGTAGGGCTGGAAGTCACTCGGTGTCATCCTTGGCCTCGAGTAGATCCCGCTGTCAGGCTCTCACCTAGCTGGCAGGGCTAGAATTCACTCGATTGTGTTAGTAGTGGACCCCGAGCAGACCCCTCTGTCAGGCTCTCACCTAGCTGGCAGGGCTGGAAGTCATTCGGTGTCATCCTTGGCCTCGAGAAGATCCCGCTGTCAGGCTCTCACCTAGCTGGTAGGGCTGGAAGTCACTCGATGGTGTTAGTAGTGGACCCCGAGCAGATCCCGCTGTCAGGCTCTCACCTAGCTGGCAGGGCTGGAAGTCACTCGGTGTCATCCTTGGCCTCGAGCAGATCCCGTTGTCAGGCTCTCACCTAGATGGCAGGGCTGGAAGTCACTCGATGGTGTTAGTAGTGGACCCCGAGCAGATCCCGTTGTCAGGCTCTCACCTAGCTGGCAGGGCTGGAAGTCACTCAGTGTCATCCTTGGCCTCGAGCAGATCCCGATGTCAGGCTCTCACCTAGCTGGCAGGGCTGGAAGTCACTCGATGGTGTTAGTAGTAGACCCCGAGCAGATCCCGCTGTCAGGCTCTCACCTAGCTGGCAGAGCTAGAAGTCACTCGGTGTCATCCATGGCCTCGAGCAGATACCGCTGTCAGGCTCTCACCTAGTTGGCAGGGCTGGAAGTCACTCGATGGTGTTAGTAGTGGACCCCGAGCAGATCCCGTTGTCAGGCTCTCACCTAGCTAGCAGGGCTGGAAGTCACTCGGTGTCATACTTGGCCTTGAGCAGATCCCGCTGTCAGGCTCTCACCTAGCTGGAAGGGCTAGAAGTCACTCGATGGTGCTAGTAGTGGACCCCGAGCAGATCCCGCTATCAGGCTCTCACCTAGGTGGCAGGGCTGGAAGTCACTCGGTGTCACCCTTGGCCTCGAGCAGATCCCGCTGTCAGGATCTCACCTAGCTGGCAGGGATGGAAGTCACTCAATGGTGTTAGTAGTGGACCCCGAGCAGATCCCGTTGTCAGGCTCTCACCTAGCTGGCAGGGCTGGAAGTCACTCGGTGTCATCCTTGGCCTCGAGCAGATCCCGCTGTCAGGCTCTCACCTAGCTGGCAGTGCTGGAAGTCACTCGATGGTGTTAGTAGTGGACCCCGAGCAGATCAAACTGTCAGGCTCTCACCTAGCTGGCAGGGCTGGAAGTCACTTGGTGTCATCCTTGGCCTCGAGCAAATCCCATTGTCAGGCTCTCACCTAGCTGGCAGGGCTGAAAGTCACTCGATGGTGTTAGTAGTGGACCTCGAGAAGATCCCGCTGTCAGGCTCTCACCTAGTTGGCAGGGCTGGAAGTCACTCAGTGTCATCCTTGGCCTCGAGCAGATCTCATTGTCAGGCTCTCACCTAGCTGGCAGGGCTGGAAGTCACTCGATGGTGTTGGTAGTGGACCCTGAGCAGATCCCGCTGTCAGGCTCTCACCTAGCTGGCAGGGCTGGAAGTCACTCGGTGTCATCCTTGGCCTCGAGCAGATCCCACTGTCAGGCTCTCACCTAACTGACAGGGCATGAAGTCACTCGATGGTATCATCCTTGAACTCGCCAGGTAAAGATTAAGAAGTTTCGAATGCCAAGGAATAAGGGGGAGAGGTTCTACACAGGCGAGTTTGGACTCGCCAAACCCAGCTCGGCATCGGCAAAGGGGTATCGAGCCAGGTCTCAGGACCTCGCTGAAGGAAGGCGAGCCAGGCCAGGGCCCTTCACCCCGTCTATTTTACTTAGAAGATTTTCTGAGTTCACCCTGGATGGCTCGCAGGTGAGCCGAGGTGGCGGGACAAGGGCGGAGAGCAGCCCGCTCCCGAATCGTCTGAAGCTCAGCAAGCGCTCAAAACATACCCTCTCTCGGGCGCGTACTAATGACTATCCTACTTGTAGTATCTGCCTATGCGAGGTCGCTTGGGGAAGTACTCGCGGATATACAGAGCACAGTAAATAGAAAACAAAAAAGGGAAGGAAATGGCACGGGTATGATCAAAAACCTTTCTTTCATTAAATAAGTGTTTACAAAAGGTTTTTACAGGGGCTCGCCTCGGCGAGTAAACCAAAAAGAAGAATATATAAATTCAGGCCCCCCAGCCGGACTGGTCCTCCCCTTCAAATGGCTGGTCCGGGAAGCCCTTCCCGAACATTACGTCCATGCTATCTTCCTTCTCGCTGTGGGGCGTCGCCGGGAATAAGCTCGGCATCAGGTTCCTGGCGGAGATCTCCTCACACCCCTGCACCAGCACCCCCCGTGTCCTTCATCATTTGGAGGGTGCATTCGACGGCCTGGAAAGAGTTAATTCGCAGCCTCTCGGCGAGATCGGCCTCGCCAAAGATCCGCGGCCTCTTGTAGGGGAGGGAAGGATCGGAGCCGCTGGCCGGGAAGAAGATCTCCGCCTGGTGGCGGACCTCGCGGTTGAGGTGCTGATTCTCCTCTTTCAGCTTCGCATTCCCCCCCCCCCCAGCTCGGCAAGGCTGGCGCGCAGCTGGCTAATCTCCTCCCCTTGCTCGGCATTGTGAGCCCGAAGCTGCCCTGCGGCCTTGGCATCTTGGTAAAGAGAAAGTTTGGTTAGCAGCAGCACAAAATGTTCTAAGTATAAGGGAAGAGGAGAGCTTGACATTTACCAGCCCGCCGGCAGCCTGGGCGAGGAGGCCCTCAGCGATGCCGAGCTGCTTCGCCTGATCAGCAACCTTGTCCTTGGCGACATCGCGGGCCTGCTCGTCTTTTAGGAGTTAATTGCTGAGGTCAAAGCTGCGGCGGGTCAGCATGTGGTGGAGCTCCATGGTCTGCAGGTGGGCATGCAGACCCTCATGGCCGAGCTGTCGAAGGGTCATGTTCTTGTAGGCCTCGGCATCCTCGCGGCCATAGAGGCCGAAGCCGAGGGCATAATCATGGCCGGTGGCAGGCTCGCGGTCATGCCAGGACGGATGCAGAGTGGAGATGGAGACCCGATGGGCCAGCACATCCCACTGCACCATGGGCTCGCCTGCCGAGTCCCTCCACCGCCCCCCGAAGTTAAAGAGGGGATGTTGTTTCGGCGCCCCGCGCTCGCGAGCCGCCCTCTTCGCCGAAGGAGGTGGGGAGATCGCCGTCGCAGAAGAAGGAGCCTCGCCGCCCTTCCGGCTTTTGCTGGTGATCTCCTTCAGCGGGCTCTACGGCAACGCGTCGGGAGGGGTCTCACACGAGCTAATGTATTTGGGGCTGGATTGATGTTGTTGTTGTTGTTGCCCCCGCGAAGACAACAAGGCTCTCCGCATATTTTTTGGAAGTCGCTGGCGGTGTGGCGGGTTCGACACCGCATCCTCAGGTCGCCTCTTGCTGGAAAAGGGTTGAGAGAGGTCCGCCTCATCTCGGCAAGCCGCCGCCGCCGCCCTCTCCCGAGCAAGAGGGTCCGTCTGTAGCCCCGAGTCCTTAAATGGCGGGTTCATGGGAATTATCCGCTCCCCTGCAAGAAAATACTTGGAAAAAGTTAGAAGAAATTCAGCAGCAATATGGCGAGCTCGGCAATCAGACGAGCTCGGCAAATGGAGGAGAGAACAATACCTTCGCCAGGCGGGACGGGGAGAAGAGAGTCGAGGCCCCTTCGTAGGAAGGCGACCTCGAAGTCCTTGTGGAGGAAATACTTGTGGAGTTCGACATCGTTGCCGGACATGGCAGGGGGGCGGTAGACCTCCTCGCCCTTCTGCTGGGGCGAGTAGGGGATGTTGCCGAGATCTCCCTTGATGAAGGTGATCTTGGTCATCCAAGTGTGATGCTTGTTCGCGATCTCGCGAACCTTGATCAGCGAGCCGCCGAAGTAGGCGACCCCATCCGGCGTCGCCTTGTAGGAGAAGAGCTTCCTGAACACTATCAGGTTGAATTCAATCCTCTCCCGCCGGAGGTAGCTCGCGAACGCCACCATCATCACGACGGCGTTGGAGTTTAACTGCGCAGGTACTGTGCCATAATACTTCAGGATTTGCCGGATCTCCGGCCAGAGGGGGAGGCGCAGCCCCACCTCGAAATGCGAGATGGGGAAGGCGAGCTCGTCCTCGTAGAAAGTGTTGATGACCTCCCCATGCCTCGGTCTGCGTGCCTCGAAGCCCGGCGGCACGCGCTCCGCCATAAACTCCGCAAGCTCCTCCTCGCTGGTGTGCCCCTCAAAAAAGCAATAATCGGTGAAGTGCTGCGCGCACTTGGAGCGGCCGTCGGCATCAGGGTTGGTCTTGCCCATGCTCGCAGAGGAAGGAGCAGAGCGCGAGCAAAAAAGGAGAAAAGCACAGGAAGAGAGGGAAAGAGAGCAATAAAATCACAGTACGGGGTTGGTGAGGTGGGGAGAGGGGGCTATTTATAGAAAATAAAATCTGGGGTCAGGCCGTCCAATCGGCTCAGCTCGACGCCCCAGCTCGCCACCCTAGCTCACCACCCCAGCTCGTCGACTTCCGGCGCGTCCCAACCAAGGCTAAGTCAAACATCACAGTATATTATTTGAATAGCACATGTCCAAGAATATTCCAAAAAACTGCTTATTACAGAAACCAAGTTCAGGAATAAAAAAGCGGGGCGCGCGAGCAGGGGAACACCGGGATGGGTGTACCGGTCGGCTCGGCGAAGGAGCCTCCCTCTTACCTAACCCGGCCTCACAGCTCCTGCCCCCCAGACTATCGCACGCGGAGCAGCTCACGGATCCTCCCCGAATTCCTCTGCAGCACTAAGAGGCCATCATCTATCTCGTCCAGAAGCCGGGATGGGGACATCAGCTCGCCAGCCCGGCCGCTTCGCACCTCGTCGGCGAGACGCGCGTAGTTGCGTGGTAGCGTCTCGTTGACCCCCTACACCTCGCGCAGCCCGCACACCAGCTTCTTGAGAAGCTTGACCTCCCTCCTCATCAGCTCGCCTTGATCCACTTCAGGACCCAGGTAAGGGTCCAACGAGCTTGGGGAAGGGAGGGGAGAATAGTGGGCTGCCCGCGAAGACTCCTCGGCAGCGGATTGGCTAAGTCGAGCTGTGAAGACAAATGTCAGTAAGAAGAGGAATGTAGGAAAAGCTCATGGGGCAAGAATCCAAGCAAAATTGACCTGACGAGCTCAGCAACTCGAAGGAGATGCGGGGAGGGAGGAACCTCAGATCCTTCCTGCGACCTGGGCTGTGAGTCCCCAGTGAGAGGAGCTCGAATCCCGGGGCGGGGATGGTCCCCAGACCCGCCCCCGCGGCCACGTTAGTTCTCCGAGGAGAGGGGGCATGCACCGGCGAGCTCGGCCTCTGCGAGCTCAACCCCAAGGTCCCAAAGGGAGGGGACGGCTCCCGGTGGAGGTTTTCCTGAGTCATGAACCGCGAGTCCCCAAGAGTGGTCTTGGCTCGCGGGGTGGGGTCTCGCAGCACGGTGTCTTCTGTACCATCAGGGCGGCGATCTGGGCCGTTGTAGACCTCGGCAACGTTCCTCCATCTTTCAGAAGCAGGCAGAGTGGAGGAGCCGGTCTCATGCTCCAAGGTGGCCCTCAGGTCGTTGTAGATGGGCTCGACCTCCTGGGGGAATGGTTTCATCTTCTTGGAGCTAGGCTCGGCAGATCCGCCCGGCGGCACAGCAGCAGGGACCGCCGTCAGGGCGGCTACGCGAGCTACAGAAGCCTGGAGAGCTTGGTTGAGATGCTCTTGAATCTCCTTGGGTCTCGACATCTTGGCAGGGTTTGCGAAAAGGGAATGGCAAGAGTCAGACAAGTGAGCAGGTGCATATATATAGCCGCAGGTGGACCCCACCTAAAGATTCCCTCCAACTCGCCAACCCGCGCTCGCCGCACACTTGGGGTTGGATGTTTCTTTCCGAGCTTTGCTAAGCTCAAAAAGAGCGGGGATTATGTACAACCCCGTGTCCGGCGAGCAAGGTCGCCAGGAACCAGACAGATCGGGCTGAAGATAGTGGGCGAGCTCGGGAGCGGAGAAGCCGAACCCGAGCTCGGCATTTGTCGACCGGAGATCGGCATTCGTCGACCGGAGATCGGCCTTCGTCGAACGAAGATCAAGCATTCGTCGACCCCGAGCTCGGCATTCGTCGAGCTAGTCCAAGAATCGTCAAGCTCAGGTCAACTGATGGTGACCAATGGATGGGCGGGCTCACCGTCCCAGCTCGCGTCCTCGCAACGGAGCTCGGCAGCAGCAGGCGAGCAGGACCTGCCGAAGTGATCAAGCCCCCCAGCTCGCCTGGATGAGTGAGATACTTTTTACTATTTTGCCCCCACTGGTCTGCCCATATCCCTTCAAAATAACGGAGTTTGGCTGTTGGCAGACCCAACCAAGGGTTTTTTTGATAACTTCAGGTCAGTTCATTTGGTTATTGGCAGTTCAGATTCCAAAAACTATAAATAGGACACAAGGGGTACCCCAGAATGCATGCTTCATGTGCTCTCCTGCTCCAGTTTTCAAGTGTTTTCTGAGGGTAGCATAGCTCGGCCTCTGGCTAAGGAGGGGAAGCGCTCTCAGATCTTCCGGGTGTGTGGTGGGTCCTCCCCGCCGAGCCCTTGGGTCGGTCTTTCCTTGTTTTCTTTATTGTTTTGCTTGCAGGAGTGAAGTATGCGCGAGACCACCCCTTCCCCGAGGGTGAACTCCACAGGAGACCGTTTTTCGGTTTCAACATGCTGCAAGTGTTCATTTTTCTCTGCCAGATATATGTTTTTCCTGCTTTGTTTATTTTCAGTTTAGTCTGAGTCTGTAATTAGTGACCTCACCCAAATAGGGGGAGATTGTTGGATTCCTAGTTTGATTTGGGCTAGGTTCACTAAGTTAGGACCTTGTGACCCATCTTGTATAGCCAGGGTCATAGTTGTGTCCTAGAGTCTAGGCCAAGTCCTTAGTTTCAACATCACATGGACCAGACATCATCAAACTGCCAGAGACTTCAAAGACTTAGAGATTTCAAAGACTCAGTAAAATGAGTTTGACGTTCGTCGAACTCAGGTCGACGATAGTCGTGCTCAGCTCGACGATCTCAGAGAAAATTCTCTAAGCTGAGCTTGACGAACTTGATTCTCAGGTCGACGATCCTTGGACTATACCTTCAGCATTCTAAGTCCAGACTTTATTCTCTAGACTCAGGTCGACGAACTTAGTTCTCTAGTCGACGATTTCTGGATTCTCTACTTCAACTTATTAATCCAGATGCCTCTCAATTTCCTAAGTCCAGAATCATCTCCAATCGACGAATTCAAGATTCTCAGCTCGACGAACTTTGACCACGTTGGCAAGAGTTATGTAGCAGTAGTTAGTGGTTCTCAGCTCGACGAAAACAAATTCTCAGGTCGACGATTTCTGGATATTTCACTTCAACACTTCATTCCAGAAGCATCTGAAATATTCTAAGTCCAGAAATACTTTGCTGAACTTCAGTCGACGAAACCAGAAATCAGCTCGACGAACTCCATACACAGAAAAGGCAAAGTTTCTAGAGAATGCAGTTCTGTTTTAGCTCGACGATCTTGGAACTCAGCTCGACGAACAGAAGTTATACGGTCCATGAACACAGCAACTCGGCTCGACGAACTGTGAACTTAGCTCGACGATTTCTATTATCTGTTCGACGAATCCAGACTTAATTATTTCCTTCCTTCTGTCCCCTACTTACTGCAATAACTCCTGTGTAATTAATGCTCAAACATTCTCTGAATATAGTCGTTAAAAGGAGCATTGATTATAGTCTTTTCCCGGATTATTGCTTACCTTTTTTCCATGGGACAGTTGGGGAAATAAATCAATGCAGTTTATTCTCAAGGCCGTCAGCATTGATTGCAGAGGATTTCAAATTTTGAAAGACATTTTTTAACAGGAAATATAAAAGAGATTTTCTCTCTTTTTCTGCAGACAAGACACAGAAGATAGAAAGAGAACATAGACACACAGACAACAAATACAATAAGTCTGAATAAAGAAATTCTCTGCTCTTTCTTTCACAGATCTCTGATACAGAGAAGAAGCCCTAGACCAGAAGAACATCTGCTATCTGAAGAAGAAGAACAATCAATCAAAATCAAGAGTCTTCATTCTTCAACTCTCCAGGACACTTCAAAGGACAACAACTATTCCATGTGTCAAGAAGTTCATAAAGATCTTTCTGGTCAAGGCTTAAAGATTGAATGCCTATCACCCTGAAGCAAAGCTTCAGTTTTTCCTGAACCATTCCACATCTCTGGGGGAGCTATTTTCTAACATCATATCCACAAGTCTTCTCAGCTGTATATTGAGAAAGAGAAGGCAATATCATCTCTCACCTCCACTGTATAAGGGGTTATAACTCCCTTCAAAAGTTATTCTTGGTTGCAAGTCACCTGACCTAAAGACTTGAGGTTTGGTTTTTGATCACCTGATCAAAAGCTCATTGGTGTCAGACAGCAGATCAAAAATCTGAGTGGATTCCTACCAGGGTGGTAGAAGAGTGGATGTACCCAGGTTGGGGAACCACTATAATTTCTTGTGTTGTCTGGTTGCCCTTTCTTTTGTTCTTGATGTGTTTGTGCTAACTAGGTTTGCTGTGTGTTTGTGATTATTCATTTGTTAAACTACAGTTTTTATTTACAGCAAAAGCTGTAAAGTTTTCTAAAGGATTTTAGGATACTCTATTCCCCTCCCCCCCCCCTCTCTATAGTATTTCAGATCTAACACATCACTTTCATGTGGCTTGTCAGTTTTCTCTGCTCATCTTTTCCAAGTTCAATAACATGTCCTCCGAACTCGGCGATTAGGCGGTCTGTTCTTCAGTTCGGCAGTAGCTTGCAGCAGTCAGTGAATAACGGTGTGTCTGCGCGACCTCGCGGTCTCGGCGGACTCCGTTTTCTATTCGTCATTCAGCAGTTCGAGCGGTCTCGGTGTTCTCCAGTTCTGTCCGCCCGGATTGATATTTGTATCTTTTCTGTTTTTCCTTGTGTACTGCCGAAATCATGTCTCGGCACGTATTCCTCGTCCTGTAAAGAAGTTAATAAATATATGATCTGTCTATTCCTTCTTCTTGCATTTGGTGTTTGAGCTTGATTTCCCAGTTCCGCTTGATCAAGATGTGATCTTGATAGCTCTGAGAATATTAATTTGGCGTCAGACTATCTCGCTGATTATCTTGAAAAATTTCAACACACCCAAGTCACAAAGCACATTTCCACAGTAGATCCACCCAATTAAACATGGGATAAAGAAATAGCTCGGGTCTTCATGCTTTATGGGTAGCTGATTCAAGAGTGTTGTTGAGCAGCTCGTAGAGAGATTCACCAAGTTGACAACTGCCGGCTTCTTCTTCTTGAACCTCAACAACTTTAGGAATTTTGCATAGCCTGGCATCTGATTGAGAGCATCAAAAATGGGGATGCTCACATGCACACCATTCATCATGTTGATAAACTTTAAATATTTTTTGTCACATTTTATATTTTTCAAATGATTAGGAATTGGGAGGCATATGGTCGGAGGGGAAGGGAAACTGATAGAGTCAACGGAAGATGGGTTTCATCAACATCGGCTGGTGGAATTCCTTCTCTAACAGTTTTGGGATTGGATGCTGAGCCGGGGAGTTCTCGTCCACTATATAAATGCCGAGCATTTAAATTTTCCTTACTGTCATCAATAATTTGTCTGAGCAGATTGATTAGTGAGCCAAGACATATCTGCAATTTCTAAATTATTTACTGAAGCTTACCGAATTCTTTGCTAATCCACTCCATGAAATTGCAGAATTCGTCCAATCTCTTATTGTATTGATTATTGTAGTCTGCTAAATCTAATGCTGAGATGACTGCTCATACTGAAGGAGGATTGTCTGCAATATAAGACTCAGGCCACTAAGGGCTTGTGAAGTTGAAGTTTTCATGTATTTGCATCGCGTCACTGCCTCACTGGGGGTTTCTGAAGAAGGGCACCGTCTGCAGTAGAATCTACAGTGTATGTAGTGGAAGAGGCATACAATGGTAAAAATTTTGAATATGCTTAGCCACCGAAATTTTGTGCTGAGGTCCCGAGAGCTGAAATCTTGCAAACCGTTTGAAAGCATCAGTCAAAGATTCTCCGATCCCTCGTTTGAAATTTAAAATTAGTGTTGTTATTAGCAAACCCACTTTCGTTGATAGCATATCAGAGAAAAACAGATTCAGTTATTTTTTGCATTTTTTTCTCTTCCCCAGAATTACTACTATCAAATCATTCTTATTTTTTTTGCAATTTTTGCATGTTTAAATTTTGAGACACAAATGTTTCTTATTTGAAAAAATGATCAACATGAAAGTTGTATATCTCGATGATATCTAGAACTTTCATGTTGAACAGTTTTTGATTTGAAGCCATTTAAGCATGCAATTTGGGCCTGAAAAAAGACACGCACGGAACGAGTCGTCTGTATAGATTTTCGGCGTGACTTTTTTCGGGGCCAAAATCGGGGTACAACATAAAAGTTGTTGATCTCGTCGAGATCTACCACTTTTATGTTGAATACTTTTTAATTTGAAATAGTTTAAGCCCCTGATTTGTCATCCGAAAAAAGTCACGACGATCCCGGGCGTCCGTACATATGTTCGGCGTGACTTTTTTCCGGGCCCAAATCGGGGATCTAAATTGCTTCAAATCACAACGTGTTCAACATGAAAGTTGTAGATCTCGTCGAGATGTACAACTTTTATGTTGAACACTTCTCATGAAAATATACGTATAAGACGAAGTTCAAAACGACGCGTATATTCATATATACACTTAACACGTATATACATCACACCCTTATAGGAATTAGAGATCAAATATATTTTTAAATCGGACGATATTTTGTTTAAAAAAATTTGGTGCAGATGATGATATTGTGTTGAAAAAAATGTTTTGGACATATTACACAAAATTTTGCCGCATTTTGAGTCATTTCTAATGCTAACATAAGTGGTTAAATGAATACATTTGAAATCATTTGTAATGTCATTATATGTAGGAGTTATTTTGAATGAATGAATATTTTAAACAAAATTTTGTTTTTTTTTTAAAAAATTTATGTTACTATGCTAGTAATTAAATGATTTTCAAATAATAATTTTGAAAAATGATGGTTTACTAATAGTAATGATTTGCTATAAATTAAATTGAATTTGATAGTAACAGTCCACTTTAAAATGGTAAAATTTTGTTCTATTAACATCATGGGAGATATGAATTGCCCTAAAAATTCCACCACCAATCGCTCCCACGTGGGCATAGAATCCCTACACAAAACCCGATGCCAATCCTTTGCTTTTCTCTACAAGGAAAAAAAGAAAAGGATGGGATTTAGACTTCGTTTGGAGGGACTTATTTTCACAAGTCAAGCGGTTACGACCGCATGAATCGGAACTTAACCGGTTCATGCAGTAGTAACCGTTTGACCGTTAAAAATAAGTCTACCCATACGAAGCCTTAAACATATCATTTTTTGAGTCGTCATAATTAAAAGTATCACAATTTCTAAGAATGATCAGATGTGATGAATATCATTCTCCTCGAGATCCCCACAAAACTGCATTGACTGTTGTACAACTTAAATTAAATCCAGGGGAATTTCAAAACCTTCTGATTGACCAATCATGCCATTAATATCTCTTGATGGACTTGCGATCGAAGTTTTTACTGACTACAACATCATGACAAAATGTAAGCGCCCATCTAGCAATTATCAACTATCAGATAATTCAACAACAAAAACTAAAGAGATAGACACGAAGACTATCAGATAAATGTGATGTACAGAGAGGAAAGATCCTTTACTCTATTCACTTTGAAGAAAAATCACAAGTGGCATGCTCCCTATCAATGACGTCAAAAACTTGATCGACTGGATAACAACGGTAAGGGAAAGTGCACCCACTAATATCGTCAAGTAATAATAAAATAAAGAGTGATCCCAGAGAATCAATTTTACGCGGAGCACTGAATGATAGATTTCATTTTTAAGAGAGACTTGAGATTAAAGCCACTAAAATCGAATCTTTCAGGGGAGTTTGGTTTCAATTAACGGTAACTTGCACGAAAATAAAACTAACTATGCAAGTCACCTTCACCTCTTCACAACTCCGTAGGTCGCTGACCTCCGCTTCACTTTTATGCGGGTCGCTGACCTTCGCTTCACACAACACTCATGTCATTTAAGACGACTGAGCCACACAAGGTAATCAAAACTCAACAATAATGAACTATAAATAAATCACAAATAAGGCACTAGGCCTCCCAAGCTACCCCAATGGAAAGAAAAGTGCAAGACATAATTTTAAGAACAATATATTAATTGTCTACACGCATTCAATCTACCACCATCAATAACATAGAAGAAAAACCACAACATCTCAACCTAATATGCGGGAGAAAAGAAAGGAGATACAAACAGTGCTTGAGAAACTCTGGATAGCTATTCCGTGAATGTCTCGCTCATCGGCTACCGTCCGGGGTAGAGGAATCTTTGTCACAAGCTCCCAATGAACATGTCTTCTCAAAGGGTTTGCACCGACCACGTATCTTTCTTCAAATACCTAGCATGCGGCAAGCGTAGGTACTTTTTTTTACTTCCTTGATCTTTTGGTTGATAGGAATGTTGGTGTTACCATTGTGATCTGAAAGTGATCAAGTATGTAGCCTCACTGCCAACACAGATGAGCCTATCATGGTCGCACATAAGAATGTTTGGAGAAATTAGGAGATTGAATTAGTATGATTTTACTCACATGATGAGTGGAAATGACATAGCTCAGCCTGGCTTGGAAAGCGTCGACTGCGTTGAGACCACTCAATGCTTTCGTTGAGTCAAGTGTTGACTCGTCGAATGATGACGTTGAGTGTGTTGAGTTTACTCAACGATTCGTCGAGTCAAAGTGTTGATACGACGAGTATGGCACTTAAGCGTTGAGTGCGTTGAGTTCACTCAACTATTCGTTGAGTCAAGGTGTTGATTCGACGAATCAGGTAATTAGGCATTTAGTGCGTTGAGTTCACTCGACGCCTTCGTTGAGTCAAAGGTTGATTCGACGAATCTGGGACTTAGGCGTTGATCTCACTCAACGCCTTCATCGAGTCAAATGTTGATTCAGTGAGTTTGGCGCTAAGAGCGTTGAGAGCGTCGAGTTCACTCGATGCCTTCGTCTAGTCAAAAGTTGATTCGGCAAGGCTGGCGCTGAGTTCATCGTGTATCTTATGGATACTCGATGATTCGTCGAGTATGTTATGTATACTCGACGATTCGTTGAATATGTTATGGATACTTGACAATTCGTCGAGACAAGGGTTGTCTGGTCGAAATTCTGTATTCCAAGCCTTGGGTCTGCGAATAACGATAGGTTGTTCAGTTTATTCCTATGTGTATAAATAGAAGATTTTAGGATTTCTTAATACAGTTGTTGATACTGTTTAAGCACACGAGCCGCACAGTGCGAAAACCAGAGACCTAAAAGGCCGACAGAAATTGTTCCTCCTTTGCTGATCCTGTCGCCGTCGCTAAACCCGATTCCGGCGAGTGTCGTCGCCGCCGCTTATATAAAAGACCTAATAGTCTGTGAACATGCAGAGTGCCCTCTCTCGACCTAGATCATTTTCGACAAGAGTCTACGGGTTCTCCCGTTCGTATGGATTTTTTATAGAGGTGTGGACACTATTCGTCACTAAGGACTCTAGCCGCTTAGTGATCGGCAGTTCTTCTGGAGAATCTAGGTTGAGTATAGACTCAATCCCGTAGAGGTAAATTTTATTTACGACACTTTCTTCTTGATATATATATCCATTGCTAGATCGAAATATCTTTTGGATTTTCTTGTTCCTTTATTTCCACTGCGCGCACAAGTGTTGTGCGATCTAGTAAAACCCAACAAGGAAGAGCTTATGGGGTGATCCCTAGCCATTGTATCCCTAGAAAATGTGAAAATGGCATACTGCAATAGGAAAATTGGGGGCTTCTTATGATCGGAGCGGCCTATTTATAAATGGAGCAGAAATTAGTTAGGTGCATGAGTGGGCGCACGACCAATGGTCATTCGAGAAGGAATGCCACTACTTTTGCATAGCGAGGAACCTGGACTAGCGGGAAAAAATGACATTTTGGGGGAAATGACTTTGCCTTGCACGATTAGTGGTCGTGTTATTCATACATGTGTACGGCCCGCGGGCCTGATACACGCGCTGGTTAGTGGTCGAGCCGCGGATCAGTTGGTTGATGAGAGCTTGCCTGAAAGCTCTTTATCAAGGAGGTCAGGGGATCGAGACCTGGCCTCAACAACCTACCGCGCGCCTGTGGTTGGTCCCGGAGACGGGTTGAGGTGTACGACCCGCGGGCCTGATAAAAAGGACGCCATGGTGTGACGCCATGGTGGGCCCGGCAGTGGGCCGCCAGACGTGGGCCTCTGGCTAGGCCAGGTGCGAGGCCTGGTCGACAGAGCGGGTCGTATCTGGGTCACTGCATCACCGTCCCAACTCGCACTCGCGCAAAGGAGCTTGCCAACAGTAGGCGAGCAGGATCCGCCGAGGTAGCCAGGCTCCCCAGCTCACCCAGATCTATGAGATACTTTTTACTGTTTAGCCCCCACTGGTCTACCCATAGCCCTTCAAAACAACAGAGTTTGGCCGTTGGCAGACCCAACCCAGGGCATTTTGGTAATTTCATGTCAATTCAGTTTGGTTATTGGCATTTCAGATTCTGAAAACTATAAATAGGACCCAAGGGGTACCCCAGAGAGGGGGCTTCTTGTGCTCTCTTAATCCAGTTTTCAAGTGCTTTCTGAGGGTACCTTAGCTCGGCCTTTGGCAAAGGAGGCGAAGCGCTCTCAGATCTTCCGGGTGTGTGGTGGGTCCTCCCCGCCGAGCCCTTGGGTCATTTCTCCCTTGTTTCTTTCGTTGTTTTGCTTGCATGAGTGAAGTTGATGCGCGATCACCCCTTCCACAAAGGTGAACTCCACAGGAGACCGAATTTCGGTTCCAACATTTTGGTGCGGTGAGCTGGAGGTCCTCACCCGAGAAGGCAGGGGGGAGAAGGTCCGTGTCAGCGGAGGGCTGACCCCGGAGGCTCAGGGCAGGATGCTGGAGTGCGTCTAGAGGAACGTGGACATCTTCGCATGGAGCGCCGCAGAGATACCAGGGGTTGACGCGGATGTGTCTTAACACCGCCTCAACTTGGACACGGGAACACGCCCCGTCCAACAAAATAAGAGGTCCACCGCGGACAAGCTGGCAGAGCCCATCAGGGAGGAGGTGGCGAAACTCCTCAAGGCCGGCTTCATATCCGAGATCCAATACCCCGGCTGGGTCTCAAATGTAGTCATGGTGAAAAAAGTGGACGGTCGGTGGCGTATGTGTATCAACTTCTCCTTGCTTAAAAAATCTTGTCCTAAGAACTGTTATCCCTTGCCTTGGATCGACGCGCTGGTTGACTCAGCCGTTGGTTTTTCTGTAATGAGTTTTCTAGATGCATTTTCAGGTTATCATCAAATCAGAATGCATCCCCCGGACGTCAAGGATGTCTCGTTCATCACCGGGGATGAATGCTACAGTTACAAGATGATGCCCTTCGGGCTAAAGAATGCAGGGGCGACCTACCAGAAAATGATGGATAGGGTCTTTAAATAACATAGGCGGAGGAACCTAGAGGTGTACGTAGATGATCTCATGATCAAGAGTCGGGATGTGGACTCTCACCTCCAGGACCTGGAGGAGACCTTTGCCAACCTGCGCAAGTACACGATGCGGTTGAACCTCCAGAAGTGTGTCTTCGGGTCTAGCAGTGGAAAGTTCTTGGGACACCTCCTCACCCCTACAGGGGTCGAGCCGAATCCCAATAAGGTCAAGGCTATCATGGAGCTGGGGTTGCCACGGATCACCAAGGAAGTGCAACGGCTGACAGAGAAGCTGGCAGGGCTAAGTAGGTTCCTCTCCCGTGTTGGGAAGAAGTTCTCCCCCTTCTTTAAAACACTGAGGGGGGTCAAAAATTCGAGTGGACCAAGGAGTGCGAGGAGGAATTCTAGGCCCTCAAGGTGCAGTTGACTCGGGCCACATTTCTCCAAAGGCCAAAGGAGGGGGGGGGACCTGTTTTTGTATCTCAGGGTCGGGGCGGAGGCCCTGAGCTCTGTCCTAGTTCGTGAAGAGGGGAAGTAGCAGCTACCCATATATTATGTGAGCAGGGTCCTGAGGAAGGCTGAGCTCCGGTATCTGATTTTGTAGAAGCTGGCCTTCGCCCTGGTCATCTCAACCCGAAGGCTGCGACCCTATTTCCAGGCACACTAAATCCGAGTGGTGACTGACCATCACCTCCGTAATATATTTGAGGGGGTAGAGCATTCTGGCAGGCTGGCCAAGTGGTCGGTGGAGTTGGGTGAGTTCGACGTTTCCTTTGTCCCCCGCCTCTCGATCAAAGCTCAAGCAATGACCGACTTCTTGGCTGATTATGTGGTTGAGGTGGCGGAGGAAGAGCTCACTCGTCTGACTCCTTGGAAGGTGAAGGTGGATGACGCCTCGGGGAAGCACTCCCTAGGAGTGGGAGCGATCTTGGAGAGTCCGTAGGGGACTAGAATTGAGCAGACGGTGGGGGTGCACTTTCCCATCACCAACAACCAGGCCGTGTATGAGGTTGTGATAGCAGGGCTACGCCTGGCCAGAGAGCTGGGGGTGTTGGACGTGGAGGTCCTTACTGACTCCATGGTAGTAGCTTCACAGATCAACGGGGAGTTCGAGGCGAGAGAGCCTACCCTGTTGCTATATTTTGCCAAAGTAAAGAGGGTCATTGGCACGTTCCAAACTTTTTCCATCCAGTACGTGCCCCAGGAGGAGAATGAGTAGGCCAATCAGCTAGCGAAGCATGGTCCCCGGGTGGGGGGTACCATCACCGACTTATTCCGCCCTTCCATTGAAGAGGGGGAGCTTATGGTGATAGACCAGCGGCCTTCATGGATGGATCTGGTCGTAACTTTACTTTCCACGGGAGAGTATCCGGAGGGGGTGGATAAGAAGAAGCTCAGGCACATGTCGGCGTACTACCTCCTCCAGGATGGGCAGTTGTACAGAAAGACTCTCTCGGGGATGTTGGCTCGATGTGTGGCCGGGGGGGGGGGGGGGGAAGTACAAAGAATCTTGGAAAAAGTCCACTCCGGGGAGTGTGGAAGTCACTCCGGGAGTCGGACACTAGAAGGGAGGATTGTTAGGCAGGGGTACTTCTGACCCACCCAGGGCCGAGATGCGACGGAGTTCGCCAGAAGGTGCCACAAGTGCCAGCTCTTTTCCCCCCTCCAGCTACAACCAGCTCAGTGAATCAAGAGTATCACAGCCCCCTTGCCCTTTGCCATCTGGGGAATGGATTTGGTTGGACCGTTCCCCCAGGCCAGTTGGCAGAGAAGGTTCCTACTGTAATGATCGATTATTTCTCAAGTGGCTGGAGGTAAAGGCACTGGCCAAGGTGACTTTCCAGGTCATCAGGAACTTCATTTGAGGGGAGATCATCTGCCGCCACGGGTTTCCCCAGGCAATCGTCATAGACAAAGGGACTCAATTCGCCAGCGCGGAGTTTACCAGTTTCTGCGAGCAGCTTGGGATCGACTTCAGGTTTGCCTCGGTCCACCACCGCAGGAGCAACGAGCAGGTGGAGGCTGCGAACAAGATCATTGTCAACCTCCTAAAAATGAATGTTGAAAATCTAAAGGGGACCGCAGGAGCAACGAGCAGCTTCCCGCGGTTCTCTGGGCCTTGAGGACCACCCCCAACATAGCTACATGAGAGACCCCCTTCAAGCTCTCCCATGGGTGCGAGGCAGTGCTCCCCGTAGAGTTTGAAGTTCAAACGCATCGAGTTGTCGCAGCAGGGGAAGTCAGGGAAGAATGGTAGGCTGAGAACGAGGAAGAGCTGCGGCTCTCCCTTGATATGTTGGAAGAACTGCGGGACCTTTCCGCCGTCCGACAAGAAGAAGTGAAAAGAAGGATGGCCAAGAACTTTGACAAGCACGTCAGAGTCAAGCAATTTGTAGATGGGGACTTGGTACTGAAGAAGGTGGATGCCGCAGTAAGGTCGACAACCGTGGGGAAGCTCAACCCCAGCTGGGAAGGTCCATTCATTGTAAAAGAAGCTTTAAGATTAGGGGGGTATCGACTCCAAAATGTGGAGGGCGAGACCCTAAGTCTCACCTAGAGTGGTGATGACTTAAAATGCTTTTTCCCTTGAAACATGTAAGTGGTACTTTGATTTCTAATGAAAGTTCTTTAACACACTAATGCTGTCGCAATGAGTTTGCATGGAGAAGTGAAGTGTACTTGGACCCCGAGCAGATCCCGCTGCCAGGCTCTCACCTAGCTGGCAGGGCTGGAAGTCACTCGGTGTCATCCTTAGACCTCGAGCAGATCCCACTGTTAGGCTCTCACCTAGCTGGCGGGGCTGGAAGTCAATCGATGGTATCAGCCTTGGACCCCGAGCAGATCCCGTTGTGAGGCTCTCACCTAGCTGGCAGGGATGGAAGTCACTCGATGTCATCCTTAGACCTCGAGCAAATCCCGCTGTCAGGCTCGCACCTAGCTGGCAGGGGTGGAAGTCACTCGATGGTATCAGCCTTGGACCCCGAGCAGATCCCGCTGACAGGCTCTCACCTAGCTGGCAGGGCTGGAAGTCACTCGATATCATTCTTAGAACTCGAGCAGATCCCGCTGTCAGGCTCTCACCTAGCTGGCAGGGCTGGAGGTCACTCGATGGTACCAGCCTTGGACCCCGAGCAGATCCTGATGGAAGTCACTCAGTGTCATCCTTAGACCTCGAGCAGATCACACTGTCAGGCTCGCACCTAGCTAGCAGGGATGGAAGTCACTCGATGGTATCAGCCTTGGACCCCGAGCAGATCCCGCTGCCAGGCTCTCACCTAGCTGGCAGGGCTGGAAGTCACTCGGTGTCATCCTTAGACCTCGAGCAGATCCCGCTGTCAGGCTCTCACCTAGATGGCAGTACTGGAAGTCACTCGATGGTATCAGCCTTAGACCCCGAGAAGATCCCGCTACCAGGCTCTCACCTAGCTGGCATGGCTGGAAGTCACTCGGTTTCATCCTTAGACCTCGAGCAGATCCCGCTGTCAGGCTCTCACCTAGCTGGCAGGGCTGGAACTCACTCTATGGTACCAGCCTTGGACCTCGAGCAGATCCCACTGTCAGGCTCTCACCTAGCTGATAGTGCTGGAAGTCACTCGATGGTACAAGCCTTGGACCTCGAGCAGATCCTGCTGTCAGGCTCTCACCTAGCTGGCAGGGCTGGAAGTCACTCGATGGTGTCAGTCTTGGACCCCGAGCAGATCCCGCTGTCAGGCTCTCACCTAGCTGACAGGGCTGGAGGTCACCCAGGGAAGTCCTGCACCCCCAGGTAGTGCCTAACAAACTTGGCCCTTCTAATATTAAGCGGAGAGCTCGGCAGGGGCGAGTTCGGACTCGCTAATTCAGCTCGACCTAGGTAGAAGGGTGACGAGCCAGGCCCTTAGACCTCGCTAAGTGGAGGTTCTTCCCGCCGAGACGCCTCGCCCCCACTTTGTTTTTTACTTGGAAAAATTTAGTGAATTTGCTTTTCAGTTGATAAGATCATGGGCAGCCCGCAAGCGAGCTTTGGCGAGGCCTGAGAATTGCCGAACTCTCAAGATATGCTCTCAGGGGCGAGTCCTAACGATTATCCTACTCGCAGTACCTATCTATGCGAGGTCGCTGGGGAGAGTGCTCACAGACAAACAAGGCACGGCAGAGAAATCCAGCAAAAGAAAATATATATATAATGACATTACTATAATGGACAAAAGGTATCAAAAATATTCTTTCATTAAGTAAAAATATTTACAGGTTGAGCTCGCCTCGGCGAGACTAAAGGTTATGTACATTCAGACCTCGCCCCCCCCCCCCCGCCAGATTGGTGGTCCTCCCCTCCTTTGCCTGACGGATCTTGGAAGCCATTCCTGAACAGCGCGTCCAAACTTTCTTCCTTCTCGCTGGGAGGCGTCGCCGGGAACAGGCTCGACATCAGGTCCCGGGCCGAAATCTCCT
Source organism: Platanthera guangdongensis (assembly GCA_039583875.1). Lineage (NCBI taxonomy): Eukaryota > Viridiplantae > Streptophyta > Magnoliopsida > Asparagales > Orchidaceae > Platanthera > Platanthera guangdongensis. Next base: position 63,582,386 of record CM077154.1, read on the forward strand.
CGCATCCCTCCACCAGCAATACAGTGTCCATCATCTGGAGAGTTCATTCGGCGGCCTGGATGGAGTTGATCCGCAGCCTCTCGGCGAGGTCGGCAAAGATCCTCAGCCTCTTGTATGCGAGGGTAGGATCGGCGCCGCTGGGCGGGAAGAAAATCTCCGCCTAACGGCGGACCTCGCGGCTAAGGTTTTAGTTCTCATCCTTTAGCTTCGCATTCGCCCCCTCAAGCTCGGCAAGCCGGGCGCGCAGTTGGCCGTTCTCCTCCCCCTGCTCGGCATTGCAAGCCCGCAACTCTCCGGTGGCCTTGGCATCCTAACAGAAGAATAGTTCGTTAGTGACAACGCCAAATATTTCAAGTAAAAGGGAGGAGAAGCCTGATACTCACCAATCAGCCGGCGGCCTGGGCGAGAAGTCCCTCGGCGATGACGAGCCGCCTCGTCTGGTCGGCGACCTTGTCCTTGGCAATGCCGCGGGCCTGCTCGGCTTTTTGGAGTTGATTACTAAGGCTGAAGCTGCGGCAGACCAATATGTGATGAAGCTCCATGGCCCGCAGGAGGGCCTACAGGCCCTTATGGTCAAGCTGTCGCAGGGTCATGTTATTCTAGGCCTCGGTGTCCTCCCGGCCATAGAGGCCGAAGCCGAGGGCATAAGCGTGACCGGTGGCAGGCTCGCGGTGATGCCAGGAAGGGTGCAGGGTGGAGATGGATACCCGGTGGGCCAGCTCGTCCAAGTGCACCATGGGCTCGCCCTCCCAGTCTTTCCACCGCCCCCCAAGGCTGAAGAGGTGATGAAGTTTCGGCGCCCCGCATTCGCGCGCCGCCCTCTTCGTCGAAGGTGGTGGGGAGATCGCCGCAAGGGGAACATGAGCCTCGCCGACCTTTCGCCCCTTGCTGATGATCTCCTTCAGCGGGCTCTCCGGCGACGCGTCGGGGATGGTCTCGGGTAAGCTTATGTACTTGGGGCTGGATTGATGTTGTTTCCCCCGCGGAGCGAGCACGTCTCTCTTCATCTTTTTTGGTTATTGCTGGCGGTGTGGCGGGTTAGACCCCGCATCCTCAGAATGCCTCTTACTGGAAGAGGGTTGGGAGAAGGCCGCCTCATCTCGGCAGGCTGCCGTCGCCGCCTTCTCGCGAGCAAGGGGGTCTGGGTACAACCCCGAGTCCGCAAACGGCGGGTTTATGGGAATTAGCCGCTCCTCTGCAAGAAAAAATTTGGAAAAAGTTAGAAGATTTTCAACAGCAATATGGCGAGCTCGGCAACCTGGCGAGCTCGGCGATGTGGAGAGAACAATACCTTCGTCGGTTAGGACGGGGAGAAGCGCATCGAGGCCCCTTCGCAGGAAGGCAACCTCAAAGTCCTTGTGGAGAAAAAACTTATGGAGGTCGGCATCATTGCATAACATGGCCGGGGGGCGGTAGACCTCCTCGACCTTCTGCTGCGGCGAGTACGGGATGTTGCCGAGATCGCCCTTGATAAAGGCGATCTTGTTCATCCAGTTATGGTGCTTGTTCGTGATCTCGCGAACTTTGATCAGCGAGCCGCCGAAGTACGCTACCCCATCCGACGTCGCCTTATAAGAGAAGAGTTTCCTGAATACTGTCAGGTTAAACTCAATCCTCTCTCACTGGAGGTAGCTCGCGAATGCCACCAACATAGCGATGGCGTTGGAGTTCAGCTGCGCGGGCACCGCGCCATAATACTTCAGAATCTGCCGGATTTCCGGCCAGAGGGGGAGGCGCAACCCCACCTCAAAGTGAGAGATGGGGAAGGCGAGCTCGTCATCGTAAAAGGTATTGATGGCTTCCCCCTGCCTCGGCCGGCGCGCCTCGAAGCCCGGCGGAACGTGGTCGCCAACAAATTCTGCGAGCTCCTCCTCGGTGGTATTCCCCTCGAAGAAGCAGTAATCGGTGAAGTGCTGGGCGCACTTGGTGCGGCCATCAGCATCGGGGTTGGTCTTGCCCATGCTCGCGAGAGAAGGCGGAGCGCGAGTAGACAAGAAGAAAACCCCAGGAAGAGAGAGAAAGAGTAAGCAGTAAAAGCAGCAGTACGGGGGTTGGTTGGGGGGGGGGACTATTTATAGAAAAAGTAATCAGAGGGTCAAATAGTCCAATTGGCCCAGCTCGCCGGCTTCCGCCGCGTTCCAACCAAGGCTAAGACAAATAACAAGCAATATATTATTTTTTTTGAATACCGCATGTCAGAGAATGTTTGTTATTTATTTCAAAGACCAAGTGCAGGAATATGAAAGTGGGGCGCGCGGGCAGGGGGGAGACCAGGAGGCGAGTACCAATCGGCTCGACAAAAGAGCCTCCCTTTATCTACCCTGGCCTCGCACCTCCCGTCCCCCAGACTGTCGCACGCGAAGCAGCTCGCGCATCCTCCCCGAGTTCCTCTGCGCCACTGAGAGGTCGTCGCCTATCTCATCCAGAAGCCGGGAAGGGGATGTCAGCTTGCAAGCCTGGCCGCTTCGCACCTCGTCAGCAAGACACGCATAGTCGCGTTGTAACGCCTCGTTGACCTCCGGCACATCGCGCAGCCCGCACACCAGTTTCTTTAAAAGCTTGACCTCCCTCCTCGCCAGCTCGCCTTGATCCACTTTGGGGCCCAGGTAAGAGTCCAGCGAGCTTGGGGAGTGGAGGGGAGAGTAATGGGCTGCCCGTGAAGATTCCTCGGCATGGGATTGGCTGGGGGGAACTGTGGAGGCACATATCAACAAAAGGAGGTATGCAGGAAAATCGCATGAGGCATGAATCTAGGCAAAGTCTACCTGACGAGCTCAGCAACTCGAAGGTCATGCGGGGAGGGATAAACCTCAGATCCTTCCCTCGACCCGGGCCGCGCGTCCCCGGTGAGTGAAGCTTGAATCCCAGGATGGGGATGGTTTCCAGACCCGCCCACGTGGTGATGATAGCTTGCTGGGGAGAGCGGGCGCGCACCGGCGAGCTCGGCCTCTGCAAGCTCACCCCCAAGGTCCCAAAGGAAGGGGTCGGGTCCCAGGGATGGTTCTCCGGAGTCGTGAACCACGAGTTCCCCAGAGTGGTCTTGGCTCGCGGGGTGGTGTCTCGCGGCGTTGCGTCCTCCGCTCCATCATGGTTGATGTCTAGGCCGTCGCAGACCTCAACAGTATTCCTCCCCTTTTCAGGGGCAGGCAGAGTGGAGGAGCTGGTCCCGTGCTATAAGGTGGTCCTCAGGTCGTCATAGATGGGCGCGGCCGCCTGAGGGAATGTTTTCATCGTCTTGGAGTTAGGCTCGGCAGAGCCACCCTGCGGCACAGCAGCTAGGACCGCTGTCAGGGCGACTACGCGAGCAGCTGAGGTCTGGCGGGCACGCATAAGCCGCTCTTAAATCTCCTTGGGGATCGACATCTTCTCAGGATTAGAGCAAAGGGAATGGCAAGAGTCAGGCAGGTATGAAGGTGCATATATATAGCCACAGGTGGACCGCACCCAAAGATTCCCTCTAGACCACCCCGCGCTCGCCGAACACTTGGGGTTTGATGTTTCTTTCCGAGCTTTGCCAAGCTCAAAAAGAGCGGGGATTGTGTACAACCCCGTATCCGGCGAGCGGGGTGAACCCGGAACCAGGCTGGCCAGCTCAGATTACCAAGGCCCCAGGCGAGCTCGGCAGAGAAACCCGAGCCCGAGCTCGGCATTCGTCGACCACGAGCTTGACATCTGCCGAGTTAAGCCAGGATTCGTCGAGCTGAGGTCGACTAACGGAGGCCGATCGATAGGCGAGCTCGCCGTCCTAACTCGCACTCACGCAAAGGAGCTCAGCAACAGTAGGCGAGCAGGATCCGCTGAGGTAGCCAGGTTCCCCAGCTCGCCCAGATCTATGAGGTACTTTTTACTGTTTAGCCCCCACTGGCCTGCCCATAGCCCTTCAAAACAGCGGAGTTTGGCTGTTGGCAGATTCAACCCAGGGCATTTTGGTAATTTCAGGTCAGTTCAGTTTGGTTATTGGCAGTTCAGATTCTGAAAACTATAAATAGGACCCAAGGGGTACCCCAGAGAAGGGGCTTCATGTGCTCTCTTACTCCAGTTTTCAAGTTCTTTCTGAGGGCACCTTAGCTTGGCCTTTTGCTAAGGAGGGGAAGCGCTCTCAGATCTTCCGAGTGTGTGGTGGGTCCTCCCCTCCGAGCCCTTGGGTCAGTTCTCCCTTGTTTCTTTCGTTGTTTTGCTTGCAGGAGTGAAGTAGGTGTGCGATCACCCCTTTCCCAAGGGTGAACTCCATAGGAGACCGAATTTCGGTTCCAACAACGCCCTTCGCTAAGAAGAACGGGAATCCAAGGTCGACGTCGTCATACCGCCAAGGAAGAAGACGCAATCCATGGCCAGAGATAAGGTGAGCTTCCTAACCTCTCCCTTAGTGCTAGGTCTTTAGATCTATTATAGGAGAGATTTCCGCTCAAGAGAGCTTGAATTTGGTTCATAATGGAGATCTCCTAGTTAGAGACTATGCTAGGACCTTTGTCCTATGGTTTTGTTATCTTCAAACATTCCTCTTTTCATTTTGAGGACGATAGACTTGGTTTTGTGAAGAATGGTCATCTATTAAGGGTGAATAAGGGAGGAGGAACAACGGAATGTATCTTTGTATGAATGGCTCGAGGAAGAAGGTAAACTGATGTCATTCATTCAACTTTACGATGTGCACATAAATCTAAATTCTATTCACAATAGGATTCATGCTCGATTTAGGACATGATCTGGGCACTTCTTGGTCTGGGGCTGAACCTGAAGGTTGTAGCCCTCAGAAAGATCTTCCCAATGCATTGTTGCACGTTTTCTGGTGAGCACCATGGCTCCCGCAAAGTGCGACGGATATTGACATAAGGCCAAGAAAATATTTTTGTCTAAGTAGTTGATGTGTTAGCCTGGTGTGTGAATCTTGTACTTGGTAGGAAGTTGTAACCTTGGATGACATCTTACATTAGGACAATCTAGTTGGAAGAAAATGTGATGAGCGAATATATTATGTATGTGTTTTGATGGACCTTGGATGTACAAATGGTTTGTCTATGCAATCCGAAGAAAGTGCATACAATAATATAATGATGGTTGATATGTATTGGAAGAGCAATTGGTGCACTTGTATGATATACACAATCGATAGCAAGTGATGATGCTATAAACAAAGAAAGAACTTGTGGTGCGTAATTGTACACGGTTATTAATTATCTTGAAAAATATACGTTATGTTGATTGTTTCCGGAAACAAGATGTGATGAAAGATAAATGATTTGATGTGCGTGCACATGCTAAACACAGAAAAGGGGCAAGAAAAATATTACGACCATGGTCATACTATGAGTATATTGATCTTATGAATTGAAAGTATGGTTGGAATAAGTCCACCGCTTAGAGTTGTGTTAAGTCCCTACGGGAAACGGTGAGGGTCGTATTACAATCAAAGGGATTTGATATCTTAGGTTATGATAGAACCTTGCATGCTTGGAGCACGTGTAAGTTGTTATAATGGGACTCAGTGTGGAGCCCTTGCGTGCTTTTGAGCACGGGTTTGGTCTGATGATAAGGAACTCAGTGTAGAGACCTTACGTGCTTTTCAACAAGGGATTGATATGATGAGAAGGGACTCAGTTGGAGCCCTTGAATGTTTGATGACATTGCTTAGTGTTATTGTATGTAGTGTGTGTTGACACGCGGTGTCATAATACTGGGTTATGGATAGTGTGGTAGATTTACGGGCTCTCCAGTCATCACACCGACGGTAGTTGATAGAGAGACCTTGAGAGGTTAGTCTTGGTCATCAGTGCTCATTCTAGAGGCTCCTTCAATGCTAGTGGACGGTTGAGTTTGGTCCTTTGGTGATACGCATCCAAAGGCTCTTTTCGTGCCACGATGATAAGCCAGTTGGGCGGTGTTCTTGGTGCACATCTACCCGAGACCCCTTCTAAGCCATAGTACGAAGAGGATGTAACGTCCCTGATTTTTCGATGTTTGTTTTAATTTCTATAGTGGCATAATAATGATGATATGGCGTTACATTGGCGCATAGCTAACTAGCGTCGTTGTTGGAACGTAGTTTTGCTCATCGAAATTCGAGGTTTTGACTCGGTGGGTTTTAGTAGGTTGGTGTTGGTGGAAACTTCGAGGAATTTTAACCCAAGTTATGTTTTGTCGAATGGTAATTTCAAATTCATTGTTGGTTTTGTGGCATTAGTATTTAGCTTTTGTGCAAATTTCGTGGAAATCCTAGTTGATTCGTGTTTTTGGTCGTTTGGACATTTAATTAATAATATTATATATATATATATATATATATATATAAGTGTGTACGTTTTGGCGGAACCCTATTCATCGTCTTCTTTTAAAGCTGTCAGACCGATTCACGGAACAGATAAAGCGGCAGACATCACAAGCTTTCGGTCGTCGATTGTAGGAGTTTCGGTGCACGAAACCATTGTCGGAGGGTAGATTTAGAAAGCTCTCGTCGAGATCTACATGCGATCGGTGAATTTTTCCTGTTTCTTAGATTTTTGTGCATTAGGTTATTCGGATTTGACCCTCATTTTCCCTGACAAGTTTCAAGCAGTGTAGCCAAGGTGTTCTTGCGACCGGATCTGTGAGGAGCGCTCATATGGCCGGATTTCAGAATCTTTGAGGCAAGCTGTGAATCTTTCCCTTGCTATTTCTCTTGCCTTTCCTTCCTTTATTTCTTCTTCCCTCCTTAGAATGTAGGAGTAGTGTAAGGTTTGACCAAGATTGATCTGTTGAGTAGTGTAGGATTTCCGACCAAGGAAATTTTGTCGGATAAGGGATGGGTCCGGTTAGAGGAAATCTGTCATATATGGGTGGGTTCCCACCATCGCAGGTGCCGGAATTTGTCGGTGTTTATGGTCATTCTATGATGAACTTGCCACTCTTATGTACATATACTCTTACTTATATAAATGTTTTTATAAAGTATAGATCTTTACCGCACTTGGTGTTGAAGCCAAAATCTGACTTCGACAAAAGTTCGAAAAATATGGGCGTAGCCAACACCTACTCGTCCCAAGCTCTGACCTCCGACTGGTCGTGAAGGACTAGAAACCGACCCAAAGCCTCAGTAGGGAGGTCTCACCGCTTACCCGAAAGATCTCTGAGAGCTTCCCCTCCAAAGCCAAAAGCTGGGCTTGGAGCTCCTCAGAAAACACAGAAAAATCCTCTCAAGTCCCGGGCCTAAATCTGTGTACGTTTCTGAAGAACCCCTATGGGTGTATTTATAGTTTTCTGAGTTGGATCTGCAAATAACCATACTGAGTTGTCCTGAAATAACTAGAGTACCCCTGGTTGGGTCTACCAACAGCCAAACTCCGCTGTTCTGAGGAGTTATACGCAGACCACCAAGGACAAAAGTGTAAAAATACTAGGGGTATAAGAGTAAAAACACCCTTGGGTATAGAAATGTGAAAACAGCCTCCTTTCTGTTCGGCGAGTGGGGGAACACCTGGCGGCAAGACGGGCCTTCCTGCTCGTCTCGCCGATATCCTTTACTATGGGGTCTTCTCGCCCCCTAGTAGGGGCATCTCGTCTACTGCAGAGGTCACTCGTCTCGCCACCTGCGAGTGGACCCCATGGTCCAACTCGCCCATCAATTCCTCTTGCCCGCTTCGACTATTCCCGCCTTGAGGACCTCTCGCAAGCCCGAGGTTGTACACAATCCCCGCTCTTTTCGATATTATTCTAAGCTCGGAAAGAACATCCAACCGAGGCTCGCCATTAAAACGTATTTATGGACGCATTTATGAGAGAATCTGCTATGAGTCCCCCCACCAAAACCTATAAATATGGGATTCCTATGCCGAATAGAGGTTGTCCCTTCACACTCTTCCTCCTTCCTTGTGGTAAACTGTTCATCATGTCTCATAGCCAGAGCTTTCGCGAGCGCCTTGCAAAGGTGCGTTGGCAAAATAAGGCCGCCGTGGCCGCTTATACTTCAACTCTAGTTCGCCATCTACCCACTTTACCATCCTCTCCGTCTCGCCTTAAGAGGGTAGACATAGGTGACCCCTCCTCTGCCGAAGATCCGTCTCGCGCAGTCCAGGAGACCTGCCCCACCCATCCTCCCGCATCTCCCAAAGAGAAAGAGGCGAGCTCTCACTTCTTTCTTTATTTCTATCTTTATGACTCCTTCAATTTTTGTATCAGCCTTGTTGATTATTTGCTTCAGGGATCTCCCGCGGCTACACAACGACCGGAAAGCCCGCGAGATGACTCCGTCGCCCATCGCGAAGATTCCAACTCACAACCACCTTCCACTCCTCCAACTACTCCTCCCTGCGAGAGGAGGAACGAACCTTCCCAGGCTGTCGGGACCTCCCGTCCCCCTGGTAAGGAATCTTCCCTCTCACTTCTCTGTCCAACTCGCTACTCCCACACACTCCTACGGGAGCCTCTCTCACCCTTCTCCTTAACTCCTTCCGCAGGCGCCCAGACCGACTCTCCTGCTGAGGAGCACCCTGGGCAACCTGCTGTCCCGTCTCTTCCTCCCCTTGACGGGATTGAAGATTACCTTGGCGACCCTGCGAACCTGGCAGAAATAAGTCGCAAGACTGCGGAGTGGTTCTAGAAACACGCGCGCCTCATCCATTCACTGACGCTGGATAAGCAGGCGGCAGATCGGCACATCGAAAGGCTGGAGAATGAGTGCGCTCGCTTATCTTCTGAGGCAGATACCGAGTTAGATGTCGATGGAACCAACCCTGACGCCATCATCAGCGAGATCGATATCCAGCTTCATCTCGCTCGCCATGGGCTGGAGTCCGTTCACGCGTTCCACTCGCGTAGTAGGCCACCCTGTGCAGGAGCTCGCGGTGGCCGCTGGCAATTGCACCCGTACTGAAAGCCGTCCGTCTCGCCCCTTCTCCTTCATTTTCTATTTGAATGCTGTAATAATAATTAAATAATGATGTGTTGTCGTCTCGCCGGCTTTGTCAGAACTTCTTGTCCGCCATATGTGGGATGGTGTTTTTGAACATTCATTACTGCTGTGTTAATTTCATTTTTCTTTTAATTTCTTTAATTAATCAACCTGTGATTGCGACGGGCCGCGCCGATCGAGGTTTAGGAGAGAGAGAGAGAGAGAAAACCTACTGCCTACTCTTCCCCTTCCTCTGTACGTTTTCCCGCCCATCAATCATTGCCCTGTATCCGTTATAAATACACCCGGCCCTAGATCAGAAGGATACCCGCACTCTTCACTCCTGCCGCACCCAAGCTCTTACCCCTTCGCTTCTTTCGTCTCGCCGCGCCTTCTTGCGCTTTTTCTCCCACAGCCCTCTCACCGATCTTCCTTCTTACTCCTCCTTTCTCCCTCCGTCTCGCCTAAAAATGTCTCCCCAAGGATGGGTAAGAAAAGAGTTGAGGAAGGCGAGGGCGCAGCCACTGCGGGAAGCGGTTCACTGACCATGACTTCCCGCTCGGCCGGCTTCCTGAGGAAGATTACCACGGCTTCGTCCGCGAGTACCTGGGGAAGTGGATCGAGTCACGTCCCCCCAAAGTTGGGGAGTCCATCAACACCTATTACCCGAGAGAGCTCGCATTCCCCGTCTCGCACTTTGAGGCGGGTTTGAGGTTGCCTCTATGGCCTGAGGTAAAACAGATATTCAAGTACTTCGGCATCATCCCTGCGCAGTTCAACCATAACGCCATTTCAGTGTTGATCGCCTTCAGCTGCTACATGCGTCGGGAGAGCATTGAGTTTAGCTTGACGCCTTCACCGATACCCTATCATATAACTGGAATGCAAGTGTAACTAGTAAATCTAGGGATTCACCTTCACACACCTTGATGTTTCGGGGAGATAGGTTGGGTCACTCAGGCAGTAGGCCCAGTGGTTTTGGTGATGGGCAGGTTGGACCGGCAAGCTTTGGCTCGGTTGTTGTTTGTGATGGGCAGGTTGGCACGACGAGCTTTGGCTCGGTTATTGTTTGTGATGGGCAGGTTGGCCCGGCGAGCTTTGGCTCGGTTGTTGTTGTGACGGACGGGTTGGTCCGGGAAGCTTTAGCTCGGTGTTGATACATAAGGTTGCATGTGCAGAAAGTATAAGGTGGTGGGTCTTCGGTGTTGGAGGGTCGATGCACCGACGCCAACACGTTTACTCGGCGAGTGTGGTTAGCACTTGGCCAAATATGTCCGCTGCGCCAGCCGGCAAGAGTACACAGGAGCTCCACTTAGTGCACCAATGTTGAGGCGTACGATAGGTCTGACTGGTAGTGCAATTACCGGTTTAGAGGTGGGCGAGGCCCAACCCACTGCTTCCGTTTGCCACTACGGAGGTATCCTGGGAGGTTTGGCTCCAGAAAGGTGGAACTAAAGGTCTGTGTACACAGAGTCGAGTGGGTGAGTTGCACTTGCATGCTCACATCATGGTATAATTGTGTTTCATAGCATAATCATTGCATATAACCCCGACACCTATTATATAAGTGGTATGGGATGCTTATATAATAGGCCCTGCAAAACAACCCCTTGGTTAATAAGTTCGCGCGTGCGTGCTTATAAGTTAAGGTTTTTATTTAGTAAATATATATATATATATATATGCTTGTTAAAAAACCGACAACCTATCGTATAACTGGAATGCAAGTGTAACTGGAATGAAGGGCTCTCGAGGGCACTAGGAGCTACGATGGGATTACGCCCAAAGCTCCCTTTCCATGGGCACTTACGTTTATTGGTTGCTAACCATCTCCCACCCTTAAATGTTATACTGGATATTGTAACGTCCCGAATCGCTCTCGGCCCCTAGTGTGTGTTTTTGAGTCAGGAGGGTTGACTCAAGTCCTGGGACGTGCAGGGAATTGGACTGCACTTGTGTAACGTCCCGAATCGCTCTAGGCCCCTAGTGTGTGTGTTTTGAGTCAGGAGGGTTGACTCGAGTCCTGAGAAGTGCAGGGAATTGGGCTGCACTTGTGGAGAAGGGGAGAAATCAGTGCAGAGAGAAGTGACACGGGTAGAGACACGGTCGTGTCCCTACCCGTGTGCGTCGAGAGGATCTCGACGAGCCGTGTCGAGATCGTCGAGAGTCGTCGAGATCGTGACACGGGTAGTGACACGGCCGTGTCCCTACCCGTGTGCGTCGAGATGATCTCGACGAGGCGTGTCGAGATCGTTGAGCGGGGTCGACACTAAGTGACACGGGTAGTGACACGGGCGTGTCCCTACCCGTGTGCGTCGAGTTGAGCTCGACGAGAAGTGTCGAGATGTAACTAAAGATGCACACGGCCAATGACACGGCCAGGCACACGGCCGTGTCATGTGAACACGGGTTGGGACACGGGCGTGTCCCGACCCGTGTCAAACACTGAACCGACATGGAAACTGTCGTTGCCGTTTCGCCAGGCAGGACACGGGTAAGGACACGGCCGTGTCCCTACCCGTGTCACATTTTGCTTATAAGGGGCAGAGAAACCCTAGCCATTTTTCATCCTTATTTCCTTCCCCTATTTCCTGTGAGAGTTCCTGGTGAGAGGAAAACTGCAGGAGCAAGTTTTACCGAAGGAGATCCGCCATCGCCGCGCAAGAGAAGATGCCGCCAAGGAGAACTACGCGATCCATGGCCGGAAATGGTGGTACCGCTGGAGCCAACGTGAGTTTCCTACCCTCTCCCTTGGTGCTAGATCTTAGATAATTAGGAGAGACATCGGTTCAAGAGAACTTGATGGTGAGGAGAAGTTTTCTAGGTTTGGCCATGCTAGGATTTGAATCCTAGATTTTAGATCTCTTCAACCCTTCCCCTTTTCTTCAATACGATGATGGGTGAATGGTTTCGTGAGGAGTTTTGGCCTTTGAGGTTGAATAAGGGGGGAGAATATTTCTGGAAGTTTTAGGAACGATCGCCTTGACGAGGAAGACGAACCGATGCCGTTCATTTTCCTTTAAGGTGCGCGCAGAATCTGTATTCTGCGCGCAGCGATCTTCTAGGCCCTTTTTATGTAGGATAATGGCAGATCTGGGCTTTCGACTAAACACGAAAGTTGTAGCCCTTGGAAATACCTTTCCAACGAGTGGTTGCACGACTTCAGGTGATGTCTGTGGCCCCGGGAAAACCAAATCGAGTTTGCTGTCCGGCAATTCCTGTACACAGAAATTGTGTTCTGTGCGCAGTGAACTTTGAAGCCGATTTCGAGTAAGTTACTGTCAGATCTGGGTTGTGACCTGAATATGAAAGTTGTAGATCATGAAAATACCTTTCCAACGAGGGGTTACACGACTTCACCGGGTTCCTGAAGCCTCGGAATCTCCGGTCGAAGTTGCTGTCCAGATTAGTGATACACTTAGAATTCTGGTTTTATATTAAGTGCAACAAGAGTTGGTGGAATTCTGTCAAGATTAAATAATTGATGCTAATCACCGAAGAACTTTGAATGATGGTATTTATTATTTAGAATGCATACAACTGATTTATTATTGCAAGTTGTCTTGATATTTGGATGGTTTCCTTTATGTTTAATCGAATCGAATTGATAAGATGTTGTTAAACTATAACATATGCGCATCATATAAGTCTTATGTAGAGTTCATATGGAATGACATATAGAAGATTAAACTATGGCCAAGTGTATGTTGATTAGTGGATTGAATTTGGTAGTCCAATACTTAGAGAGTCGTCTCCCTATGGGTAGTACTGTGTAAGTTTGTGAGTGCGGTGTTGACCGCCACTTGTTTTGGTTGTGTTGAGATGAGGTGTGGATGGATGGTTGGGCGGTGCCCTCGTGCTTGCTTCCGAGGCCCCTTCCATGTGATGTTGGTGTGAAATTGCATGTGGTGTGAGTCGACACGCGGTGTCGTAATCCCGGGTTAAGGATAGTGTGGCAGGTCTACGGGCTCGCCAGTCGTCACACCGACGGGAGTTGGCAGCTAGACTTGGTCGGTTTGGGCTGTGTCCTCGGTGTTCACTTCCCGAGGCCCCTCCGACCATGTGGACGGTTGGGCTGTGTCCTCGTGCTTTCTTCCGAGGCCCCTTCCGGGTCACACAAGGCCAGTTCGGGCTGTGTTCTTGGTGCACATCTACCCAAGACCCCGCTGGGCCATAGTACGCATGGGCTCCGCTGTTGTGTTCTTAGCATTGAGGCGTACGGAGGCCTAGGTGAAGTAGTGTGATACCAGCCTAGTAGTAGAAGTGCCCGTTCTACTGTCACCGCCTGGCCACGGCGGCTGATGCCTGAGAGGTTAGCTACCTGCTCGAAAAGTGGGAACTATAGTCTGTGTCGACATAGCAATTGCATGAGTGTGCATGGGTGAGTCATCGCATAACATTCATTGCATTTCATATCATTGCACAACAAGATCCTCATCGTATAAGTTTGTATGGGCACTCTTATACGATGAGTAACTTTTATGTAACCCGATCCTTAACTTATAAGTTTGTATGGGCATTCTTATAAGTTAAGTTACTTTCCTGTTATAGCTCTTATACTTGCTAGTCTAGTTGTAGCTCTTATATAAATGCTGATTATGATACTGTTTCTCTTACACTACTGCCACCTGTTTGCACTTCCTACTTGCTTACTTGTTACATATACTATACTCTTGTTCCTTTTCTCCGCCCGGTGCCGAGGAGTCGCCGGGGGAGCGGATGTGAAACCACTTAGTCGTTTCGACTAACGGTTGCTACGTCTTCCTTTTTAGGAGGTCACGCCGCAGGTAGAGCAGCCGCAGACTACGCCGCAGGACAGCCAGGCCAGGACGACAGGGCCTGATGTGACGGTGCCGTCGATACCGTCTGTTACTGATGTTAGTTTTTGATACTCTGATGTAGCCCGTTTGGGCAATGATTAGCTGTACTCTGATATATTGTAGAAGCATGTTTTAGCTTCTCTTTATTGATGTATTTGGACTTTATATACTTAGTGTGGATTTTGACTTCTCTTGCTTATTTATTTGGTTGGGTTGGCATGATATATTGATATGGTTTCAGCCGGCGGAATAGGCGTCTTGTGGTACAGGTTAGCCCGTGTGCTAATGCTACCGCAAGGCGGCTGTTCCGGGCATAAGACTCCCCCTTCGTGCCGTGTTTTGGGATCCGGGGAGGGGGGGTCTTACAAATGGTATCAGTTTGCCACGATCCTCAACTAAGAAGTCATTCAACAATGGTGCCACCCCCGTTTGATTAGTCAGTTTGGGGACAAACTGACTTAGCGGAAGCAGTGGTGTGCCCATATGTAATTCACATTAAGTTTGTCCAACTTTGACCTTAAGTTTAGCCAACCTGACCACAAATTTGTCGTGTACGTGTAGGTTCCACTGCATGTTGAGCCGATGAGGGGTACTCCTACCCCTCCCATACCCACTCAGTTCCAACAGTCTGAGTTGGGGCAAACACTCACCGCCATTCTTGATGCTTTTAAGGCACAGCAGGCTCCGGTGCAACAACAGGCCCCGAGCTCCAACTGGCTGAGCACCTTCCGAGCTCTCTCCCCTCCCGTCTACCTTGGGACGGAGTCAGCCGTACGTACAGAGGAATGGCTAGACACGATACAAGAGTTGTTGGCTGGTATCCGTTGCCCGGCCAACATGGCAGTAACATTGGCAGTGTCCGTCTTGGACTTACATGCGAAGAGGTGGTGGAAGTCCCTCATGGGCTCTACCTTCCAAGGCCGGATCTACACTGAGATAAGTTGGAGTGAATTCTCGGAGGTTTTCTTGGAGCACTTTATCCCTACATCGGCCCGAGATGAGCTTGAGCAGAGGTTCCTTCTACTAAAGCAGGGATCAAAGTCGGTTACAGAATACCAGCGGGAATTCCAGCATCTCGCAAGGTTTGCGGACTCTTATGAGTTGGATGACAGAGGTTATGCCAAGCGCTTCTATAAAGGGCTGCGAGATCCCCTAAGGTAGTCCCTTTTGTTTATAGCGGATGGTAGCTTGGCGGAGATCATTGATATGGCGAAAAGATTGGAGGCGGACCACCTGGAATGTAGTAAGAGGCCTGCGGAGGACGTAATGGAAGCCGGCCCAAGTAATAGAAGGAGACGGGACTTCAGAGGAGGAAGAGGTTATCAAAGAGGTGGAGGGCGTGTCCACCGAAACTATAGGGTGGAGCATCCAGTTCCGCAGCCGCCGGCGTTGCCTCCACCCCCACAGCCTCAGCGATTTCAACAACCTGAAGGGCGTCGTGGTCTGGTGTGCTTCGAATGCAACCAGCCGGGCCACATCCGGCGTTTCTGCCCGCAGCTATATGGGAACGCCCCTCTTGCTCTCCCTCCTGCTCTCCCTCCAGCAGCTCCGCGAGGGCGGGGATACATGCGTGGTCGAGGACGAGGACCGCCAAGAGGTAACCCCGGCCCTGCTAGGGATCAGGTGTACGCGCTTGACATGGCACAGGAACGGAACCCACAAGATGTGATTGCAGGTATGATTTAATTAGTTTACATACTTGCATGGTTTAACATGAATTGCTTAGAACTTATTAGACACTAGCAATAAGTTTTGGTCGTTGGCACTTAGGCACCGTGATTATTGGCGGGAAGACGGCCTATGCGCTGTTCGATACCGGTGCCTCACACTCTTTTGTGTCCGAGGATTTCATAAAAGACGTGGGGGATGTTCAGTACTTCACGGGAATAGCCCGACGTGTACGCCTTCCGGATGGCTCGGAGATGATCGCAACTGCCAAGTGCGAGTTGGAGTTATTTATTGATGGGAAGGCCTTTGATACGCCGGCCACGGTTCTGAGAATGCCGGAGTTCGACATCATTTTGGGCATGGCATGGCTCGATTGGCACTTCGCAAGGATCGACTGCGCAGAGAAGCGGATCTATTTGAGACATGGGGACTCTGGCGTCATCTTCCAAGGTATTGGCTTCGCTCCTCACATGATGTTATCTTCCGTCCAGGTTGTAAAAGCTCATATGAAGGGGGACGAGGTCTTCATGATCTGGTTCGAGTTGAAGGAGGAAGCGTTGGAATTAAAGGATGTACGGGTTGTGCGGGATTTTCCCGAGGTATTTCCTGAGAAGCTACCAGGATTACCACCGCATAGAGAGGTTGACTTCCAGATCAATCTAGTATCATGTGCCAAGCCTGTATCCAAGGCCCCGTACAGAATGGCCCCAAAAGAACTAGCAGAATTTAGAGTTCAATTGCAGGAACTAGTAGATTCAGGGTTCGTTCGCCCCAGTTCATCACCATGGGGTGCCCCTGTGCTGTTCGTAAAGAAGAAGGATGGAACCCTGTGATTGTGCATAGATTATCGGGAACTCAATCGACTAACGGTGCGGAACACTTATCCGCTACCTCGGATCGACGAGTTGTTCGATCAATTAGTGGGAGCACATTGGTTCTCTAAACTAGACCTGCGCTCTGGATACTATCAGTTGAGGATACAGGAGGGGGATATTCAGAAAACAGCCTTCAGTTCGAGATATGGTTTGTATGAGTTCACAGTAATGCCGTTTGGGCTCACGAATGCGCCTTCGGCCTTCATGAGCCTGATGAACAAGGTGTTTGAACCATACTTGGACATCTTCGTCATTGTTTTCATCGACGACATCTTGGTCTACTCAAAGACGGAGGAGGAGCATGTCGAGCACCTGACCTCGGTTTTGAAGAAATTGAAGGAGCATGCCTTGTATGCCAAGTTTAGCAAGTGTGAATTCTGGCTTAAGGAGGTAGCCTTCTTGGGGCATGTGATTAGTGGAGCAGGATTAGCTGTGGATCCAGCCAAGGTGCGGGCCGTGAAGGAGTGGTCGCCCTTGAAGTCGGCGGCCGATGTACGAAGCTTTCTTGGACTTGCTGGCTACTACCGCAAGTTCATGAAAGGATTTTCCAAGATTGCCCTTCCTCTTACCTCCTTGACGAAGAAGGGTGTGCCATTTGAGTGGACACCTAAATGTGAAGCAGCATTTCAAGAGTTGAAGGATAGGCTTACCTCCGCCCCCATCCTTGCACTTCCGTCGGGGAAGGAAGGATTCCAAGTTTACACGGACGCATCATATCAAGGGATGGGAGCGGTGCTGATGCAGCACGGGCATGTGATTGCTTATGCTTCAAGGCAGTTAAAGAAACATGAAATCAATTACCCGGTTCATGATTTGGAGTTGGGAGCAGTGGTGTTCGCTTTGAAGGTCTGGAGGCATTATTTATATGGCGTCCACTGCGAGATCTTTTCCGATCAC
Source organism: Platanthera guangdongensis (assembly GCA_039583875.1). Lineage (NCBI taxonomy): Eukaryota > Viridiplantae > Streptophyta > Magnoliopsida > Asparagales > Orchidaceae > Platanthera > Platanthera guangdongensis. The sequence goes on from CM077154.1 coordinate 63,599,509, forward strand.
AAAAACTTGAAGTATGTTCACTCTCAGAAGGAGTTGAACCTGAGACAACGGCGGTGGTTGGAATTTCTATGCGACTATGAGTTCACCATGAACTACCACCCCGGGAAAGCAAACTCTGTAGCCGATGCCTTGAGTAGGAAAACGCCAGGCTCTAGCCCAGAGACTCGGTTGATGAGTATGGAGTTGGCTCGGATGGTCGAAGAGATGGAAATTACTCTAGTATTCAAGGCTCCTTCGGTAGAGTATGCGGAGTATTTGGCCAACATGAGCATAGTTTGTGATATCCGAGATCGGATTCGGGTGGAGCAAGGTATGGATGCGGCCTTGGCCCCGGCAATCAAGACAATTGAAGATGGGACCACCGATGAGTACACACTAAAAGACGGTCTCGTTTATTTTCGTGGCCGACTTTATATTCCCAAGGGCGGCAAAATTCGGGAGGATATATTGAGAGAGGCGCATTCCTCTCAATATTCAGTGCACCCGGGTATTGCTAAGATGTACGCCGGACTGCGGAAGACCATGTGTTGGCCGGGAATGAAGAAGGATGTTCGCTACTATGTTACACATTGCGAAGCTTGCCAAATGGTGAAGGCTGAATGCAGGAGTCCCGGTGGCTTGATGCAGTCTTTGCCAATTCCCGAATGGAAGTTTGAGGATATCTCCATGGACTTTGTCCATGGGCTACCTCGCTCACGCTCCGGGAATGATTCGGTGTGGGTTATAGTGGATCGACTGACAAAGGTGGCCCGGTTCATTCCAATGAAGAAGGAAGCACGCGTGGATGTTTTGGTACGCCTTTTTGTGGAGCAATTTGTACGGTATCATGGCGTGCCCAAGACAATTGTATCAGATCGGGATGGTCGGTTTACATCCAATGAGTGGAAGGCGGTACAGGCGTATTTGGGCTCACGCCTAACCTTTAGTACCGCATTTCATCCTCAGACTGACGGACAGTCAGAGCGGACCATCAGAACACTGGAGGATTTATTAAGGTTGTGTGTGTTGGACAGAGGAGAGCCGTGGGAAAGACTCTTGCCCCTGGTAGAATTCTCCTACAATAATAGTCATCAAGCGAGCATCGGTATGGCGCCCCATGAAGCCCTTTACGGAAGAAGGTGTAGGACTCCCTTGTCTTGGGTGCAAGATGAAGATCCGAAGGTATTGGGAAACGAATACATAGATTATACTGATGCGGCGGTCAGATTGATACGGGATCGCATGTTGGAGGCTCAAAGTCGACAGGCAAAATATTACAATAAAAAGCACCGGATGGTGGAATTCCAAGTGGGCGAAAAAGTGTTCCTTAAGATTCGGCCGATGCATGGAGTTTCGCGGGTGCGTGGAGTGAAAAAGCTCAGCCCAAGGTATGTTAGGCCTTATACTATATTGGAAAGAATTGGCCTGTTGGTCTATCGGTTGGAGTTACCACCGGAACTAGAAAATCTTCACGACGTGTTCCACGTATCGTCGCTTCGAAAAGCACTATTGCGGCCCGACCAATTTATTCCCACTACTGATGGTGCGGTGGCGTCAGATAGGTCTGTGCGACTAGAGCCGGTACGAATCGTTGACAGCGAGACAAGAACATTACGCCGCAAAAGTGTCCCCTTAGTGAAGGTGCTATGGATGAATCATGGGAAGGAGGAGTACACCTGGGAGCCAATGGATTTGATGCAGCAACGCTACCCGGAGCTGTTTACCCAAGGTAATTTTATTTAAAAACATATGATAAACTTTCTGTTAGGTTTTTCTCCACACAGCCTAACCCTGATTTCGGGGACGAAATCTTTTATTTTGTTTATAGGATTTGTAACGTCCCGAATCGCTCTAGGCCCCTAGTGTGTGTGTTTTGAGTCAGGAGGGTTGACTCGAGTCCTGAGAAGTGCAGGGAATTGGGCTGCACTTGTGGAGAAGGGGAGAAATCAGTGCAGAGAGAAGTGACACGGGTAGAGACACGGCCGTGTCCCTACCCGTGTGCGTCGAGATGATCTCGACGAGCCGTGTCGAGATCGTCGAGAGTCGTCGAGATCGTGACACGGGTAGTGACACGGCCGTGTCCCTACCCGTGTGCGTCGAGATGATCTCGACGAGGCGTGTCGAGATCGTCGAGCGGGGTCGACACTAAGTGACACAGGTAGTGACACGGGCGTGTCCCTACCCGTGTGCGTCGAGTTGAGCTCGACGAGAAGTGTCGAGATGTAACTAAAGATGCACACGGCCAATGACACGGCCAGGCACACGGCCGTGTCATGTGAACACGGGTTGGGACACGGGCGTGTCCCGACCCGTGTCAAACACTGAACCGACATGGAAACTGTCGTTGCCGTTTCGCCAGGCAGGACACGGGTAAGGACACGGCTGTGTCCCTACCCGTGTCACATTTTGCTTATAAGGGGCAGAGAAACCCTAGCCGTTTTTCATCCTTATTTCCTTCCCCTATTTCCTGTGAGAGTTCCTGGTGAGAGGAAAACTGCAGGAGCAAGTTTTACCGAAGGAGATCCGCCATCGCCGCGCAAGAGAAGATGCCGCCAAGGAGAACTACGCGATCCATGGCCGGAAATGGTGGTACCGCTGGAGCCAACGTGAGTTTCCTACCCTCTCCCTTGGTGCTAGATCTTAGATAATTAGGAGAGACATCGGTTCAAGAGAACTTGATGGTGAGGAGAAGTTTTCTAGGTTTGGCCATGCTAGGATTTGAATCCTAGATTTTAGATCTCTTCAACCCTTCCCCTTTTCTTCAATACGATGATGGGTGAATGGTTTCGTGAGGAGTTTTGGCCTTTGAGGTTGAATAAGGGGGGAGAATATTTCTGGAAGTTTTAGGAACGATCGCCTTGACGAGGAAGACGAACCGATGCCGTTCATTTTCCTTTAAGGTGCGCGCAGAATCTGTATTCTGCGCGCAGCGATCTTCTAGGCCCTTTTTATGTAGGATAATGGCAGATCTGGGCTTTCGACTAAACACGAAAGTTGTAGCCCTTGGCAATACCTTTCCAACGAGTGGTTGCACGACTTCAGGTGATGTCTGTGGCCCCGGGAAAACCAAATCGAGTTTGCTGTCCGGCAATTCCTGTACACAGAAATTGTGTTCTGTGCGCAGTGAACTTTGAAGCCGATTTCGAGTAAGTTACTGTCAGATCTGGGTTGTGACCTGAATATGAAAGTTGTAGATCATGAAAATACCTTTCCAACGAGGGGTTACACGACTTCACCGGGTTCCTGAAGCCTCGGGAATCTCCGGTCGAAGTTGCTATCCAGATTAGTGATACACTTAGAATTCTGGTTTTATATTAAGTGCAACAAGAGTTGGTGGAATTCTGTCAAGATTAAATAATTGATGCTAATCACCGAAGAACTTTGAATGATGGTGTTTATTATTTAGAATGCATACAACTGATTTATTATTGCAAGTTGTCTTGATATTTGGATGGTTTCCTTTATGTTTAATCGAATCGAATTGATAAGATGTTGTTAAACTATAACATATGCGCATCATATAAGTCTTATGTAGAGTTCATATGGAATGACATATAGAAGATTAAACTATGGCCAAGTGTATGTTGATTAGTGGATTGAATTTGGTAGTCCAATACTTAGAGAGTCGTCTCCCTATGGGTAGTACTGTGTAAGTTTGTGAGTGCGGTGTTGACCGCCACTTGTTTTGGTTGTGTTGAGATGAGGTGTGGATGGATGGTTGGGCGGTGCCCTCGTGCTTGCTTCCGAGGCCCCTTCCATGTGATGTTGGTGTGAAATTGCATGTGGTGTGAGTCGACACGCGGTGTCGTAATCCCGGGTTAAGGATAGTGTGGCAGGTCTACGGGCTCGCCAGTCGTCACACCGACGGGAGTTGGCAGCTAGACTTGGTCGGTTTGGGCTGTGTCCTCGGTGTTCACTTCCCGAGGCCCCTCCGACCATGTGGACGGTTGGGCTGTGTCCTCGTGCTTTCTTCCGAGGCCCCTTCCGGGTCACACAAGGCCAGTTCGGGCTGTGTTCTTGGTGCACATCTACCCAAGACCCCGCTGGGCCATAGTACGCATGGGCTCCGCTGTTGTGTTCTTAGCGTTGAGGCGTACGGAGGCCTAGGTGAAGTAGTGTGATACCCGCCTAGTAGTAGAAGTGCCCGTTCTACTGTCACCGCCTGGCCACGGCGGCTGATGCCTGAGAGGTTAGCTACCTGCTCGAAAAGTGGGAACTATAGTCTGTGTCGACATAGCAATTGCATGGGTGTGCATGGGTGAGTCATCGCATAACATTCATTGCATTTCATATCATTGCACAACAAGATCCTCATCGTATAAGTTTGTATGGGCACTCTTATACGATGAGTAACTTTTATGTAACCCGATCCTTAACTTATAAGTTTGTATGGGCATTCTTATAAGTTAAGTTACTTTCCTGTTATAGCTCTTATACTTGCTAGTCTAGTTGTAGCTCTTATATAAATGCTGATTATGATACTGTTTCTCTTACACTACTGCCACCTGTTTGCACTTCCTACTTGCTTACTTGTTACATATACTATACTCTTGTTCCTTTTCTCCGCCCGGTGCCGAGGAGTCGCCGGGGGAGCGGATGTGAAACCACTTAGTCGTTTCGACTAACGGTTGCTACGTCTTCCTTTTTATGAGGTCACGCCGCAGGTAGAGCAGCCGCAGACTACGCCGCAGGACAGCCAGGCCAGGACGACAGGGCCTGATGTGACGGTGCCGTCGATACCGTCTGTTACTGATGTTAGTTTTTGATACTCTGATGTAGCCCGTTTGGGCAATGATTAGCTGTACTCTGATATATTGTAGAAGCATGTTTTAGCTTCTCTTTATTGATGTATTTGGACTTTATATACTTAGTGTGGATTTTGACTTCTCTTGCTTATTTATTTGGTTGGGTTGGCATGATATATTGATATGGTTTCAGCCGGCGGAATAGGCGTCTTGTGGTACAGGTTAGCCCGTGTGCTAATGCTACCGCAAGGCGGCTGTTCCGGGCATAAGACTCCCCCTTCGTGCCGTGTTTTGGGATCCGGGGAGGGGGGGTCTTACAACTTGTGGAGGAGTAGAGAAATCAGTGCTGTGAAGGGACATGGGTAGAGACACGGGCGTGTCCCTACCCATGTGCGCGTGTCCGCCGAGCTGAACTCGACGAGGCATGTCGAGATCGGCGAGTTGTGACGACATCATGTGACACGGGTAGAGACACGGGCGTGTCCCTACCCGTGTGTGTGTCGAGTTACACTCGACAGGGCGTGTCGAGACTGATGAGCTGTGTCGACATGAGGTGACATGGGTAGTGACACGGGCGTGTCCCTACCCGTGTGTGTGTCGAGTTACACTCGATGAGAGGTGTCGAGATCGACGAACTGCACGTCGACTTCGATGAATTAACATGACACAGGTAGAGACACGGGCGTGTCCCTACCCGTGTGCTCCAGTCGACGATTTTGATCGAGCTCGATGAAATGCTGAGATCGTCGAAATGCATCCCGAGAAGGACACGGCCAGGGCACACGGCCGTGTCATATGGACACGGGTCGGGACACGGGTCGAGACACGGGCATGTCCCTACCCGTGTCAACTATTGAACCGACATGGAAATTTCCGTTGCCGCTTCGCCCAGGCAGGACACGGGTACGGACACGGATGTGTCCCTACCCGTGTCACGTTTCATATATAAGGGTGAGAGAAAACCCAAGCCGTTTTCATGCTCATTTCATTCCCTATTTCCTGTGAGAAGATGCTTTCTCTAGGGTGAGGCCAATCCGGGGCTTGTGCTCTTGGTTAGTGGTGACTTCAACCACTCCGATCTTCTATGTGGAGATGGGGGATGATTTCGTGAAGAGTAAAGGCCTCTTGAGGTTGAATAAGGGAGGAGATTTTCTGGAATGTTTTGGGAAGATCGCCTTGAGGAGGAAGATGAACCGATGTCGTTCATTCCGCCTTAAGATGCGTGCAGAATCTGTATTTTGCGCGCAGCGAATGTCGTGGCCATTTGTAAGTGTGATATGGCCAGATCTGGGCTTTCGGCTAAACATAAAGGTTTAATCCCTTGAAAATACCTTTCCAACGAATGGTTGCACGACTTCTGACAAAGTCTGTAGCCACGGGAAAGTCTAAACTACAATGGTGTTCAATAAATCCTGCATGCAGAAATTGTGTTCTGTACGCAGCGGACTTCAAGTCCGATTTCAAATAGGATAATGTCAAATCTAGTTGAGGTCTGAATACGAGAGTTGTAGACCACGAAAAGACCTTTCCATCGTGTGGTTACACGTCTTCACCGGATTCCTGTAGCTTCGGGAATCTCTGGTCGACGTTGCTGTCCAGATTCAACCTAGACCTAAATTCTGGGCTTTAATGGAAGATGGATTTGGATTCGGTGGAATTAATATTGCAAGATACTTGGCTTGGATGAACCCTTGTGATTAATCATTTGTTGCATGATTGATGTAGCTTATTAATCAGATTGCATATAATCAAATTGTGAAGCAATCTTATTTAAACGAATTGAATTGGTAGGAATTGAAAGCTTGATAATTGTGCACTTCATGTTTATATTATGACATTATCAAATGATAAGTGCGATAGATCTTTATATGCACATCATGCTTATATTACGTTGTCATCATTTGGAAAGTCATATAGATGAATAGATTATGGCCATGAGTATATTTGATTAATGAAATGAGTCTAGTAGTCCAATACTTAAAGCGTCGTCTCCCTACGGGTAGTATTGTGAAGGGATGTAAGTGCGGTGTAGACCATCACTTGTTTTGATTGTGTGGAGATAAGGTATGGATGGATGGTTGGGCTGTGTCCTCGTGCTTACTTCCGAGGCCCCTTCCATGTTATGTTGACGTGGTATTTGCATGTGTTGTGAGTCGACACGCGGTGTCGTAATCCTGGGTTAAGGATAGTGTGGCAGGTCTACGGGCTCACCACTCGTCACACCGACGGGAGTCGACAGTTAGACTTTGGGCGGTTGGGCGTGGTCCTCGGTGTTCACATCCCGGGGCTCCTTCCGTGCCAGGTGAACGGTTGGGCTTGGTCCTCGTGCTCACTCTGAGGCTCCTTTCGGGTCACACAAGGTCAGTTCGGGGCTTGGTCCTCAGTGCACATCTACCCGAGGCTCACGCTGGGCCATAATATGCATGGGCTCCGCTGTTGTGTTCTTAGCGTTGAGGCGTACGGAGGCCTAGGTGAAGTAGTGTGGATACCCGCCTAGTTGTAGAAGTGCCCATTGTACTGTCACCGCCTGGCCACGACGGCTGATGCCTGAGAGGTTAGCTACCTGCTCGAAAAGTGGGAACTATAGCCTGTGTCGACATAGCAATTGCATGGGTGTGTTCATGGGTGAGTCATTGCATAGCATTCATAGCATTTCATAACATTGCACAACAAGATCCTCATCGTATAAGTTTGTATGGGCACTCTTATACGATGAGTTACTTTTATGTAACCCGATCCTTAACTTATAAGTTTGTATGGACATTCTTATAAGTTAAGTTACTTTCCTGCTGTTACTTATACTTGCTAGTTTGCTGTAACTCTTAAATATTTGTTAGAACCTGATACTGTTACTCTTACACTACTGCCACCTGGTTATACTCCTTTACTTGCATACTTATTATATACTGTACTCTTGTTCCTCTTCCCCGCCCGGTATCGAGGAGTCGCCGGGGGAGCGGATGTGAAACCACTTAGTTGTTTCGACTAACGGTTGCTACGTCTTCCTTTTTAGGAGGTCACGCCGCAGGTAGAGAAACCGCAGACTACGCAGCAGGACAGCCAGGCCAGGACGACAGGGCCTGAAGTGATGGTGCCGTCGATACCGTCGGTTACTGATGTTAGTATTTTGATTACTCTGATGTAGCCCGTTTGGGCAATGATTAGCTGTACTCTGATATATTGTAGAAGCATGTTTAACTTCTCCTTATTGATGTATTTGGACATTATATACTTAGTGTGGATTTTGACTTCTCTTGCTTTTTATTTGGTTGGGTTGACATGATATATTGATATTGTTGTAGCCGGAGGAATAAGCGTCTTGTGGTACAGGTTAGCCCGTGTGCTAATGCTACCGCAAGGCGGCTATTCCGGGTATAAGACTCCCCCTTCGTGCCATGTTTTGGGATCCGGGGGGGGGGGGGGGTCTTACAGATATAACCCTAGTGTATTTGACACTTCCTCTCCTACGGGAAAGACGATCTTTCGTCGATCCCGAGCACCACCTAACTCTAGCCAATCCAACCCTCTTCTCATCCTACTTCCAATGATGAACTCATTTTTTTATTTATCCAAACCAGAAAACCACTAATCCCAACTTATGTGCCCAAATTTATACTCCAACAAAATTTCTGCACTTTTTACTATACGCAGACCACTTAAGCTATATGACCCATGGGAAGTACATCAAATAGTCACCCAGTACTCCTATAATAATTATGGGAGGGCTATTATGAGCTTTGTGGCTAACTCCAGAATTTCACAATTTTCCTATTTATCTGATAATTTATTTAATTATTCCAGCAACCAAAAATCTCAAGTTTGAACATGAAGTACCAATTTAAAATAGGATAATATTCCACTAAATTTATGTTAAATACTATATGAATATTGAACTTATCCAAGGTTTCCCAATTTTTCAACAAGGTTTAAGCCCCTAATGTTAATTTTAAGTATATCCCACAATAAATCATTTTATGGGATAAGTACAACAATAATACTTCCACAAATTCAGAGAAAATTCAAGGATGATTGTAAGGACATATAAATACTCTAGATAAAGTTTCATAATTTATCATTGAATAATAAACTCTATACGTGATTTTCTCATAATATTCCAAGTTAATGGGTTAATGAACAAAGTATACCAATTATCCATCTAACAATTTCAAATAAATTCCCATATGAGCATAATGAACGAGGAACACTACTTATCAAGTTTCATAATTTTTCAACAAGTATTGAGCTCTGTAAGAATTATTTAGCAAGTTCCCAAATTTATGAGCTTGTGAAGTAGGTATCCTAATTATGTATTCAAAAATTCTATTAAAATTCAGATATGATCAATATGGTCTAAAACTCCATCTGCCAAATTTTTAAGGCCTTCTAATGGGCAGTGGGATCATAATGACAAAATGATTAATTATGGCAATCCCATGAGTTACAAAGGAAGTGCTAAAAACATTGTTCCATATTTCCCATTTAAATTACCAGAGGCTCAATCTATCCTTATGAACACATTACCCAAATTACATTATTGTTCAAGGAGTTTTACTAACCTATTCTAACACTACAATATTTGTACCCTACACTAGGGTTAGGGTTTTATGGGCCCTACCCTTTCCAAAATCCCCTAAGATTTTTACCAGAGGGTTTTATCTACACTAGCACCCTCCCTTTAAAATTTCAATTTCATTCAATGTGTTTTGGCCTCATGCCCGTCACAAGGCACAAATGTCCTTCCTTAGGGTTTGGTCTTAGATCTTTGGGCAAATCAATTCCAATCTACCCCATCTTTCATGGGAAGGTGCAAAACGCCATTCCAAGCCAGTGGCCCCCAATTCCAACCTCTGTTGAGATGATTTGGTCACTCAAAACTCAAAGTGCACTTTTGACCAAAATACCCTTTTAGGGCAAGGCTAGGGTTTGCATGATTTCAGTTTACATCACTTCCAAATGTGATGAAATTTTAACCAGAGCTTTATAATGACCCCAAGCACCACTCAACAAAAGTTAGGTGAGTTTGGTGGTCATTTGGACCTTAAATTAATTTAGCCTAGAGAAATTAAATAATTTTCAAAAACTATAGAAAGATTGTGCCCATAAATTCTCATTTTTGGGCAGGACCTAGATATGGTCTAGGGTGACTGCCTTCCAAAATTTAAAATCATTTGGACCAAGGATGAAGTGTGGGCACCCATTTCAATTTCTGCCTAGCCCTAGGTGTAGACCCCACCAAAATGAGTGCCTTGGTCAAACCAGGCACCAAATTGGTTCAAATCAATTTTGCTGTACACTGGACTGTCCAGTCTACAATTTTCATAATGACCACATTCTGTGAAATTGCCTCTATTAGTTTTTACAAATTAAAAACCTTAATTACATAAAGTGTGACAGAAATCATTAAAATGCATATATAAACTATAGTTTAAAATGAAATCTACACGAATCTTGGAGCGCCTTGGACGACATCCCGTCGTCTTCCACCTCCAGCCAACGACCTGGATTTATCCCGTCTGGAGCTCCTTCCAGCGGCTGCCACCGGCGATCCGGCCGCCCCCCCGGCCACCGCCACCACCACCTCCGTTGAGGTGGTGGCTATCGCCAGGAGGCGGCACAGCCGCCGGAGAGCCCTTTTCAGGCGAACCCGACAGTTGCATTTTAGCGGAAAAACCAGGAAAATTTCACATTGGATCGGGCTCAATTGAGCCTGAACCTTGGCCCAATGATTGCTATGAACTACCCATGGAAGGAGTGGAGGACCTGTGTGGGTGGCTGTAGCCTTGCCGATCGCCGGATTGTCATGGTGGTGGTGGTGGTGGTGGTCAGATTTCTGCAACAACATAGTGAAACTCATTGGCTCCTTCAGGTAAAGGGTGGAACTGACTCCTTGGAGTCTAGTGAAGCTTTTAAGAAGAAGAAATGGGGTGTTAGGTGACTGTAGGATACATTGCCATTATTGGTCCTTAGTCAAAGTTGGCGTCCATGGTAGGTGGGGGATGAGGCATGGATCAAACCAGTCAAAACTAGCTGGTTGAACTCCCCTTGTCCTGGTGAAATGAATGGGAGGTTGGGGAAGGGGAAGGATGAGCCCAAGGTCTCCCCCCCCCCAATTACTCTCTTCTCTTTCTCTCTCTTTTCTTTGGAGATTTTTCTCTTTCCTACTCACCAAGCTGAAATTTGACTCCTACCTAACCCAATGGCAGCCCACATGTTCATTTCATCCATCAAAGCAGGGTTAGCCCAAGTGAATTGGGCTTGAGCTTGAGTTAGCCCATTTGGGCTAGCTTGATATAAACCTTGACTAGAGTTGACCTTGGTCAATTTGGTCTTGAGGTTGCCCCTAATGGGTTATTGGTGACCCATTGGCCTCTCACTAGAGTTAGGAAGGTATGTGTGGGGTCCACTTGGCTAAGGAAACTTCAATTCACCCAAAGTAGGCTAGTTTGACCCATTTAGGGTTAGAGTTGACTTTGGTCAACCTAGCCCCTTGGGTGGACCCCAATGGGACCTAGGTGACCCATTGACCTCACTCTAGGGTTAGGTGGGCTTGGGTGGGGTCCACTTGGCTAGGGGATGGTCAGTTGACCCTATGTAGGTCAGGTTTGACCCATTTAGGGTTAGAGTTGACTTTGGTCAACTTGACCCTTTAGACTGCCCTCCATGGGTCCTTAGTGACCCATTGATCCCACTTTAGGTCTAGAAAGGCCCTGGTATGGTTAATTGGGCTTTACTAGGGCACACTGCCCATTGTTAGGGCACTTTGCTCATTTTAGGCATATGGTGGTTTTAGGTCAACTGTGCCACCCTGAGTTGATTCTAATGGACCCTTTGGGCTCTAATGAACTTCACAATGGATTGGTGTGACCATGGTGGGGTCTTGGAGTCTTGGTGAAGCCCCGTGATCATCTTAAACAAGGGTTCAGAAATCTACTATGTGCAGACCATAGTGTTCTCACCCACATTCCTAGGTTTACTTGGCCTTCTTGGGCTTCCTAGGGTTTTGTCATGACCTGATCATGACAAAACCACTCCTATGGGTCTAGTTGTTTGTGGGATGTTACACACAGTCTCCTCTTGAGCTTTTGAAAAGCTTCCTCACGGGCTTCACTCCAAATAAAAGCTGTGCTCTTTTGCTTAAGCCTGGTCAACGGCGCAGAGAGCACAGAGAATCCTTCCACAAATCTTCTGTAATAACCTGCCAACCCCAAGAAGCTCCTTATCTCCTTAGTCAATGTAGGTCTCTTCCAATCCAAGACTGCGACAATCTTCGCGGGATCCACTGAGATACCGTCCTTACTTACAATGTGTCCTAGGAATGACACCTGAGATAACCAGAACTCGCACTTGCTAAGCTTCGTATACAGCTTGTGCTCCCTCAGAGTAGACAAGACCAAGCGCAACTGCGAGGCATGCTCATCTGCATTTCTGGAATATACCAGGACATCATTAATGAATACCACCACGAACATATCCAGAAAATCCTTCAACACCTTATTCATCATGTCCATAAAAGCTAACGGTGCGTTGGTTAATCCAAATGACATCACCAGAAAATCAAAGTGACCATAACGAGAACGAAAAGCGGTTCGCGGAATGTCTGACTCCCGGATTCTTATCTGATGGTAACCCGAACGGAGGTCAATCTTCGAGAACACGGAGATACCTCGCAACTGCTCGAACAAGTCATCGATCCTAGGCAACGAATATCTGTTCTTAATGGTCACCTTGTTTAACTCTCAATAATCAATGCATAGCCTCATCGTTCCATCTTTTTTCTTCATGAAGAGCACTGGTGCATCCCAGGGGGAAGAACTAGGTCTAATAAAACCGCACTGCAATAAATCATCCAGTTGAGTACGTAGCTCCTCTAACTCACGCGGCGCCATGCGGTACGGTGCCTTTGCAATAGGACGAGTGTCTGGCTCGAGGTATATAACAAACTCCACCTCTCTCTCAGGAGGAAGTCCAGGAAGACTAACAGGAAAGACATCCGGAAACTCACGCACCACAAAAATGTCCTCAACCCGAGGCTCAACCGATGTAGCTCCCAGAACAGAAACGGAGACAAGAAAACAATCACAGCTAGACTCTAGAAATTTGCGAGCACGTACCGTAGAAATGATCAGAGATTCCTGACGCGGCAAACCATACACACTCATGGGCTGGACATTATCACCTTTAAAATCCAAGCGCCTGCGCTTGCACTGAATGACGACATCATAGCTGGACAGCCAGTCCCTGCCCAAAATCACGTCGAATTCTACCAAATCTAGCACCTTCAGATCCGTAAATGCTAGAAAACCACCTAGGGAGATGGGGCATTTTTAGATACCCTGACTTGACCTCACCAACTCTCCTGAAAGAAATTTGACATTTATGGAGGTGTCTAACTGGTCGAGAGCCCAGCGATGTCGGTCTACAAAACTCCTTGCCACAAAGGAGTGAGTAGCACCCGAATCGAACAAAACACGCGCGCAACTAAAATGCGGATAAAATAAATCTACTAGAATAGATTACTAGCTGAGTCAGAGACTAACCTGAGATCACTTGAGTCGAAGATTGAGCTTCCTCCTTGGTCAGCACATTCAACTTTCCTTTTCCCTTGTCCACGAGAGGCGGGGGCGGCGGTAGAGTTTATAACAGAATTGCATGCAGCGCAGGCTAGCTCTGCGGGCAAATAGCCTTCATGTGCCCTTTCTGGCCGCAGAGAAAACAGGCTCCAGCCTTCTTGCGACAACGGGATACATCATGCCCACTCCTCTGGAAATAAGAATATACAGGACCTCCCTTTGGTGCATCTTGGAATGCGTGTACCTGAGACAGCTTCTGCGCATCCAGTCTCTTAAAGCACTTATCATTAGGTTGTCCTGGCTTACCACAGAAGCTACACGCTTCTCTTTTATCTTTCTTCGCTACATGGCCAGATGCCCTAGCACTTCCTCCATCGTCAGATTTCCGCTTGTCCTTCTTTGCATGCAATCCCCGATTCTTCGCATTTTCTATCGCCTCAACCTTTAAGGCAGCTTCGACTACTTCTGCAAAGTCTCAGACTTGTATGCGCTAGCAAACTGCTAGATGTCATACCTCAGACCACCCAGGAAACGCTTTACTCTGCCTTCTTCAGATGCTACCAGATCTGGGGCGAAACGACTGAGCTTACTAAACTCGACCTCGTACTCACTAATAGTGAGTTGCCTCTACTTCAGGTGTAAAAAGTTGTTCATTAGACGGTCTCGCTTGATCGATGGTAAAAACTTCTGCAATAACATACTCTTGAATAATTCCCACGAGCACCCATCAGAAAGTTTCTCTTTTTCTATGATCCACAAACTCTTTGTAAGACCCTTGAGCTGATACGCCGCAATCATCACCATTTGATCGGGGAAAACGCCAGAGTAGGAAAACATTTCTTCCATGGCAATGATTCAGTCATCCAATGCCATGAAGTCTGCTCTACCATCATTCGAAGGAGGTTATAGTCGCTGGAAGTGAGAAATGAAATTCATCTCAGGCGGCAGTGCGACTGGGGGAACTAGAGCAGCAGGGGTACTAGGAATAGCTTGGTCTATAGCATGGTCCTGCGCTCTGGTCTGCTGCTCGGCGATGACAGCCAACAATGATTGTATCTGAGACTACATGTCCACCATCTGCCTTGTCAGGGCCTCATTACATTGACTCAACGCTTCGATCACCGCTTCGCTCTGGGCACCAGAAGACTCACCCTCTGACTGGGGAGTCGACCTCGTCGCAATGTGTTTAGGCGGCATTCTACAGAATAAACGGATATCTAGTCAAACCTTGCCTAAGACATCACAAACGGGGAAGATATTCCATTAACACACTGTTTCGAGTTCATATTTGACCGATACGAACAAACAACTTATCAAGGACCTAGCTTACAACACTGAAGCTAGAAAACTCGAATACCGTGACTCAGATCAGATCAGGAACGAACAAACTCAGACTAGATTGGAAAAGAACATATACTTGCTCTTGCTGTTACCTTACTCTGGGAAATCATAAAATGATGTTATGCTTCTAACTTGTGCATATAATATAAGTGCATGAATGTTTAAATTTCATCTCAAATCATGGGTGTACATAAGTCATCATGTAGATCTTTAACTTGGCATGTGTGCTTATGCGATGATATGTTATGTATGTAGTGCTATGGATTCTAAAAAGGCCTTAGTGCATGTTATGAGCGACGTATACATACAATGTTATGCATCTCATACTACATAATATTGTATGTAACGAAGAAAATTAAATGTGCTAATAGGCATCTATGTGATGATGGTTTTGCATCCCATACTACATAACCGTCACATGTTGCCACCTATGGTGGATCCATATACAAACACATATTATGCATCTCATACTACATAATTTGCCCCCATATACTTCATATCATACTATGAGTGTAGTGTTCGTGCTTCCATCAAGATCTACTGATGACATATCGGTGTGTGTATGCAATGAAATGATACGATTAGAGTTTTGCTTAAGGGAAAGTTGTTCAACTAGCTTGCCAAACCAACCAACCCTCTTGCAAAACCTGGCTCTGATATCAACTGTCACGACCCACATTTTATCCGTATTCAAAAAATACGTCAGAGTAGAGAAAATACGCGCCGTGATACCACGCCGTGCAGGGGACAACTGTAGACGCTCAGGCAACTCGTCCTCACATTTACTTCATGTAAAAGATTTATGAAATGAAGTTAAAAATAATGCATATAAGTTATTAAAGTTACTGACTGTGTCCCTCGGTCGGGATGATCACTAATCCATAGGGGAGAAAACATAAAGGTTTTACGCGGCGGAAAATACTGAGTTGGTTCATTTGTTAACCTATATGTGAGTGAAGGTCTAGTATCTTAAAATGATGATGTGACTTCTACATTTAATATATATATAGAGAACTTTTATAACGCTTAAAAGTAGTAGATTTAGTAGTTGAAAGTCATGTCATGCCGATACTCCAGAATGCAATTTTGTATACTTTAAAATAACTAAATGCATCCTAACGTAAATCCTTCCCAGAGAGCAAGTATAAACAGGTAAAAAGTAACAGCAGTAAAAGCAGCAAGTAGTCCACCATAGAAAATTCAAAGACTATGAGCGTCAACAACTGACACGAACCTATAGTAACATCTGACAAGTCTAAACAAAGTCAACTACCTCAAGCTCAGAGGTGGAAGCAAACGGCCGCAGCAGCCAGCAACACTAGAAGCACAACACGGTCAGCTAAACCTGCTATAGCTCTGAACCTGAGGCATTCAAAAGAAGAACACCTCAGAAGCAAGATACAAATGGTGCAAAGAGTAAAGACAAACTACACAAACCTCAAAGTGAAGGAAATTGTAAAGTGACTGCAACAAAAGGGTCAGCAATTGAGTAAAGTAAGCAAACAGTAAATCTAGCCGAGTAAGAAAGGCTAATCACATCATCCGGACAGAACAAGAACCAACATCAGAAGTTCAAACTTTCATTTTTAATTAATATTCAAGTTATTCATCAATAAAAATGAGACTGATCAGCTCAACAATAAAGAGTACTGTGCCGGGGAAAAAGGTACACAACACGCATAAACCCAGCCAATAGGCACCATGCCGACGGAGAAACCCCAACGCGCACAGACCAAGCTAAGGTAATGTGCCGGGGATGAAAGTCCATAACGCGCACAGACTCAAGCATAAGGCACTATGCCGAGGGAGAAACCCAAATGCGCACAGTCCATCTGTGTTTCTTTAGTTACATAATTATACAAGCAGAGTTCCTTTTCATCCTTCGTGGACTCATGGTCAACAACAACATGGACTGCATAAGGACATTTCAAGGGTCAAACCAAGTATAGTATAAACAATACAATGTGACGCACAAGGCGTCACAACGATCTACATGACACGGTAGGAAAGGTGGCAAGGCAACCACATTTGATTACCAAATCTATAGGACGAGAATTGGGGGGGGGGGGTAAAGGTTCAATGATTTGATTAGAAATTTATAGACAAGTTCTGCTGAATTTTATAGATAAGTTTCAAAGAAATAATAACATTAGAACACAACGCAAATCTGGCAAAATAAAGAGGAAGGGAGCAAGAGAGAGGGCAATAACACCACTTGCCTCACTTTTTATTGGAAAAATCCTCCGAATCACCCCACGTCACAGATCGGGACAAAAGAAGACGGGAGGAGTCGAAATCTGAACAAAAACTGCCGAAATAGAGGTTATGGCCAAAAACCCTAACGAGAAAACTCAAGAAATGGGGAAAAAATTATCACGATAGCCTAGCTCTCGACGAGAGCTTTCCAGATCTACGATCGGTTGGAAATTTCGAGCACCAGAGCTCCGCCGGAGGCCACCGGAAAAATCACGACTTAGAGTTCTGTCTTCACGTCGCTCTGGTTCGGCCAAGAGAAGAAGAAGAAGTCTTTCTGTTTTTGTTTTATACCTATCATAAGTATAAGATTATATATATATATATATATATATATATATATATATATATATATATATATATATATATATATATATATATATATATAATTTCTTGTCTAAAACGGACGATCTACGAGCGAGTACGCGGAAGACGAAATAGAGTTTTAGGATTGCTTCAAATTCAAAAGTGTCCAACATGAAAGTTGTAGATCTCGTCGAGTCGAACAAATTTCATGTTGAACACTTTTCGATACGACATCGTTTTGAACTTCCAAAATGGCACTCGAACAGAAACTGTAACGGGCTACTCGGGAACAAGGTTACAGGTACTCGAGAGGAAGAAAATAGGCTACTCGAGTAAGCAGAAACAGTCACTCGAGTATATAAAAAAGTTACTCGAGTATATAAAAAGACAGCACTCGAGACAAAAAAATCACTCGAGTAGGAATTTTTCAAGAACAGTAAACCTACTCGAGAAGCAGGAAAAATACTCGAGTAAAAACTTCCATGAACAAGACACTTACACGAGAGGAAGAATTTCACTCGAGCCATGAACAGTGGACTTACACGAGAGGAAGAAGTTCACTCGAGCCATGAACAGTGGACTTACACGAGAGGAAGAAGTTCACTCGAGCCATGAACACTGGACTTACACAAGAGGAAGAAGTTTACTCGAGTACAAATTGCATGAAAAATAAATTTTTTGCAAATCTAATCTTTTGATAAAACTATATGAATGAATAATACTTTTCATTTTTAAATAGTACTTTAATATTAAAATATTCATATTTATATGTTTTTGAATAAGGAAACGCGAGATCAAAACACAGGCTCAAACGCGCGCCGAATTGAACGAAACTCACACCGTAGGCGAACACAGACGCTACGAACACAAAAGCGAAGTCAAAACCAAAATCCGACGAATCGTTCTTGAGATATAAATCCTCAAAGTCTACGGCGAACATAAATTCTACAAAACTTCGAAAATTCGACGAGGCTCGAATATCGCTCAGATCGCGACGAAACTTGACGAGCGTGTCAAAAATTAATCAATTTAATTTTCCAATGTGAAATTTTCCATTTTCGGCAAGAATTCGCGAATTTGGCCGACTCGATTGAATAGACGTAAAAACGCACTAACGGCGACGCGCCGTCAATTCCACGATAACGTAACGCCCCTTACGTCATTATGACGTCAATAAGAGGATTAAATAATTGTCGAAAAATCAGGGGCGTTACACTCGCTCCAGTTCTTTGTTGGGCTGCTGGACTTGGTCATTTTCTGTGACAAGTCCATGATGTCCGCAGAGTCCGCTGTTGACCAGGCGGACTGCCTGTTGGTCGTGGACTCGTGGCGGTCAGTGGCGTTGTTGTCGAGCTGTGCAGACTGCATATTTGTCTGCATAACAGTGTGCGGACTGATGCAGCATGTGTTGTGGTTGTGTCCGCGTGCTGTGTTGAGTTGCGGACTTGTGCAACATAAGTTGCGGTCGTGTCTGCGTGCTGTTTTGAGTTGGGCGGACTGCCACTGTGCTTGTGTTGTGCGAGATGGCAATGTGTCCGCATAATGACGGACTGTCTTTGACCTGGCGCCTGGAGGATTGAAGTCTGGCCAAGTGCGTGTGGACTTGGCGGGCTGGGTTGTGTTAGCGCGCAAGCTGGGGTGGTGACTCTATTCACTAGGGTGGTGACCACACTCCTCACCTCACCTATAAATAGACCCCCCTAGCACATCTACAGTAACTGAGTGAACAATAAGTGAGGGCTTGGTTAATTGTTGTGGTTAATTTTATAACTATCATAAGTATAAGATTATATATATATATTTATATATATATATAATCTTATACTTATGATAGTTATAAAACAAAAACAGAAAGACTTCTGCTTCTTCTTCTTCTCTTGTCCGAACCAGAGCGACGTGACGACAGAACTCTAAGTCATGATTCTTCCGGTGGCAGCCAGCGGAGCTCCGGTGCTCGAATTTTCCAACCGATCATAGATCTGGAAAGCTCTCGTCGAGAGCTAAGATATCGCGGTAATTTTTCCCCATTTCTTTAGTTTTCTTGTTAGGGTTTTCGGCCATAACCTCTATTTCGGCCATTTTTGTTCAGATTTCGACTTCTCCCGTCTTCTTTTGCCCCGATCTGTGACGTGAGGTGATTCGAAGGATTTTTCCGGTAAAAAGCGACCTGCATTTTCTCCGTATTCAAAAAATACGTCAAAGTAGAGAAAATGCGCGATGTGATGCCACGCCGTACAGGGGACAACTGCAGACGCTCAGGCAACTCGTCCTCACATTTACTTCATGTAAAAGATTTATGAAATTAAGTTAAAAATAATGCATACAAGTTATTAGAGTTACTGACCGTGTCCCTTGGTCGGGAGGAGCACTAATCCATAGGAGAGAAAATATATAGGTTTTACGCGGCGGAAAATACTGAGTTGGTTCATATGTTAACATATAGGAGAGTGAAGGTCTAGTATCTTAAAATGATGATGTGACTTCTACATTTAATACATATATAGAACGTTTATAACGCTTAAAAGTAGTAGATTTAGTAGTTGAAAGTCATGTCATGCCGATACTCCAGAATGCAATTTTGTATACTTTAAAATAACTAAATGCATCCTAACATAAATCCTTTCCAGAGAGCAAATTTAAACAGGTAAAAGGTAACAGCAGTAAAACCATCAAGTAGTCCACCACAAAAAATTCAAAGACTATGAGCATCAACAACTGACACGAACCCATAGTAACAACTGGCAAGTCTAAACAAAGTCAACTACCTCAAGCTCAGAGGTGGAAGCTAACAGCCACAGCAACCAACAACACCAGAAGCACAAAACGGTCAGCTAAACCTGCTACAGCTCTGAACTTGTGTTGGGTACATTGGTCAAATGTACCTGATTTGAAGAAGCCTCACCTAACTCAATGATATACATCAGAATGTATTTGATGTTTGTTTGAGTTACTTGTGCAGGTTAGGAATACACTGGACTGAAGCTAAAAATTCTAAGTCCATGTGTCGACACCCAGAGGGCAAGTGTCGACACTTGAGAAAGCTTGTGTCGACACCCAGACATGCAGTGTCGACACTTGGAGTCATTGTGTCGACACCTGGGAAGAAGAGTCGACACCAGTCAGAAAGTGTCGACACTTGGAGCTGTGTCGACACTCAGTGTAGAAGGATGCAGAAAAGCTGTGACGACACTTAGCAGAAGTGTCGACACCTAGAAGAGCTGAGTCAACATCAGAAAGTGTCGACACTTGGAGTTGTGTCGACACCCAGCAAAATTCTGCAGAGACTAAGTACAAGTGTCGACACTCAACACAATGTGTCGACACTCAATCAGCAGAGTCAACATATGAAGAATGTGTCGACACTCAGCACAATGTGTCGACACACACTCAAAGAAGTCAACACTTAAAGAATGTGTCAACACTCAGCACAATGTGTCGACACGTAACCAGAAGACTCAACACTTGAAGAAAGTGTCGACACAAGGAGCTGTGTCGACACTTAGCCAAGAGCAGAAAAGTTGTAAAATATTCTAAGTATAAGTGTCGACACTAAGGGAATGTGTCGACACTCAGCTGAAGAATCAAGAATGAAGACTTGTGTCGACACCAAGAATCAGTGTCGACACTTGACAGTTTCAACACCTGAAGATGTGTCGACACAAAGGAGATGTGTCGACACTTAGAAGAATACAGTTGCAGAATGAAGTACAAGTACTTGTGTCGACACTCAATGTCAGTGTCGACACATGCAGAAGAAACTGTGTCGAGACATACAAGAAATTGTGTCGACACCTTGTAGACTTGTGTCGACACTTACACAACATGTGTCGACACTTGGTCTATAAGTGTCGACACTTAAGAACAGAAAGTCTCGACACTAACTGACAGTTAGAGAATTTCAAGAAGTGACTGGTTGACATGACAGCTGCCAATCCAGCCGGTCTACAGCAACTGTCAGAGAAGTTAAAAGTCTGTTATAAACCGGATCAGCCGGTTACCATGAAGGAAGCCTATAAATAGGCACCCACAGTTTACAGAATCAGAAGTTAAGTGGTTAAGAAGTTCACAATCATTACATGGTGTGATAATAATTGAAGTAGTTGATCAGTCTAAATCAAGAAGTGATACACAGAGGATCAACACAAGAAGATCAGGCAGTCCAACTGCAGATCTAAGTAGTTGGAGAGAGAGAGCTCCAACCAAGGATACAGTCTTTGGAACTAAGGCTGAGAAGAATAATTCAGAGTCATCTGGATTTCAAGAAGCAGAGATCAAGGATCAACTGCAGAAGATTCAGACTAATTCAGTTCTACTCAAGAAGCTTTGAAGAAAGCTAAGTCAGTTTGGATCAAGCTGAGTTCTTCCAAGAACTCTTCAAGAAACTCTCAACTCCTCTCATCTTTTCTGAGTTGTAGAGTTAGCATTTGTATTTTCTATTTTAAACTTGTAAGATCCATTGGATCTGAGTGATTGTAAGCCTATTCTATAAAGGCTGAGGGTAGGGCTTGGTGCCTGAGTGTAGGAGTTGAAGAACTCTGAGTGTAGGCCTTTAATTGGCTGAGTGTAGGCCTGGGTGGCTGAGTGTAGGCCTTTTGGCTGAGTGTAAGGCTTTGGGCCTGAGGTAGGAACCTAGTTTGGTTCTGAGTTAGTGGAGAAGTTTGGCCGAATCTAGTACACTGCTAGATAGGCGAAGGGGGAAAGTGGATGTACCCAAAGATTGGGGAACCACTATAAAATCTTGTGTATTCTGTGCTATGATTGTACTGTGTTGAGAATTGCTGTGTGCTGTGATTACTTATTCAGAAATCTGTGTTATAAACTGTTGACTGCCAACAAAGAATTTAGAAAAGGATTAGGTCACCTATTCACCCCCCCCTCTAGGTGTTTAGGTACCATATCTTTCAAGTGGTATCAGAGGGAGGTTACTCAAAATCAGGACTAACTGTCTGAGGAGATCCAGGTTGGCAAATTCAGTATAAGTCAGGAAACAGGAAACAGTTTCAAGAAAATCAAGAACATGGGTTCTTCAGAGAATCATAAGGAGTTGGGTTCAATGAAACTACCTATATGCAGAAAAGAGATCTTTGGGATCTGGAAAGAGAGGGTTAGGCTTTTTATGGAAGCCTCTGGCCCTAGGATATACATCACAGTCAAAGAAGGGCCATATGTGCCCATGAAGATTTCAGTATTGGATGCAAATCAGAAGACTCCAAAGGATTTCTCTGAAATGACCAAGGATGAGATTGTCCTAGCAACCATGGACAAAAGAGCACAGAATATAATAGTTAGTGCAATTGATGATGCCACCTTCCAGAACCTTATTCACTGTAAAACTGCAAAAGAAATGTGGGACACCCTCATTGTCTATATGGAAGGTTCTGAAGAAGTAAGACAAGATAGGAAGTCCTTGCTTAATCAAGAATATGAGAGCTTTAGGCAAGGAAGAGGAGATAGCATCATTGAATGCTACAAGAAATTTTATAGAATTGTAAATGAACTCATGTCATATGGAAGAGAGTTCACAAACTATGAGTTGAATGATAAATTCTTAAGGTCCCTCACCAAATACTGGGACACCAAGATCTGTGCCATCAGAGAAATGGCAAAGTTGGGAGAAATTCCTCCTCCCACACTTTTTGGCAAGTTGTTATCTTATGAGATGCAATTGTCAGTGAGAAAAGAAGAAGAAAAGTCAACAAGGACTGAATACAGAGAAAAGACTGTTGCCTTTAAGTCAGATGTACCCAGAAAGAGCAGGACCAAGTCATCAACTCCTCCTCCTGAGGTAGTTGAATCAGAATCTGAAGAGTCAGAAAGTACAAAATCTACAAGCAGTGAAAGTGATGAAGACTTTGCTGCATTCACCAGACATTTTCAGAAGTTCCTTAAGAAGAAACAGTGGAGGTCTAGACCTTCATCTTCCAAAGGGAAAGAGGGTCAGTATCAGGAAAAGAAGCCTTCAAAGAAGGACAAGAAAAGGACCAAGACTAGTAAGGCAACTGGATCCAAGATAATTTGTTACTGCTGCAATAGACAGGGCCATGTTATTGCAGACTGTCCTGAAAGAAGGAAAGAATCCAGTGACAAAAAGAAAACACACTTCAAAGGAAAGAAGGAGAAGTCCTTTGTTGCAAAGAATGAGAAGACTCTTTCAGAAATGTCTTCTTCAGACACTGAGACAGATGCTGAAGCCTATATTGGGCTATTTGCTGAAGAAGAAGAAGAGTTTATGCAGATCATGGAATCTATCTATGAGCAAGAAGACTGTCAAAGCCAAGGACTGATGGCTTTGACTGAAAGTACCAAAAACCTGGAGCAGCCAGGACCCAGTCAGGTACAAGGTTTAACTCAAAGTTCTGATTTCAGTTCTAGTTCAGAGTCAGATTATTCTTCATCAAGTGATGAGAATATATCTGAGTCTGAGGGAGATATTCATCAACTCCTAGATGAATATCAAGTACTATTGCAAGCCTATAAGAAAAGCAAGACCCTAGCCAAAAATTTGGCCAAGGAAATTGCTGATCTCAAGGCAGCTGCAATAGATTATGAGAAGAATTATGATCAAAAACTGAATGAAGTGGCTAGGCTGAAACACATTACTGTGATTCAGATGGGTACTATTACATTTAAGAATGATCAAATTAAGAAACTGGAGATTAATCTTCAGAAGGAGAAAGAGCTAGCAGCTAGGTATTCAAAACCTAAATCAGTGCTACCCTTGATTGATGATTTTGTTCATCATAAAGGAAAGACTGGACTAGGTTTTGTTAATCCAGCTAGGACTGTTCAGGATCAGTCCAAGTCCAAGGGCAAAGCCCCAACATTCAACAAGACTGCTGTAGTTAAGACAGCTAAGTCAGAACCTAAGCAAAGGTACAACAAATTTGAATGTTGGTGCTGTGGCAAGGTTGGCCACTTTGCTTTGGATTGTTGGCACAATGCCAGTGCCAAGTTGAGTAGCAAGTTATCTGTTGGAAAGACAGCAGATAGCTATGTCAATTTGCAAACTAACAATCACCAAGGACCCAAGTTTACTTTGGGTTCTAAGGTTCATTAATTTGTTTTGCAGGAGAATCCAAGTGGCCATACCCCTACATGGTACTTGGATAGTGGATGTTCCAGACACATGACTGGAACTAGGGGACTACTGAAGGACTACATCCCAATCAAAAATGGTCCAAAGGTGACCTTTGGTGGTTCTGAAAAAGGAATCATCAAAGGGTTTGGTAACATTTCTTCTAACCTTGTTACCATTACTCAAGTGGCTTATGTTAAAGGTTTGAAACATAACCTCATTAGTATAAGTCAATTAAGTGATGTAGGGTATGACATCTCATTTGTTAAAAATGGTTGTCATATCAAGAGGTCAAGTGATCAAAAGATCATTTTGACAGGTTATAGGAAGAGAAATGTCTATTGTTTAGACATTATGGTTGAGAACAATAGTTCTCCAGTTTGTCTTGTAGCTGATGAGACAGTCTCTCAATGTGTCAAGTGGCACAAGAGGCTTGCTCATCTTAATTACAAGACTATTGGCAAACTCTTTAGTAAAGAGTTAGTGAGGAATGGTCCTCAAGTTAAGTGTGTCAAAGATGGCATTTGCTCAGCTTGTCAAAAGGGCAAGCAGACTAAATCCACCTTTAGAAGCATTGACAACAAGGATGCTGTGAGGTGTTTATACCTCTTGCATATGGATCTATTTGGTCCAATGCCAGTTCACAGCTTAGGTAGGAAGGTCTACACCTTTGTAGTTGTTGATGACTACTCAAGGTTTTCCTGGGTGTTCTTCTTAAAGCAGAAATCTGAAACACCTAGTGTCTTCCACAGTTTTGTTAGGCAAATTCAGAATGAATTGAACTGTACAGTGGTCAAAATTAGAAGTGACCATGGTACAGAGTTTCAATCTGAAAGCATGACAAAATTATGTGAAGACTATGGGATATTTCAAGAATTCTCTTCACCTAGAACACCTCAGCAAAATGGCATTGCTGAAAGGAAAAATAGAACCTTGATAGAGGCTGGTAGAACCCTATTAAGTGATTCATCACTGCCAGAATATTTCTGGGCTGAAGCAGTAAACACTGCATGCCATGTGATAAATAGGGCTACCATCACTAAAAGGTTAAACAAGACCCCCTATGAAGTAGTGAAAGGCAGGAAACCAAATCTATCCTATTTCAGGATTTTTGGTTGTAAATGCTTCATACTTAACAATGGGAAGTCTTACTTAACTAAGTTTGCTGCCAAATCCCAAGAGGGAGTGTTTGTTGGGTACAGCAGTAATAGTAAGGCTTATAGAGTCTACAACTTGACTACACAAGTTGTAGAGGAGTCTGTGCATGTAGTTTTTGATGAGACACTTCTTATTAACAATGAGTTGTCTAGTAGTGTGTGCAGCCCCACAGGTCTTTCTAAGAAGATGGACAAGCTAACCATGGAAGATGTACCTGCTGCAAGACAGCAAGTAGAAGAAGATGGCTTATGTCCAGGGGGAGAACTACATGTACCAGGAGCTGAAGAAGTTCAAGGAACTCAGCATGATGAAGATGCTGAAGAAGTACAACCAGAAGTAAGGATGCCTCCAGCCAACAGACATCTAAGAGATCATCCAGTGGAGCTGATCATTGGAGATCCAAGACAAGGTGTTCAGACAAGGAGCAGAAATCAGAATGCTGCAGTATATTCAAGTTTTCTGTCTCAAATAGAACCAAAGAAATTTGAAGAAGCAATACAAGATCCACAGTGGACTGAAGCTATGCAGGAAGAGCTAAACCAGTTCAAGAGGTGCAAGGTTTGGGACTTAGTTCCTAAGCCTAAAGATCACAATGTGATAGGAACAAAGTGGATCTACAGAAACAAGTTAGATGAACAAGGAGTCATCATTAAGAATAAGGCAAGACTGGTTGCAAAAGGATATAGGCAAGAAGAAGGTATTGATTTTGATCAAACCTTTGCTCCAGTAGCCAGACTGGAAGCCATCAGGATGTTCTTGGCCTATGCAACCTACCAAGGATTCAAAGTATACCAAATGGATGTGAAGTCAGCATTCCTTAATGGTAATTTAAAAGAAGAAGTATATGTGGAGCAGCCTTCAGGTTTTGTTGATCCTACTCTTCCACATTATGTCTATAGACTTAGGAAAGCATTGTATGGGTTAAAGCAAGCTCCTAGAGCTTGGTATGAAACCCTATCTAGTTTCCTCATTGAGAACAAGTTCACAAGGGGGAAAATAGATAAGACTCTATTCCTTAGGGAATCTAGAGGCAAAGTAATACTTGTCCAAATATATGTAGATGACATTATATTTGGGTCTACTGAAAGTAGCCTTTGCAAAAAGTTTGCAAAGCTTATGCAAAGTCAATTTGAAATGAGTAGTATGGGAGAACTGAAGTTTTTCTTGGGTCTCCAAGTTAAACAGACTGAAAGTGGCTTGTCCATATGTCAGTCAAAGTTCACCCTAGAACTCATAAGGAAATATGGTATGGATTCCTCCAGTACCATGAAGACTCCTATGGGGTCAAGTATGTCTCTAAGCAAGGATGATGCAGGGAAACCTGTGGATGAAACCTTGTATAGAGGGATAGTTGGCTCCCTACTATACTTGACTGCAAGTAGGCCTGACATTATGTATGCTACATGTGTTTGTGCCAGGTATCAAGCCTGCCCCAAAGAATCTCACTTGACTGCAGTCAAGAGAATCTTGAGATATCTAAAGGGCACACCTTATCTAGGCCTCTGGTACCCTAGGAATGGAGATTTTGATCTAACAGGCTATTCAGATGCAGACTTTGCAGGATGCAAAGAAGATAGAAAAAGCACAACTGGATCCTGTCAATTCCTAGGTGGAAGACTCATTTCGTGGAGTAGTAAGAAGCAAACCAGTGTGGCTATCTCCACAGCTAAGTCAGAATATGTAGCTGCAGGAAGTTGCTGTGCTCAACTTCTGTGGATTCAACATCAGCTAGAAGACTATGGATGTCAAGTAAGTAGAACTCCACTTTATTGTGATTCTAATAGTGCTATTTCCATAGCTAATAATCCTGTATCACATAGTAGAACTAAACATATTGAGATTAAATATCACTTTCTTAGGGAGCATGTAGAAAGAAATGATATTGCACTTGAATATGTTAAAACAGATAATCAGATAGCTGATATGTTCACTAAGCCCTTAGAAGAAGCTAAGTTTAATAGGTTCAAAATTGAACTAGGTATGATAAACTTAGACTAAGTATACAGAACAAAAATTGGCTAAGTAAAAAGGTGTCGACACATAGACAAGTCTATGTCGACACAGAATAGTAAGTGTCGACACTTCAGGAAAATGGTGTCGACACCTCTAGGAAGTTAGTGTCGACACTTCAGAATGTTAGTGTCGACACATGTCGAGTAGGTGTCGACACATCCAATAAAGTGTCGACACTTAAGTTTTACTCAGAATTTTTCTAAGTAAAGTCTCGACACATGTCGAGTATAGTGGTGTCGACACTTAACCAAGTGTCGACACATAAAATCTGTTGACTAAATATGTGTCGACACATGTGTGTCGAGACATTATAAGTCAGTGTCGACACTTATTGACAGTGTCGACACATCATTAGAAATTCATCCCGCCTGTTCGTCTTCAAACATGAAAGGTATAAATAGGGTTCTGTCTTTGATTGTCGACACGCTTTCAAAGTTTCGAGACCTAAACTCTTGTGTCGACATTTCTCTCATCTCAAGACTAATTCTCAAAACCCTAATGGCTCCCAAGCTGGAAGAGAACGTAAACGAAGGCTATGAGCTTGTACGAGGCGCCTTTGACGACAGCGACCAAGAAATCAAATCAGTGCTAACCCTAATTGTCAATTCTGGATTGGAGTTCTTGGTTTCAGAACCAACGAAAATATGGAAGAAGGAAGTCATTGAATTCCTTTCTGGCGCGTCTATAGATGACTCAGGCTTCAGGATTAAGTCAAGGGTGCATGGCACCAAGGTCAAGATTTCACCTAAGTCACTGAGAAAGGTACTTCAGCTACCTAAAGTTCAAGATGAAGAGGAAGTAACTGCTTCTAAGACCAGGGAAGCTCTTACTTGGTGTGGACTGGATCCAAAGATGAAGGTGGGATCAGTCTTTAACTGAAAGGGTATGAATAATCAAGGCAAGTTCTTGTCAGAAATAGTGGGCAAGGTTATACTGAGCAAGCCAGGAGGGCATGACAGGGTGTCTGCCTCCATGTTTGAAGTCATGACCAGAATCATCTTCAATCTGAAAACAGACTGGTCAATGGTGGTTTATGAAAAAGTGAAGGAAAGCCTGAAGAAGCCCAATCTGGGCAGGATACTAAGTCTCTACCTGGCTGGATCAATTCCAGAGGTAATGAGCAATACTGCAGGAACTAAGATCAATCATATGAGGAAGATGGACTCAAGAATATTCTCAAGATGGGAAAGAGTGTTATCCAAGGAAGTTCCTACTCCAGAGAAACAAATTCAGAAGAAAGATTCTCCTCCAAAGAAGAAGAGGAAGTTAGCTGCTGTGATTCAGGAGTCCTCAAGCAGCTCAGGCAGTGAAGAACATGTGGTCTTCACTCCTGAAAGTCCAGAAGATGTGGCTGCAGAGAAGACACCTGCTCCTCAGGAGGCAGCTGACATCCAGGGGGAGCTTCCAGGTGTAGCAGAACCATCTACACTGGAGAGTGAGCAAGCCACCCTCCTCATTCAAGAGGTACTTGTTGACCTTAATACTTTGGATTTTTCTATAATAAATTCTGATTTGTCTGATGACCATCAGCACAATCAGCCAGCAAGTACAGTACCAGATGTTGGTCTTCCTGACACATCTGTTGTACAAGAAGTTATCCCTGATAAAGAAGTTGCTGAACCAAGTACATCTCCTGCACAGTCACCCCCAGAATACACAATGGAAGACCTCTTTCTCAATCTAGATCAAGAGGATTTTGACATGGAGAAGACTGCTGCAGATAAAGAGCAGGGTGCTGCTACTGAGGGGGAGAACATTGAAGTTGTGGAAGAGCCTATAAGGCTAGATACTGAGAAGGCACAAGATGTGCATACTGAAAAACAATCCAGCCCTAAGGATAGGGTGGATATAGCCAGTACATCAGACTCTGAAGATGATGAAGCTGAGCAAGCTCAGAAAAAGAAGTTCTTTGTTTTCAAAAGAAGAAGCCAGAGCTATAAGAAGGCTCTCCAAACAGTTGCTCAACATTCCTTAGTTCAACAAGCTCCATCCACTGATTATAGTGCTCTACTGCTTGCATTGCAAATCAAGATGGATGAACAAAGGAAAGCTTTAGAAACTTATGTTGATGAAGGGCACAAAGCACTACAATCTGATCTGGGCCAGGAAATCAAGTCCATAAGGTTTGAAATGAACCTTAATAAAAGGGAGATGACTGATTGTTTTACAAAGGGTGCTCATGCAGTAGTCTATCTGGCTAAACATCAAGAAACCATAAAGGAGAAAGTGGATGATATAGCACTCAAGCAAGGCTATGTGCTGGAGAATCAACTCAGGATGAATGATAATTTGACTGCATCTCACAATGCCATAGTCACTGAACTCAAGAAAAAGTCTGATGAACCATCAACCTCCACTGCTGCTGCCAAGGCTGATTTTGATAAGATATTTCAAGCAGAGCTTGCTGCTGTACAGACTGCAATAAAAGACTCACAGAAGGTCATTTCAGAACAGCTTACAAAGCTTAGACCTTTCTTTAAAGAGGGCATAAGGTATTTGGATAGCCAAATCAGATTCCAGAAAGATGATGTGAGAGATCATGTGGCCCAAGAAGTCATAAAGGGGGAGAGAGTGTTAGTCAAGGCCAGTTCTGAGCATGCAAAATGGATTTCAAATTCTATCAGGGCTACACTTGGATATCCTCCCCTGTGTGATGACAATGAAGTAGCTG
Organism: Platanthera guangdongensis; assembly: GCA_039583875.1. NCBI lineage: Eukaryota > Viridiplantae > Streptophyta > Magnoliopsida > Asparagales > Orchidaceae > Platanthera > Platanthera guangdongensis. The sequence goes on from CM077154.1 coordinate 63,629,620, forward strand.
AATCTGGTATTCAAGGCACATATCTTGGAGGTGAGCAACAAGCAGTGGCTGATGTAATCTATCCACCTCCAGACTTTGAAATGATTCATGCAGATATTAGCACAATGTATAGTCCACCTGCTGGCAAGCCTAATATTATTCTGGAAAAGGTTGTTCAACCTATCACAGCTGCAATGCAAGAGGCTTTGGACAAGGAAGAAGAAACTAGGCTGTCAAAGAAGAAGTTTAGGGAAATTGCTGAGCAAAAGCCAGATTTTGAACAATGGAGCCCTACTTCTAGGAACATAATTCTCACAGCCTGGAAAGCTGCCAAGGACAATGCCCATGAGAGAAACAAGTGGTTCTCAGAGGCTGAATGGAGAAAGCATGAGAGTAGGCAGGAAGCAATTGTCCAATTTAGAAGGAAGGCTAAGTTAGGAAAGCTACCTCCAACAGCTGTGGAGCCTAGCAAGTACTTTCCTAAGCCCTATCATTATTTTGAAAGACAAAAGATCAAGGCTGAAGAACAGAAGAAGAAGGACTCTAAAGGGAAGAAGACTGCTGAAGCTGAGCCTGCTGCTGCTGCTGCTGTGAAAGCTCAAGTTAAAGCTGGAAAAGGCATTGTTATTAAAGAACCTGATCAGCACTAGATTAGAAATTAACTTGATGCTTGTTGTAATCTGTTAAGTGATAAACATTGTAATACTTCATTGAAAATGTATAAGGAACATTATTGGGAACAGTATATGATAAATATAGTATGAATGTTCTGAAATATGTGTGTTTCTTAATTGTTCTGCAATGTTTAATAAGTATACATGTGTGCTTTATTACATGTTCAAGTTTACCCTGTTGTCATTTATATGTTTTACATCATTTTGTAATTGTTAATTATGAGTGGTGTATATCATTGACTAAGGGTTATGACTTCTCCAAATAGGGGGAGATTGTTGGGTACATTGGTCAAATGTACCTGATTTGAAGAAGCCTCACCTAACTCAATGATATACATCAGAATGTATTTGATGTTTGTTTGAGTTACTTGTGCAGGTTAGGAATACACTGGACTGAAGCTAAAAATTCTAAGTCCATGTGTCGACACCCAGAGGGCAAGTGTCGACACTTGAGAAAGCTTGTGTCGACACCCAGACATGCAGTGTCGACACTTGGAGTCATTGTGTCGACACCTGGGAAGAAGAGTCGACACCAGTCAGAAAGTGTCGACACTTGGAGCTGTGTCGACACTCAGTGTAGAAGGATGCAGAAAAGCTGTGTCGACACTTAGCAGAAGTGTCGACACCTAGAAGAGCTGAGTCAACATCAGAAAGTGTCGACACTTGGAGTTGTGTCGACACCCAGCAAAATTCTGCAGAGACTAAGTACAAGTGTCGACACTCAACACAATGTGTCGACACTCAATCAGCAGAGTCAACATATGAAGAATGTGTCGACACTCAGCACAATGTGTCGACACACACTCAAAGAAGTCAACACTTAAAGAATGTGTCGACACTCAGCACAATGTGTCGACACGTAACCAGAAGACTCAACACTTGAAGAAAGTGTCGACACAAGGAGCTGTGTCGACACTTAGCCAAGAGCAGAAAAGTTGTAAAATATTCTAAGTATAAGTGTCGACACTAAGGGAATGTGTCGACACTCAGCTGAAGAATCAAGAATGAAGACTTGTGTTGACACCAAGAATCAGTGTCGACACTTGACAGTTTCAACACATGAAGATGTGTCGACACAAAGGAGATGTGTCGACACTTAGAAGAATACAGTTGCAGAATGAAGTACAAGTACTTGTGTCGACACTCAATTTCAGTGTCGACACATGCAGAAGAAACTGTGTCGAGACATACAAGGAATTGTGTCGACACCTTGTAGACTTGTGTCGACACTTACACAACATGTGTCGACACTTGGTCTATAAGTGTCGACACTTAAGAACAGAAAGTCTCGACACTAACTGACAGTTAGAGAATTTCAAGAAGTGACTGGTTGACATGACAGCTGCCAATCCAGCCGGTCTACAGCAACTGTCAGAGAAGTCAAAAGTCTGTTATAAACCGGATCAGCCGGTTACCATGAAGGAAGCCTATAAATAGGCACCCACAGTTTACAGAATCAGAAGTTAAGTGGTTAAGAAGTTCACAATCATTACATGGTGTGATAATAATTGAAGTAGTTGATCATTCTAAATCAAGAAGTGATACACAGAGGATCAACACAAGAAGATCAGGCAGTCCAACTGCAGATCTAAGTAGTTGGAGAGAGAGAGCTCCAACCAAGGATACAGTCTTTGGAACTAAGGCTGAGAAGAACAATTCAGAGTCATCTGGATTTCAAGAAGCAGAGATCAAGGATCAACTGCAGAAGATTCAGACTAATTCAGTTCTACTCAAGAAGCTTTGAAGAAAGCTAAGTCAGTTTGGATCAAGCTGAGTTCTTCCAAGAACTCTTCAAGAAACTCTCAACTCCTCTCATCTTTTCTGAGTTGTAGAGTTAGCATTTGTATTTTCTATTTTAAACTTGTAAGATCCATTGGATCTGAGTGATTGTAAGCCTATTCTATAAAGGCTGAGGGTAGAGCTTGGTGCCTGAGTGTAGGAGTTGAAGAACTCTGAGTGTAGGCCTTTAATTGGCTGAGTGTAGGCCTGGGTGGCTGAGTGTAGGCCTTTTGGCTGAGTGTAAGGCTTTGGGCCTGAGGTAGGAACCTAGTTTGGTTCTGAGTTAGTGGAGAAGTTTGGCCGAATCTAATACACTGCTAGATAGGCGAAGGGGGAAAGTGGATGTACCCAAAGATTGGGGAACCACTATAAAATCTTGTGTATTATGTGCTGTGATTGTACTGTGTTGAGAATTGCTGTGTGCTGTGATTACTTATTCAGAAATCTGTGTTATAAACTGTTGACTGCCAACAAAGAATTTAGAAAAGGATTAGGTCACCTATTCACCCCCCCCCCCCCCTCTAGGTGTTTAGGTACCATATCTTTCAACTTGCGGCATTCAAAAGAATAACACCTCAGAAGCAAGATACAAATGGTGCAAAGAGTAAAGGCAAACTACACAAACCTCAAAGTGAAGTAAATTGTAAAGTGACTGCAACAAAAGGGTCAGCAGCAGAGTAAAGTAAGCAAACAGTAAATCTAGCTGAGCAAGGAAGGCTAATCACATCATCTGGACAGAACAAGCACCAACATCAGAAGTTCAAACTTTCATTTTTCCTTAATATTCAAGTTATTCATCAATAAAAATGAGACTGATCAGCTGAACAATAAAGAGTACTGTGCCGGAGAAAAAGGTCCCCAACGTGCACAAACCCAGCCAACAAGCACCATGCTGAGGGAGAAACCCCAACGCGCACAGACCAAGCTAAGGTAATGTGACGAGGATGAAAGTCCACAACGCGCACAGACTCAAGCATAAGGCACTATGCCGAGGGAGAAACCCCAATGCGCACAGTCCATCTATGTTTCTTTAGTTACATAATTATACAAGCAGAGTTTCTTTTCATCCACCACAGACTCATGGTCAACAACAACATGGACTGCATAAGGACATTTCAAGGGTTAAACCAAGTGTAGTATAAACAATACAATGTGACGCACAAGGCATCACAATGATCTACATGACTCAATAGGTAAGTTGTCAAGGAAACCACATTTGATTACCAAATCTACAGGATGGTGCGTTCGTCAGCCCGAACGACATCTATTGGGTACATTGGAAAATGTGTACCAGATTTGAAGAAGCCTCACCCTACTCAATGATATACATCAAGGTGTATTTGATGTGCTTTGAGTTTATATGTGCAGGTTAAGTAATTGCAGGAATTGCAGAAAAGTTTCTAAGTCCATGTGTCGACACCTAGAGATGCAGTGTCGACACTTATGAAGGCTTGTGTCGACACCTAGAGAAGCTGTGTCGACACTTGGAGTATTTGTGTCGACACTAGGAAAGGCAGAGTCGACACCAGAAGAAAAGTGTCGACACATACATGCAGTGTCGACACACTATGAAGAATACTCAACATATATCATGTCGACACTTAGAGGCAGTGTCGACACCCAGAGAAGCTTAGTCGACATCAAATGTGTCGACACCTGGAGGCTGTGTCGACACTCAGCAAGCTTCAACAAAGTTAAAGTAAAAGAAGTACTTGTGTCGACACAAAGGAGATGTGTTGACACTCAGCAAGTTTCAACACAAGAAGGTATTTGTCGACACAAAGGAGATGTGTCGACACTTAGCAAGTATCTACAACAAAAGAAGTTGTGTCGACACAAAGGAGATGTGTCGACACACAGCAGAATTCAACTAAGTGTTAAAGAAGAATTACTTGTGTCGACACACAGAATCAGTGTCGACACATTCTGAAGAAGTAGTGTCGAGAAGCTATTACAACAACACAAGGAGTTGTGTCGACACCACCAAGGCTAGTGTGGACACGTAGTCCACTTGTGTCGACACTTGGTCTATTTGTATCGACACATAATGAAGAACAGTCTCGACACTTTCAGACAGAGACAGTATTTTCAAGAAGTGACTGGATGACTTGACAGCTGTCATTTCAACCGGTCTACTGCAATTGTCAGAGCTGTCAGAAGTTCGTTAGAAACCGGATCAGCCGGTTACCTTGGAGGAAGACTATATAAAGGCCTTTGCCCTTCAACAGAAAAAAAATTTGATCAATCAATCATCAATCAATCAGAAGATTAAGACGATCAATACAGATCCAGAGAAAACTGTAAATCAGTATTTTGAAGAAACTTTAAATTTACTTGGAGAGAGAGAATTCCAGTAATTGAAGTCAAGAAAGAGTCTTGTTAATCAAATCTCTTAAGAAGCAGATTCTGAACCAGACTGCAAAGTAGGATGCAGATTTAAATCTCCATCCTAAGAAGGAAGTTGCCAGCCGGTCTACTTCAAGAAGATCATCTTTACTGAGTTCAGACTCAAGAAGCCTTGAAGAAAGCAAAGACAAAGTTGATCTCAGGAATCAGTGCTATCAAGAACTGACCAAGAAGGTTGCCCTCTTCATTCTCTCAAACTGAGTGGTGATATGAAAACTTTTTATTATCTTTTTGTAGGATCCTAAGAGATCTGAGTTGTAAGCCTAAAATTATAAAGGCTGAGGTAGGGCTTTTGAGCCTGAGTGTAGGAGAATCATTTCTCTGAGTGTAGGCCTTGTTGAAGGCTGAGGTAGGGCTGTTTAGCCTGAGTGTAGGTCTTGTTGAAGACTGAGTGGTAGGGCTTTGTGCCTGAGTTGTAGGAGTCGGGACACTCTGAGTTGTAAGAACCTATTTGGGGTTCTGAGCTATAAGATCTGAGGATCTGAGGAGAAGTGCAGAAGTTAGGCCGAATCTAGTACACTACTAGATAGGCGAAGGGGGAAAGTTGATGTACCCAGACCTTGGGGAACCACTATAAACACTGTGTGCACTCTAAGAATGTTTGTTTCTGTGGTTGCTGTGTTGTGATAGCTGTAGAATTTGCATTTGCTGTTTAACGTACAAAATAGTTTGTCTGCCTTAAAGTAAAAAGAAAAAATACACCTATTCACCCCCCTCTAGGTGGTTAGGCACTATTTCTTTCAAGTGGTATCAAAGCGAGGTTACTCAAAAAGGGACTTAACAGTCTGAGTAAGATCCTGTAGGCAGATTCAGAACAAACAAGAATCAAGAAAATGGGTTCTAGTGAGAATCACAAAGAGCTGGGGTCCATGAAATTGCCAATATGTAGAAAAGAGATATTTGGCATATGGAAAGAGAGGGTTAGACTCTTTATGGAAGCTTCTAACCCAAGGATATATATTACAGTCAAAGAAGGCCCATATGTGCCAATGAAGGTATCCATTCTAGATGCAAATCAGAAAACTCCCAAGGACTTCTCTGAAATGACTAAAGATGAAATCATTCTGGCCACTATGGATAAGAGAGCCCAGAATATAATTGTTAGTTCCATTGATGATGCAACATTTCAGAACTTAATTCATTGTAAAACCTCTAAAGAAATGTGGGACACATTAATAGTCTATATGGAGGGCTCAGAGGAAGTAAGACAAGATAGGAAGTCCTTGTTAAATCAGGAATATGAAAGCTTCAGACAAGGAAAGTCTGATAGCATTACAGAATGTTACAAGAAGTTCTATAGGATTGTTAATGAGTTGATGTCCTATGGAAGAGAATTCAGTAACTATGAGCTGAATGACAAGTTCTTAAGATCACTGACTAAGGACTGGGACACCAAGATTTGTGCCATTAGGGAAGTTGCCAAACTAGCTGATATACCTCCTCCAACTTTGTTTGGAAAAATGCTATCTTATGAGATGCAGTTAATGGCTAGAAAGGAGGAAGAGAAGAATACTAGAGTGGAGCACAAGAAAAGACTGTGTCCTTCAAGACTGAAGCCACTAAGAAGTATAGAAGCAAGTCTCCATCTCCACCTCAATTAATTGCTGAGGCTGTCACAGATAATTCAGATAGCAAGAATTCAGATAGCAGTGAAAGTGATGAAGACTTTGCTGCTTTTACTAGGCATTTTCAAAAATTTCTGAAGAAGAAGCAGTGGAGGACTAAGCCTTCCACTTCTCAGCCAAAAGATGACTACTATCAGAAGAGAAAGTCATCCAGGAATGATAGAAGAAGGTCCAAGCCAAGCAAAGCTACATCCTCAAAGATTGTGTGCTATTGCTGCAATAGACAAGGATATGTAATGGCTGACTGTCCTGAAAAGAGGAAGGAGTCAGCTGACAAAAAGAAGATTCAGGTTAAGAGCAAAAAGGAAAAGTCCTTTGTTGTTAAGAAAGACAAGAGTCTGACAGATCAGTCATCTTCAGAAACAGAATCAGAAGCATAAGCCTATATTGGATTATTTGCTGAAGAGGAAGAAGATGAGTTCATGCAGCTAATGAACTCAATTTATGAGCATGAGAACCATCAGTGCAAGGGACTGATGGCTTTATCTGAAGGAGACAAGAACCAAGATCAGCTTGGACCAAATAAGGTACAAAGTTGTTCTTCTAGTTCAATTTATAGTACTGAGTCAGAATCAGATACATCTGCATCAAGTGATGTGAGTGGGTCTGAATCTGAAGGAGATATTCATTAGTTAATTGATGAATATATGGACTTGTTGCAGATCTTGAAGAAAAGCAAAACCTTGGCCAAAACTCAGGCAAAGGAGATTGCTAGTCTTAAATTGGCTGCTGCTGATTCAGACAAGTTGTTTGATCAGAAACTAAATGAGATAGCCAGACTGAAGAACATTACTATTATTCAGATGGGTACTATTACATTTAAGAATGATCAAATTAGAAATCTGGAGGTTAGACTTCAGAAGGAGAAAGATATTGTGGCTAGCTTTTCTAAACCTAAATATGTTTTACCCTTGATAGATGAGTTTGTACCTCAAAAGGGTAAGGCTGGATTAGGGTTTAAAAAACCTGCCTGGACTACTAGGTCCAAATCTAAGGGCAATGCTCCAGCACTAAACAAGAAGCCTGCTGTAGATAATTCAGCCAGGGTTGTACCTAAACAAAGGTACAACAGGTTTGAGTGTTGGTGTTGTGGCAAGATAGGCCACTTTGCCTTAGATTGGTGGCACAATTCTAGTGTCAAAGAGAGTAGCAAACTGCCTGCTAGAAGAGCTACAAGTAGTTTTGTTAAAAGTCAGACTAACCTGCACCAAGGACCCAAGAGTTATTTGGGTTCTAAGGTTAAGTAATCTATTTTGCAGGTGAGTCCAAATGGCCATGCCCCTATATGGTACTTGGACAGTGGATGTTCCAGACAAATGACTGGAACTAGGGGGTTGCTGAAGGACTACACACCTATCAAGGATGGCCCTAAAGTTACCTTTGGTGGTTCAGAAAAAGGAATCATCCAAGGCTTTGGTAACATTTTTAGTAACCAAATTACTATCACTCAAGTGGCCTATGTGAAGGGTTTGAAACATAACCTCATTAGCATAAGTCAGCTGAGTGATTTAGGATATGACATCTCATTTGTCAAGAATGGTTGTCATATCAAAAGGTCAAGTGATCAAAGATAATTCTGACAGGATATAGGAAGAGGAATGTTTATTATCTTGACTTTGTATGTGAGAACAATGTTTCTCCTATTTGTATTGTGGCTGATGAGAGAGTCTCACATTGTGTTAAATAGCACAAGAGGCTGGCTCATCTTAACTATAAGGCAATTGGCCAACTCTTTAGCAAAGAGTTAGTGAGGAATGGTCCTCAAGTTAAGTGTATAAAGGATGTGATATGCTCAGCTTGTCAAAAAGGCAAGCAGACCAAATCGACCTTTCATAGCCTTGAGAACAAGGATTCTGTGAGGTGTCTTTACCTCTTGCATATGGATCTTTTTGGTCCTATGCCAGTTCACAGTCTAGGTAGGAAGGTCTACACATTTGTGGTAGTAGATGACTATTATAGATATTCCTGAGTGTTCTTCCTAAGACAAAAATTTGAATCCCCAAGTATCTTATATAATTTTGTTAAACAAATTCAGAATGAGTTGGACAGTACAGTGGCAAAATCAAAAGTTACCATGGTACTGAATTTCAGTCTGAAAGTATGACAAAACTGTGTAAAGAGTTAGGGATTTTTCAGGAATTTTCTTCACCAAGAACACCTCAGCAAAATGATATTGCTAAAAGGAAGAATAGAACATTGATAGAGGCTGGTAGAACCCCATTGAGTGACACTTCTCTCCTAGAATATTTCTGGGCTGAGGCAGTAAACACTGCATGTCATGTAATCAATAGGGCTACTCTCACCAAGTGCCACAAAAAGACTCCCTATGAGATTGTGAAGGGCAGAAAACCAAATTTATCCTATTTCAGGATCTTTGGTAGCAAGTGCTATATACTTAACAATGGCAAGTCTTATCTAACCAAGTTTGCTGCCAAATCCCAAGAGGGGATCTTTGTTGGGTACAACAACAATAGTAAGGCTTATAGAGTCTACAACTTGGTTACTTAAGTTGTAGAAGAGTCTGTACATGTAGTCTTTGATGAAACAAGACTCATTAACTGTGAATAGCCAAGTAGTGTTTGCAGCTCTACAGGTGTAACTGAGAAGATGGACAAGCTTACCATTATAGAAGGTTCTAATACAACTCAGCAAGTGGAAAATGGTGGCTACTGTCCAGGGGGAGTACAAGACTCTCTTGATGCAGAAGAAGACCAAGAGGTGCAGCTAAATGAAGAGGCTGGAGGTGTTCAACCTGAAGACAGACTACCTCCAGCAAATAGACACTTAAAGGATCATCCAGCCAATCAAATAATTGGTGATCCCAGACAAGGAGTGCAGACAAGAAGCAGGAATCTTAGTACAGTTCTTTACTCCAGCTTCTTATCCCAAGTGGAACCAAAAAAGTTTGAAGAAGCAATTCTAGACCCTCATTGGATTGATTCCATGCAAGAGAAGCTGAATCAGTTCAAAAGATGCAAGGTCTGGGAGCTAGTTCCTAAACCAAAAGACCACAACATCATTGGAACTAAGTGGATCTTTAGGAACAAATTGGATGAGAATGGAATCATCATAAAGAATAAAGCTAGACTTGTTGCAAAGGGATATAGGAAGGAAGAAGATATTGATTTTGATCAAACCTTTGCTCCAGTAGCAAGACTAGAGGCAATCAGGATGTTCCTTCCCTATGCAACATATCAAGGGTTCAAGGTATATCAAATGGATGTAAAGTCAGCTTTCCTGAATGGAAATCTAAAGGAAGAAGTCTATGTAGAGTAGCCATCAGGTTTTGTTGATTCTCTTAAACCTGATTATGTATATAGACTTAGGAAGACTTTGTATGGGTTAAAACAAGTCCCAAGGGCTTGGTATGATACTCTGTCTAGTTTCCTCATTGAGAACAAATTCTCAAGGGGGAAAATAGACAAGACTCTATTCCTTAGGGAATCTAAAGGCAAGATTATCTTAGCCCAAATATATGTAGATGACATAATATTTGGGTCTACAGAAAGTAGTCTTTGCAGAAAGTTTGCAAAACTTATGCAAGGAAAATTTGAAATGAGCAGTATGGGGGAACTTAAGTTCTTCTTGGGTCTCCAAGTTAGACAGACTGAAGATGGCTTGTCCATATGCCAGTCTAAGTTCACCCTAGAGTTAATAAAGAAGTATGGTATGAAATCATCGACTACCATGAAAACTCCTATGGGGTCAAGCATGTATCTAAGCAAAGATGATGCAGGGAAACCTGTAGATGAAACTTTGTATAGAGAGATAGTTGGCTCCCTACTGTATTTGACTGCTAGTAGACCAAATATCATGTAACACCCCGACGTTCTGGGTCAATTTGGGCCAATTTGTGTTCAGGCTTGGGTGACACGGCCTGGGACACGGGCGTGTCCCAGGGCGTGTCAGGCCTGGGTTGTGTCGAGTCGTCAGGTAGACGAATTTTGCTCGACGATCATCGAGTGTCGAGTGAGGACATGGCCTGTGACACGGGCATGTCACAGGGCGTGTCAGTGGTCGTCGAACTCAGCTCGACGTCCTGAGCCAGAGCGTGTTTGCGGGACACGGGTATGTCCAGGTGCACACGGCATGGAACACGGGCGTGTCCAGGTGCGTCATATGAAGAAAAGGGTAAAGTAGTGGCCGAATCATCTGCACCCCGGATGCAATCTCGATTTCATGCTATGGAAGTGCAAGAGCCGCAAAGCTCAGTTGGTGAAATTCAGCCTCGGGTGTTTAATTTGTCTCTTAATCGTGACTTTCAAAATCGGGAGGCTGAGCGGAAGTGAAGTGTTGTGAATCACTGCGATACTATGACTGAAAGTGCTGTGTATTTATATATAGGTGTGCTGAATAAAAGATGGTGTACAACATATCTATCAAAGTTTGGTGCACTTGAGAGAGTTTGATTATGATGTCTTGTGTTGATGTTTTTTGTGGCTAAATGTGCACAAGTGGATGTTAGGAATGTTTGTATGTGCTGTATGTTTGTTCGTATGTGCGATGGCTTGGAATACGGCACGCAAATGTGCATAAGCAATTGTTTTGGGTTGGCTGAATTGGAGTCAAATTTCGAGGACGAAATTATTTGAAGGAGGAGAGGATTGTAACACCCCGAAGTTCTGGGTCAATTTGGGCCAATTTGTGTTCAGGCTTGGGTGACACGGCCTGGGACACGGGCGTGTCCCAGGGCGTGTCAGGCCTGGGTTGTGTCGAGTCGTTAGGTCGACGAATTTTGCTCGACGATCGTCGAGTGTCGAGTGTCAAGTGAGGACACGGCCTGTGACACGGGCGTATCACAGGGCGTGTCAGTGGTCGTCGAACTCAGCTCAACATCTTGAGCCAGGGCGTGTTTGCGGGACACGGGTGTGTCCAGGTGCACACGGCATGGAACACGGGCGTGTCCAGGGCCGTGTGAGTCTCGGGTGAAGTGGAGATTGGGCTGTGTGAGTGACACGGCCAGCGACACGGGTGTGTCGGAAGGCGTGTCAGGTGACACGGCCAGCGACACTAGTGTGTCGGAAGGCGTGTCAAGTGACACGGCCTGTAACGTGGGCGTGTCCCACGGCCGTGTACTGTTGGTTTTGAGTCGGTTGACTGCCGCTTAGGGGGACACGGCCTGTGACACGGGCGTGTCACAGGGCGTGTCAGGCCGTGTTCAAGCTTTTCTGGCCAAATCTGAGCCGTTTGTTTCCCTCTTCCTGGATCCAATGGTTGGGCTCTGTCCAGGTATTGTGAAGGCCGAGAAAAAGGGGATTTAATCCGTCTTTTCATCTTCTTCTTCTTCTTCATGTTATTCCAAGAAAGGGAAGAAGAAAGGCCTAAGGCAAGAGGGAAGGGAGGAGTTTACCAGCTGCTGGAGGAGCTGCGGAGTGCGGAGCGAAGTTCCGAGAGAGGATTCGTGAAGGCAGAGCCGAGGCAGTGATTTCCATCCGGCTACTTCATGGAACCGAAGCGATCTTCAAGGGTAATGATCTCCTTCTTGGACATCGACGTCCTTCCTTTATGCATGTGCTTGGAATCCTCCACCAAGAGGTGGATTTGCGGAAGTGATTCCTTTGTTAAGTCTGCATTTAGAGCCGGAAATATGGAGTACGGCATAGACATGCTGTGTGAAGCCCATCTGGACTGGTAGTCTGGATTGGTGATGTTTATGGGTAAACCGGAGAAGACTCCATGGATTTGGTACGATGTAAATGGATTTCTATTTTGATGAATGTATGGATGTGATGCTGAATGTGAGGAGGCTTTGGCAAAGCTCCTGGTTATGATATGATCAATTGGTAGCATGCCTGGGGAGCTCGAGATAAACCCGGCCTGTTACACCACTAGGGTGGGTTGATCTAGTTAGGTAGGGATCGATTGGTGGCAATGCTTGGGGAGCCGAGTTAAACCCAGCTTGCTGCACCACATGGGTGGGTCGATCGGAATGGGAAGGGGGTCGATGGGTGGTAATGCTTGGGGAGCTTAGATAAACCCAGCTTGCCACACCACATGGTGTGGGTCGATCTGCTCTGGTTGTTATTGGATGCTGTGAGGTTGTACCTCTGAGTGGTTTGGGCGGGATGTCGCCAGCTTGCGAGACTGATGGACTAGGTCCGGTCAACCAACAAGTTAAAACCTCGGATCGGCGGTGTATGACTGGTGGATTCCGGTACGCCAAGAAGGTGCCCTGAGTGCACGGAGCGTCTGGTGGATTCCAGCGCTTGTGATGTAATGTGTTTGCTAGCGGGATAAAGAAAATGATATACATAGAATTCTTGATGATACTTGATGATAGAGGATAGCACTGTATACAGGGAAGGAACCACTACCCCGGGTAGGGGGTAGGGTCGTTATAATGGGTCAGCCAAATGTTGACCGTTACTTTGTTTTCTGTGTTGGCTTGGATGTGTTGAGAACCAAGGTCTAGCGGGATTGGGTGTGTGTGGGACCGCATATTTGGGCTTCCCCATCGCGTTCCAGGTCTGGGTGTTGACCCCGGTGGGCCCCCCGTGTGGCGGAATATCCCCGCCATCCCGTGGATGGATTAGACCCACATTGCCTGCCGCGGGTGGTCCTTGGTGTTTATGTACCGTCGTCCCCCCTTCCTACTACCTCGGGGTTTTGGGAAGATGTGTGGTAATGGGTGGTTTCCACATGGTATCAGAGCCATCCCGCTGCGGGGGTGTGTTGAGAACCAAGGTCCAGCGGGATTGGGTGTGTGTGGGACCGCATATTTGGGCTTCCCCATCGCGTTCCAGGTCTGGGTGTTGACCCCGGTGGGCCCACCGTGTGGCGGAATATCCCCGCCATCCCGTGGATGGATTAGTCCCACATTGCCTGCAGCGGGTGGTCCTTGGTGTTTATGTACCCTCGTCCCCCCTTCCTACTACCTCGGGGTTTTGGGAAGATGTGTGGTAACGGGTGGTTTCCACAGGATGTTTAATTGCAGGTGTTGCGGCTTGAAATGAATAAGTGGAATGGCTAGATTGCTGCTAGAGGCCCTTGAAGGCCATGCGAAGAGCTGTTCTTGGATTTCATGTGTGGCCGGCCTGCGTGCCGATGTACGAAATGATTGATGTGTAAAAGAGGACCTTTTAAGGCCATAAGGCCAGGGTGTGTGGGTTGTATACATTCCTGGTGTTGTTATATATAAATGTGGTATTTATGTATTGGTGGACATTCTGATTTGAGTTCCTGCTAACATAAAAATGCTGCGCTAGAATGAATGAGTTAATGATACGCATAGATTTTAATTTCCACACGTAGTTCCTTCGCTTGTCTGTGCTATATGGCGTGGGGCCCCGGCCGGACCCACCGTTATATGTCATGTGACAGGTGGGGGCGTTACATATCATGTATGCTACATGTGTCTGTGCTAGGTACCAAGCATGCCCTAAAGAATCTCATTTGACTGCAGTCAAAAGGATTTTGAGATATCTTAAGGGCACACCTTATCTAGGCCTTTGGTACCCTAGGAATGGAGATTTTGTACTGACAGGATATTCAGATGCAGATTTAGCAGGCTGCAAGGAAGATAGGAAGAGTACTACAGGAACCTGTCAATTTCTAGGTGGAAGACTGGTGTCTTGGAGCAGTAAGAAGCAGACCAGTGTGGCCATCTCCACAGCTGAGTCAGAGTATGTGGCAACGGGAAGTTGTTGTGCACAGTTATTATGGATTCAGCACCAGCTAGAAGACTATGGTATTCAAGTAAGTAGAACACCTTTATTTTGTGATTCTACAAGTGCCATTTCTATTGCAAATAATCCTGTCTCACATAGTAGGATAAAGGACATAGAAATTAAATACCATTTTCTTAGAGAACATGTAGAAAAAGAAGACATTTCACGAGAATATGTTAAAACAGATCATCAGATAGATGATATGTTTACTAAGCCCCTAGATGAAACCAAATTCAATAATTTTAAAATTGAATTAGGAATGTTGAACTTAGAATAGGTTCATAAAATTGGCTAAGTAAAATGGTGTCGACACAAGGAGTTGTCTGTGTCGACACATAGAAGTGGTGTCGACATTCCAGAGAAATGGTGTCGACATATCTAGGAAGTCTGTGTCGACACTTCAGCGAAATGGTGTCGACACATGCAGAGTAGGTGTCGACACATCCAGGGTGGTGTCGACACTTAGATTTAACACTAATTTCGTCGAGTAGAGTTTCGACTAATCGTCGAGCTGAGATGTATAAGTGTCGACACATATATTCTGTCGACACATAGTTGTCGAGACATTAAAAGTAAGTGTCGACACTTTTCAATAGTGTCGACACATTTTAAGTATTTTGACGCGCCTTTTCACCTTCGATTTTAGAAAGGTATAAATAGGTCTTCACCATTGTTTGTCGACATGCTCACCATAGTTTCGAGACCAAACTTGTGTGTCGACATGTCTCTTCTCTAACTTCAAAATTTCTCCAAACCCTAATGGCGCCCAAGCTAGAAGAGAACATCAATGAAGGTTATGAGCTAGTGCGACATGCCTTTGACGACGCGGAACTAGAAATTCAAGGTGTTGTAACCCTAGTTGCAGAGACTGGGTTAGTGTATCTAGTTTCAGAGCCAATCAAGATTTGGAAGAAGGAGGTCCTCGAATTCTTTAGTGCAGCTACCCTTGATGAAACTGGTCTTAAGATTAAATCCAAAGTCCATGGGGCAAAAGTGATAGTCACCCAGAAAAGTCTAAGAAAAGTTCTATATCTACCTAGAACTAAAGAAGAGGAAGATGTACCTGCATCAAGGATAAGGGAAGCACTGCAATGGTGTGGATTAGATTCAAGCATGAAGATTGGATCAGTTTTTAACAGGAAAGGGATGAACATACAAGGAAAGTTTTTATCTGAAATAGTAGGAAATGTAATTATGAGCAAGCCAGGTGGGCATGATAGGATATCAGCTCACATGTTCTGCTTAATGACAAGAATCATTTTTAAACTACAAACTGATTGGTCAGCAGTGATGTTTGAAAAGATAAAGGAAAGTCTGAAGAAGCCCAATCTGGGTAGGATTATGAGTTTGTTCTTGGCTGGAAGTATTCCAGAAGTCATGAACCAAGCTGCTTGTTCTAAGATAAACCATATGAGGAGAATGGATGTTGGGATTATCTCAAGGTGGGATAGGGTGTTAACCAAGGACATGCCTACTCCAGAAAAGGAAGTTCCTCAACAGAAGAAGAAGAAGAAAGTCATTGTGGCTCCTGAATTCTTAAGTAGCTCAGAGGAGCAAGTAGTTTTTTCAGTTCTGATGAAGATAAAGTTGATAAGGAAGCAGCTGATGTTACTGGAAGGTCACTAGTAAGGACTGAAGATGCCCAGAGGTAGGGGGAGCTACCATCTACTAGCTCCATTCACCTGGATCCACTCCAGGAGGAGCCTCAACATGTGGATGAGCCAACTCACTTAGACAGTGAAAGGGCAACCCAAATAATTCTTGAGGTAATCAATGAAGTTAGTCAATCAATTTTCAATATTGAGGATGAAGTATTGACTGAATCATTACTTGATGTTGATCAGCAAACTCAGATACATAGCCAACCACAAGATGTTGTCATGGAAGACACATCAGTTGCTGATAATGCTCCTGAGATAAGAGATTCTCCAGTCCCTACTCAACAGGAGTTTACTCTAGAAGAGCTGTTCCCTGATCTATTGCAGACTGATTTTGAGGGAGAGAAAGCAGCTTTTGAGGGGGAGCAGGTAGATCTTGAGGGGGAGCATATTAGGTCTCAGGAGGAGAGTACAAGAAATGTAGAGGAGCAAATTAGAAATGAGAATGAGGAGCAAAGGACACAGGGGGAGCTACCAAGGACTGAGAAGGAATTGCCTCCTAGTCCTAAGGAAAGGGTAGACATTGCCAGTACTTCTGCTTCTGAAGATGAAGAGGCTGCTAGAGCCATGAAAATAAAGCTACAGGTTTTCAAAAGGAGAAGCCAGACCTACAAGAAAGCACTGCAAACCATTGTTCCACAGCCTGCCCCAACTGTTGATTATAGTTCCTTGTTGGTGGCTTTGCAAATCAAGATGGATGAGCAAAGACAGGCTCTAGAAAAATATATGGATGAAGGAGATAAATCACTTCAATTTGATCTGGCTCAAGATATAAAATCTATAAGATTTGAATTGAATCAAAATAAGAAAGAAATGACTGATTGTTTCCACAAAGGAGGCAATGCAGTGGTTTATCTGGCTACTCATCAAGAGAAGATAAAGACACGGGTTGATGATTTGGCAGTGAAACAATGATATGTCTTGAAAAATTAGATTAGGATGAATGATAATCTGACTGTCTCTCATAATGTCATTGTCAGTGAAATGAAAAATATTGCTAATGCACAAACTGAGGCTAGAACTACAGCCAAAGCAGAGTTTGCTAAGCAATTACAAGAAAACCTTTCTGCTGTAAAAACTGCAATTGAAGATTCTCAAAAGACTATTACTGAAAAGCTCCAAAAGTTAAAACCTTTTTATAAAGATGGTGTTAACTATCTGAATGCTCAGATCAGATTTCAGAAGGATGATCTTAGGGATCATATAGAAAGAGAAGTCATAAAGGGGGAGAGGGTATTAGTCAAAGCAGGCTCTGACCATGCTAAATGGATTTCAAACAGCATCAGAGCTACCCTTGGATATCCACCTTTGTGTGATGATGAAAATGTTGTTGAATCTGGAATGAATCCTGCATATTTTGGAGAAGAACAAGCTGAAGTAGCTCAGGTGATCTATCCTCCTGTAGATTTTGAGATGATACATCAGGAGGTACAATCTATGTATAGCCCTCCTGAGGGTAATAAGAATATTATTTTTGAGAAAGTAGTACAGCCTGTGCCAGAGGCAGTATTAAAAGAGCAAGAAGCTCAATTATCTAAGAAGAGGTTCAGAGAACAGCTAGAGTTAAGGCCTGATTTTGAACAGTGGAGCCCAACTTCTAGAAATATCATATTGATTGCTTGGAAGGCTGCAAAGGATAATTTCCTATAGAGGGGTAAATGGTACTCTGACCAAGAATGGAGAAAACATGAAGCCAGGCAAGAGGCCACTGTATAGTACAGAAGAAAGGCTAAACTAGGGAAGCTACCTCCTAATGCACAGGAGCCTAACAAGTATTTCCATAAGCCTTATCATTATTTTGAGAGATAAAAGATAAGGGCTGAAGAACAGAAAAAGAAAGATCTTGAGGGCAAGAAGCCTGCTGATGACACTGATGCTCCAGTTCAAGCCAAGATTCAATCTGGAAAGGGCATTGTCATCAAGGAGCCAGAGCAGCCATAGAATAGAATTTTCTTAAGTTTACAACTTTGTAATCATTTGCATTAAAATCCATGTAAACTTTTGATTAATGAAACTATTGGAAGTTGTAACAAAATAATGTTTAATTTTCAATCTATTACATTGTTATTCTGAGAAGATTGTTAATACATGTTTTGTTTAGTATTTATCCTGTCATATAATATTGTTATACATCATATTGAGTATTTTATGAATGGTGTATATCATTGACTAAGGGTTATTACTTCTCCAAATAGGGGGAGATTGTTGGGTACATTGGAAAATGTGTACCAGATTTGAAGAAGCCTCACCCTACTCAATGATATACATCAAGGTGTATTTGATGTGCTTTGAGTTTATATGTGCAGGTTAAGTAATTGCAGGAATTGCAGAAAAGTTTCTAAGTCCATGTGTCGACACCTAGAGATGTAGTGTCGACACTTATGAAGGCTTGTGTCGACACCTAGAGAAGCTGTGTCGATACTTGGAGTATTTATGTCGACACTAGGAAAGGCAGAGTCGACACCGAAAGAAAAGTGTCGACACATACAGACAGTGTCGACACACTATGAAGAATACTCAACATATATCATGACGACACTTAGAGGCAGTGTCGACACCTAGAGAAGCTTAGTTGACATCAAATGTGTCGACAATTGGAGGTTGTGTCGACACTCAGCAAGCTTTAACAAAGTTAAAGTAAAATAAGTACTTGTGTCGACACAAAGGAGATGTGTCGACACTCTGCAAGTTTCAACACAAGAAGGTATGTGTCAACACAAAGGAGATGTGTCGACACTCAGCAAGTATCTACAACAAAAGAAGTTGTGTCGACACAAAGGAGATGTGTCGACACACAGCAGAATTCAACTAAGTGTTAAAGAAGAAGTACTTGTGTCGACACATAGAATCAGTGTCGACACATTCTGAAGAAGCAGTGTCGAGAAGCTGTTACAACAACCCAAGGAGTTATGTCGACACCACCGGGGGGTCGATCTCGTCGCAGGACGTCTCGCCATCCTATAATCGCACAAGCTTTAGACAAGACCTAGCCCAACAGCTAGAACAAAACTACCCGGTACAGACAAACACACTTAAATATGAACCTCAACTGCAACACTTGCTCTGGGAGTTGTTTTTTTTTTACCATGATGATGTTATGCTTAACCTAAGATGGTTCACCACCATCATACCAACTCATGTGCCTAAACCATGAATGCATGTATTTGTATTCTTTTTGACTCAAAAACCATGCGTGTACATATGTCATCATGCAGATCTTTAGCTTTGCACGTTGTGCTTTTGAAATGTTATGCTATGCATGATGTGCTATGCATTCTAAAAAGGCTTTAATGCATTCCATGGGCGGCGTACACATGAAAATGTTATGCATCCCATACTACATAACATTCTCATGCAACGAATAAAGAAAACGTGCTAGCCGCATTCACGTGGTGAGGTTATGCATCTCATACTACATAACCCTCACATGTTGCCTCCTATGGTGGATCCATATACAAACACATATTATGCATCCCATACTACATAATATGCCCCGTATACTTCTTTATGCTCAAGAGTGTAGCGTTCGTGCTTTAGCCAAGACGTGCTGATGACATATCAGTGTGTGTATGGTATGACGCTAACCACTAATGCAAATAAGGGGAAAGGTTGCCCGACCATTTGCCAAGAAACCTCCCTCTGATACCAACTGTCACAACCCGCATTTTCTCTACGATTACACCGCATCAGAGCAAGAGAAAATACGTGTCGTGATGCCACGTCGTGCATGGGATAACTGCACACGCTCAGACAAAAATCCAGACCTTAGATTTTAAGGAAAAATTGTTGATTAAGATGAAAGATCACCAGTTATGTTGAAAGGCCGTATCCCTCGGCATGGTGGATCAGCTAGTCCATAATTAAAAGTATATTTATACGCAGCAGAAAATACTTTGGTTCAATCAAGTTGACACCCTAAATGAGCATAAGTGTCCCCAAGGGACGACTCATGGTATGCACGACTCTAAAGTGAATATAGTATATATGAAAGATAGTTTTTTACGCTAAGGAAAAATAGTGTCTTGGTTTTATAAATATGTTATGCATGAGATACATATAGTAACGCTTTTAGAGTTTAAAATATCTAACATGCAACCTATCATAAATCCTTCCCAGAAGCAAGTAAACAACCACAAATAGGCAAAAAAATAGCAGTTTAAGTTCATACCCAGCATCGCAAGAAGCCACCAGTGGGCGTCAACAACCTGAAACGAATGCACTGGTGAGTATGTATGTCTATACAGAAAGGTAAAGAACTACTTCACAAAATCGGGGATCAGCTATCTCAGCTACCCAAGAGGCACCAAAAAGCCCCTCCAAAAGAACTAGCCGCTGAAATGGCTACAACCTGGACCTGAGGCATTCAAGAAAAGAACACCTCAGCATTAAAATAATCAAAAAGGTAAATAGAGCTTTAGATTTATGAGCAAATAAGAAGGGTTTACCAACCCGGCAACAAACTGCTATAAGCAAAAGAAAAGGGCATGATAGTAAGAAAAAAATACTATCTAAAGCACAGCAAAGCACACCAAGGGCGAGCAATAAAATCAATATGCCCTACAAAAGAGCCTGCAACAGCATCAAGA
This sequence comes from Platanthera guangdongensis, assembly GCA_039583875.1. Taxonomy (NCBI): domain Eukaryota; kingdom Viridiplantae; phylum Streptophyta; class Magnoliopsida; order Asparagales; family Orchidaceae; genus Platanthera; species Platanthera guangdongensis. The sequence goes on from CM077154.1 coordinate 63,649,994, forward strand.
CATATACATATATGTCAAAAGAAAAAGCCATAGAATAGGAAAGGAACTAACAGTCCTAACACGTGGGTTAATGGCAGTGGTCAAAACATGGATTTGAATACATAACTAAAACCAGATCCAAAAAGGGCCAAGGGGTCAAACCGTGGCAGCTTTAGGGTCCCACATGTTAACCCAGAAATCGGCGATCCTTCCCAAGGTAGCCAGCTGGCTAGTCGCGCTCCTTACATTCTAACTTTTGATCGCGACAAGCCCCCAGCGTAGGCGGACAGTTTTTCCTGTCCGTCTAGGTTCCCTTGCAACCGCATGCCCTGCGGAACGGCGGGCTATTCCCATAGCTCACCCTCGCAGGCCATGCGGTTAGGCCCGCTAACCGTGTAGTGCTTCTCCTTGCAGGATCCCGCCATCAGCGCCACCGGGGGCAGTTTCCCAGTCCGCCAAAGGGGCTCCAGTCTCCCTGCAATTCGAGGAGCGGCGGCCTCCTGCCGCCGTCCGCCAAGGCCGCCCGCCAGAGGCGGCCTCCGCCTGCCAGCCGGGCGGACTCCACCCGGAGTCCGCCCAGGCCGCCCGCTAGGGGGCGGCCCGGCCCTGCCGGGCGGACTCCCCCAGGAGTCCGCCCAGGCTGCCCGCTCGGGGGAGGCCCGGCCAGCCGGGCGGACTCCCCCCGGAGTCCGCCCAGGCCGCCCGCTCGGGGGCAGCCCGGCCAGCCGGGCGGACTCCTCCCGGAGTCTGCCCAGGCCGCCCGCTAGGGGGCGGCCCAGCCCTGCCGGGCGGACTCCCCCCGGAGTCCGCCCAGGCCGCCCGCTCGGTGGCAGCCCGACCAGCCGGGCGGACTCCCCCCGGAGTCCGCCCAGGCCGCCCGCTCGGGGGCGGCCCGGCCTGCCGGGCGGACTCCTCCCAGAGTCCGCCCAGTCCGCCCGCTAGGGGGCGACCCGGCCCAGCTGGGCGGACTCCGGGGGGAGTCCGCCCAAGCCACCCACTAGGGGGCGGCCCCGGCCCTGCCGGGCGGACTCCCCCCCAAGCCACCCACTAGGGGGCGGCCCCGGCCCTGCCGGGCGGACTCCGTCCGGAGTCCGCCCAGGCCGCCCGCAAGGGGGTGGCCGTTCACCGCTTCCTGCAGCCTGCTTCGCCTACCTGGCGGACTCCAATTTCCAGTCCGCGGAGTCCGCGCAGGTCGTCATGATGCCGTCACTGGGCCCTGCTTCTTGAAGAACTTCCCTGGGCCTATAAAAGCCCCTGGTGCCTGTCATTCAGGGATAAAAAAAGGTGGAGACAAGTCTTGACAGCAGACCCTGCGGACTCTATTTTCCAGTCCGCGTAGTCCGTCATCACCCTTCCAGCAAGCTCTACGGACTCAGATTTCCTGTCCGCGAAGTCCTCCACATCTTACTTCTAGCTTGCCAGCAGACTCTGCAGACTCAGTTTCCCAGTCCTCCAGCAACTGGCAGACTCTTTTACTTAGTCTCTGGCAGCTTCTCCTCTGTGCTTTCTGGCAATTTCTTCTCCCTTAGCCGCCAGCTTCTCTTTGTACCCCTTTAGTGATTTGTTGTAAATGTGTACTTGTAAGCTTGTAACCTCGCTATTAATCAAAGGAAAGCCCGTCGCAAGAGAAGCATTTATGCCGCGACAGGCGAAGTGTGTTGTTGCAGCTGCTAGCGGCCCCCTCTTCTTTTCTCTGCTCTTCTCTGCTCAGCAAGCCTTGCTCCTCTGCTCAGCAAGCCTTGCTCCTCTGCTCAGCAAGCCTTGCTCCTCTGCTCAGCAAGCCTTGCTCTGCTCAGCAAGCCTTGCTCCTCTGCTCAGCAAGTCTTGCCCTCATCTCAGCTCAGTTCTTCTCGGCAACCAACCTGCAAGTGCAACCGTTGCGGTTACTGTCTGCTCGACCGCTCCTGGTCTCCCTCCTCTTCCTCTCTTGATCAACCCTCTCTATTGATCAAGGCTCTCCTCAGCTCTCAGCAGCCTCTCTTCTACCCCCGCAACCCTCCTTGAACAAGCTGTTTGCTCACCTCTCGAGCACTCAGAAGCTTCCTTCTCCTCTCCCCCCGCAACCTTCTCCTTCCTCCTCACCTAGTCTGTGAGACCAAACACCCCCTCAGTGATAGCTGTGCCCCCGGTGCCGTTTCCGCGCATCAACACCACACATGCCAACCCAAACCGGGGCAAAAGGCGGTGGCCACAGCTCTCCACATAAAACCACCCCTCCAGAGGCCACCAAAACTCCACCACCTGCCACAACCCAAGAGTCGGCATGCAAAAACTAGTCGAGCACCCAAATACCCCCCTAGAAGGATAGGGAAAAGTCATACTAATAATCCTAAGGAAACACACGAACCCAAGACGGAGACGTCGAGCCCACTCGACGCGGCGTTGAGCAAGCTCCACTCACTTGACGCCAAAAATACTTAGCCGAAAAACCTACGCTGGATGATGACGTTGAATGAACTAGGCTCACTCAATGATGTCAGTGCTTTCTACTTAGGGTAAACGTAAATTTTAGTTAAAACCGCAGCCTAAACTCTCTCACCGTGCGAAAACAGAGAGTTGGAAATTTAATTTCAACCCTCCCTTCCATTCTATCTACTCGGGGCTACCGCAGCTAAACTTAAAATACCGCTAAACGCAGCCTCACCCTAACTCTAGCTACCCATTGGACACCAAACCACGAAAAGAATAAAAGAAAGAGATTAGCCCAAAAAAATTCCTAAACAACCTAATTTGAACATGGCTGAAATTTAAGAACCAAAGGTACAACAAAATAAGAAGGAAAAAAGGGTCAACTTGGCATGGGCAAGAAGCCACTTGCCTTACTACCAAGATGCAGCGATTGCAACACGAAACAGGCCTTGACCGCAAAATCGGCCACCTACGGGTCAAAAGCAACAATTAAGAGAAGAAGAAAAGAAATCAACGGAAGTTTAACTCCTAGAATCAGCCCTATAATAAAGAAAAACTTACATGAAAGGGAAGATCTAGACGAGAGCAAGCCAAATCCGCTATCGCATGAGAAAAATGAGCTCCCTCCCATAAACACCGGCCAAAAACCACCATCTCCTCTCAAAACCCTTCCGCTGGAAGCTCTCCAGGCTCGGGAACGACGAAATGAGAAGGAAAAACGGTTCACGACAACAGAAGATGCTCTCAGGAGAAAAAGTACGGAACACGCCCCAGACACGCCCGTGTCCGGTCCGACACCCCCGTGTCACGGGGCGTGTACTCACACATCTACCCACCTACCCACTCGACGATTGTCGATCTCAGCTCGACGAAACACGGGACACGCCCTGTGACATGCCCGTGTCACAGGCCGTGTACCGACTCAAACACCGCTCGACGATCGTGGAGCGCCGATCGTCGAACAAAGAGACACGCCCCGTGTCACGGCCGTGTCCGATACGACACGCCAGTGACACTACCGTGTACTCACAAAAACACTGCCCGACGACCATCGAGCGCAGCTCGACGAACCTAAGGGGAACACGCCCTGTGACACGCCCGTGTCACAGGCCGTGTTCCTACCAAAAAACACCCGTCAACCGAAATTTCGTCGACCACACAGCCGAGAGCTCTACCCGAAGCACGACACGCCCTGGGTCACGCCCGTGACCCAGGCCGTGTTACCCAAACATACACAAAAAAATAGTTAACTCTTAGCTAAAAGGAAAATAAGGCACCGGCCTAACAAGCTCGGCCAAACCATGCCATACACAGCACAACAACCACTACAGCTAACAAAACAAACGTCGAAACGACGCGAAAGCAAACGATCCCGGACTTCGAACAAAACTCGCACCGTAGCTAAACACCCAAGCTACGAAAACAACGGTGAGGTCGAAAACAACATCCGACGATCGCACACTCGGGCTAACACCTCCCGAAGCCAAAACACAAGCATTCCCTAAGAGGCCCAACCGAGTCACCAAACAGACTCCGGCTAGCTGGGGAATCTTGCTAACAGGCTACAAACATGCTACACAAGGAACCCTAAGAGCTAAGACCACGCTCTACAATGGCGAAAAGCCGGAAATGCGTCATCGTAATGCCAATCCAAGATCAAACAAAACACAGAAAAAATCGGGGGCGTTACACGCCTCCCCGTTAATTTTCCTTGCCTCCCTCTCCATCAGCTCCTTGTAGGAGAGGGGTGACACTCTCTTCAGTTCCATCCTGAAGAAACCTTATTGCTGCCCCAAGGTAAAGGACATCATCAGGGTGTACCCTGACATTTCCTAGACCTAGGTGATCTCCTCCTGGAACCGGTCTACATAACTCCCCAAGGTCTCGTTCTCCCCATGCTTGATGTGGAACAGAGATTCCGACTCTTTATTTCTCTTCTTGGAGGTGGTGAATGATGAAGAATTTATAGTTTTAAAATGTATCCAAAGTATAATCTCAAATAGGCAAGCGTACCTATCGTAATATAGTATAGAACATGTTGTATTAGACTCGGGGCCTGTTGAGTACTTCTACTCACGCAAATTAGTATTATTTTATTGGTAAATAGCAATAGAAAATTAATAAAACTAAGAACTAAGATTAATACTTGATTTAAACTTACTTTGAATTAAAATAAGCTTTTCATAAAAGTAAATTTCTAAATATCCTACTTCAACCATGGAGGAACGTAAATTACAAGAGCGCCTCTCTCGAGAATACGCTCTCTGTTGGAACATGGTTTCACACTCCTTAGGTTTGAGAATATCAACTCCCTGCTTGTATTTGATGAGATTGGTTGTGTGATAGAGTGTGCAGGCTGATAGGTGAAAGGAAAGGAGAAGAGCTTCAAAAGGTTACTACCGCCCGGCGACAACCTTATCGCAGCGCGGTAACCATCTCGATCGACGCATATCGGTTCGATGGTCGACAGCCCATTTATCAGCTAAGGAAGGATCGTCGACAATCAAAAGCTACCGCCCGGCGACAGGACGCTACCGCCGGCGGTATCCGGTCGACGTGCATCGAGGGGACGATCGTCGACGATGGTACCTACCGCTCAGGCGATAGTCTTATCGCAGGCGGTAGAATTATTTGGCGAAATGGCGCTATCGCTCTGACTGGGCGCGGTAACCTTTACCGCCCGGCGATAGCTCTCTTGAAACGGCAGTTTCCTTAATGAGCAGTTATAGTTGCCGTTTCGGGAGACGTGTGGAGACAGCTGGCAGGCGTTACGCGGTAACCATTACCACCCGGCGATAGCTCTCTTGAAACGGCAGTTTCCTTAATGAGCAGTTATAGTTGCCGTTTCGGGAGACGTGTGGAGACAGCTGGCAGGCGTTACGCGCGAACCTACCGCCCGGCGATAGAGTTATCGCAGGCGGTAGTCTATTTTCTCCAAGACGTATAAAAAGCAGCGCCGTTTCCTCAAGACCCAAGCCTCCAGAGATTATTGACGAAGTGCTCCAGGAATACTAAGTTCGGCCGTCTTCCTACGTCCGTTCTACTCGTCTTCGTCAAAGAAAAAGCAAGGTTTCTTCCTCCCGTTCGAGATCGAAGAACTCCGGCGATCAAGGCTTCGCATCGTCTACGTCTAGCGACCGGGTGCTTTCCATCGAAGATCACAAGCACCGGCCGTAGATCCATCCGGAGAACTTCTCAAGAGGGAGAACCTAAACTTTAACGAATATATTTTGTAATCTCTTTTTGTATCTTTTTCTTCTTCTATTGTTGTAAGTGGTAAGGGAAATCGACCGGGGAAGGTCGTTGGGATCCGGGTTGGATTCCGTGGAAAATCGTCCCGGGATTTGGGGAGTCTAGATCGGGGATCTAGCGGTGCTCTAAGACCCTTCCGGGTGTGGAGGTGAAGAGCGGCTCTAAGACCTTTCGGGGAGAAAGTGAGAGAGCCAACCGGTCCGGGTTTTGGGTCGGTATAGAAAACCCAAGAGTTTTATTCACCGCCTCTGATCTCCGGCGTCATGGAGATCCATGTTGTATGTATTGTGTGTAAACATGTTTTAAATCAATCCTAATTACAAGTGTAACATTGTGTGTGACTAAATGATTCATATGAGATATTGTCTTCATATCATTGCCTCTTATGTTTACTTGTGAATGATAAGTCTAGTTTCACGTGTGTGCGCACAAGCTAATTTGTACAGGAAAAGAGTGAATAACGTGCCGCAGAACATTGGATACCCAACGCTCTGCAGTAGTTTCCTATGCTCTGGTTCTGTGGACAAATTAACGGTTAAATTTCAAGAAACGCGTCGAACCTTATTCACCCCCCCCCCTCTAAGGTTGGCTACAAGATCCAACAAGTGGTATCAAAGCGAGGTTATTCCAAAACGGTTTCACCACCGGGAATAATGGCCAACCTCCATCATGGACTGATGAGTGGGGATGAAAAATTGTACACCGAAAATGTGTTTGCACCACCTCTCTTTATAGGAGTGAACTATAACGAATGGAGAACTCTAATGAGAAAATTCCTTATGCTAACAGATGTAGAAGTTTGGAACATTACTTGTACCAAGCCCCCTTATAGCCTAAATAAGCACGAGTGTTATTTAAATGCCAAGGCTATGAACAGTTTGTTTTGTGGGCTTAGTCAAGAAATTTTTAAACGCATTCACATGTGTTCCACTGCATATGAGATATGGGAATATCTTGAGTCTACTTATAGTTCTCATCCTGCAGATAATGACTTCGAGCCGTTTCTTATAGATCCAAGTGACGAGTCAAATGGAGATGCACTCTTGGAGGAAGTCAAGACAGACACGTCAAGCAAGAGGGGAGATGAACATCTGTCACTGGACGAGAAGAGCCAAGGGGAAGATGATAAAGGAACCTTGTGTTCAAATCTTGCCTCGTCCAAGAGCGCTGTAAGAAACTCAAACTCTCTCCGTGTATACAAGTCTGTTTATACACTGAATATGCTGAATATGAATAGGCGTAGACTTAAGAAACTGAAAAATATTAATTCAAAACTACGCTTGGAAAATAACCTTTTAAAAGCAAATGTTAGTGTAGAATCTTCCACTGTCGTGTCTAGTTCTCCTGTATACTCTTTAGAGGACAACTCTACACTTTGTATAAATTGTGAGAAGTTAAAAGAGAAACGTGAGGAGGAAGAGAAAGAGTGCATTTCTCTAAGAGAACAAAATGAGAAACTGTTTCTAGAAAACTTAGCGTCAAAGGGGGAGTGTGCTAAGTGTGTGGACTATAGAGTTGAAATCACTGAGATGAGTGAGGTCTTCGAAGAATATAGAAATAAGTATGAAGCCCACATTAACTCAATAGTCGCAATACTCAAGAATAGCACAACTGCCTACACCAAAGCGAGAACAAATCTCAAACAGAGAAATGAAGATTTGGAAACGAAAATCAACGTGCTTAAGGAAATTTTAAAGAAAAATTCTCAACACATAAACGTGCAATATCAAGAAAATTCCAAACGCACGTTGAACACAAGCTCACTCACGTCAGTTAGGAAAATCAAAGGGAGCAGTAAACTTCAAGCCAACGCGAGTGAAAACCTCAAATATGAAAATCATATCCACTGGCGAAAACCAACTACTCCATTTACAAAACCAATCGAACGCAGATATCCTTCAAAAAGTCTTTATGCTATGAGTCAGTATGGTAACAAGAAGTATTTCATGTCAGAAAGTAATCTCAACATGATTAATTCACAAAGACAATTGTGCCCAACCACAATCTCTCACGTAAGGACTCCTAGACATCCAAAAGAGAATCTGCAACATAAGAAAAACATCAAACCAAGGTATGAATGGAGACCAGTCACGCGACGTAGCACGCCCAGTCCGATGGACCGGGCGAACCCTCCTTCACCGGGTTCAACTGTATCACAACATCGTTGGGTTCCCAAAAGGAAAGTCATTTTCGGCTCCTTCTGGATACCCAAACCTCTCAACTCCTAAGTATGTCCCGTTAGTGAAGTAGAATGACACACTTGATCACATCATGACTATCTCCTACTTCACACCGTACGTCTGATTTAGTTGTGCGGGACTCAAAGAGCTTAGGAGCAAATTAATACTGATCAAAATCCACTTTTCATGCATAATCAAGTGATAACAAAATAGAGATTAAATTGCCCACATAAAATGAAACCAAAAACATTCAAGAAAAATGTTCGGGCCGGTACCTGTATTATTACATCAATTTTTAATTGTTCATAAATCTAAAAACTCGAAAGGGTACAAAGAAAAAAATGGGATCACGCCTGTTCATCAGAGGATGTTGAAGAAATGCTGAGCTTCCTCATGATCTTCTTAAGCATCTTCTTCATGCCTTTGATCTCCTTTCCCTGCTCCTCCATGAGGCTATGAATTCCACGACTTGCCTCGCGAAGAGATCCCGACCGGGGTACCGATGGCTCCGGAGGTGGCACCTGTGGTCGCACCCGTGAAGCAGCCGGTATCTCTCCTACATGATAGACCTGCGGAAAGATGTCAATGGGATAGGAGGTCCAGTCGATGGTCGGGTACTTGATCTTCAAGATGGTCTGGATGACTCCTCCCAAAGGGAGTGTATTTACCCGCTGACGATCGGGGGACTTGAGGCGAAAAGTATACCTCATGATAGACAGGATGAGATCTGAAACGCTGAATGGCTTCTGCGCTATAATGTGATAGGTCACCATGGATAGCTGAGCCGTGATCTTTCGAGTATCTCCTGCCTTGAACATCAGCGAATGGCGGAGGATATCCTGAATTATCCGAGCAACTGGTGTGAGTGTGTCCACCGAAGTGAAAAAGTCAGGACGCCCCTCCGCTCCATGGAGAACCTCGTTCATCACTCTCCAATCCCGTGCTGTCCTGAAGGATTCTACAACATCCAAGTATGGAAGGTTGGATGGCCACACGTACTTCATCTCCAGGTCGGCATGGGTGATAGTAACTATCTCATCCCCGATGCAAGACTGAACTCCTCCTCCCAGACGCATCAGAGATGGATCCCTCAAGTTGTTGTAGAACTCTCGAACGAGAGCGGAGGAAAAGGAACACCCATCTGATATCACCGCCAACACGCCCGATTCTTCGAGATACTCATAGATATGAGTATACCGATCATCAATTTCTATGAGCATAGGAATGCTCACAGTGGTGTTGTCTATAGCGGGGTGCGTAGTCTCTCCACAGTTTCGTTTTGAAATACTTCGACGTCCAGAGTGTGCGCTCGAGGAGGCCATTTCCTGCATGAAACAACATTCAAAAACTCAAATCAGGAACTGGGATCCAAAACTGAAAATTCACAAAAATTGAGTGAAATCTGGGAGTTATCGCAGGCGATAATTAGCTATCACCGGCGGTAGCTCGACGGACTGCACTTCACCTCTTTCCGCCGTTTTGAGCTAAAAATCGATTTCTTTTGTAAAAACCACTCCAATCTCCATGTTTTTCATAGATCTATATATGAACTTCGTAGATCTTGAAAGAGGAGATGAGATCCGACAATAAACATCTAAAAATGAAACATGTGAAAGTATCTCTGTTTACTCCTCCGCATTTCGGATCCTTTACAAACAATGGCAATATTTTTCACCTCTTAAAGCGTAGATCCGAAATAGACTAAAACAATGGCAATATGTTTCAAAAAGGGGGATATGTGAAAGGAGATCCGTGAAGAAGTGGATATAAAAATGCCATGAGAGAACACATCTACTCCACAAAGACATCTCATATGGATCCTAAAAACAAGAAATCAAGCAAAAATGAGAAAGGATAGAGCATTACCTGGAATCAAAGGAGATCTGTAGGGCTGGAGAAGCTTCTTTCCAAAAGGGGATGCAAGGTGAGAATGAGTGTGGGCGGATCTGAAATAACCTACAGCATATTTATTCCGGAGTTACCGCGGCGCGGTAGTACTACCGACAGGCGATAGTACTCTGACTCGCATATAAGTACACACGAAAATCATGCTTATCCAACCTATTTTGACAAGGCTAGGGAATATCTTAAGGTGTCCATATAGTAGACAAATGGTGGTCGTTTTAGGGCCAAAGTGCGTTTTTTTAATCTCATGGGGGCTCATATGACCGAGTCGTGGTATATTTTCAAGTATATACAATGTTTGCTAATCTTTTTGTCAAATTGTACGGCACATTGGTATCCTGTCATGATGAGCGAAGTTAAATTTTTGTCTAGCTATTGAGTGCGAAAATTAATGTGGGTGTACGTTGTCTATGCCTCTAAGTATGTGTGAGGATTTATTTACGATAATGATTACACCTCTCACACACCACTTGATCATGCACTCAACCTGAGATAATAAGCTGACATGCTATAAATCGTGACACTAACTTTAACATATCTGATATATCTTGAACAATCAATGTCATGAAATCAAATTGCGCGTGTCTATGCTAATTAAATTTTTGGGCCAAAACTAGAAAGGCATATGTCCAATGTAAACAAGTTAAAGTGGATCTACCTATGTGGGTAGATTTCGATTGACTTGGGGTCTTGTTCTGCTTTGATTATGTATAAAGTTGATGGCCTAACTCCAAAATAAAATGATGGCCATCAAATCCCGCTTACAGACCCCCCAAGCACTACTCATCCCTCCTGATAAGTCTTCATAAGCGTTGTGAGGGTGAGCACGTTGGATTACAAAGTCGTTTCGATCTTGTGCATGGACTACACTTTATGATTTGTGCCCTTGATTTAATTTCTTTATGCCGCACTATGTCATGTGACGTGATTTTTCACTATATCTCTTTGGTGTTAGCATCGTTAGTTTGCATGATATAAAACATGTCTTCCTGATATCTCTATTGAATGTTTTGTCTCTTGGTGCTACACGTGCACATGTCATTATCTTATTTAAATCTTCCGCGCATAAGAATTGGACCTCAACTACATTCGATGCTTTTCGCACAATACGTACTGGCACATTTTTTTTTCTCTCATGACGATATTTGTGTTTGCCTATTTTTCTCTCTATTTATCTAAACCCTGCAAACATTCATGTCATACTTGATGTGTGCTATGTCTCGTGCATATAGTCCATTTTCTTCACTCTGATTAGCGTTTGCTCCTGATTTTGACCCTGTTTTACAATTCTCTGATTTCAAGTGCTTTGTAGGTCTATATTACGTTATCTCTCGCCTACAATTTTCATCCTCCTTGGTCGGTTGGCCTCGCCCATTCTTTTGATATTATCAAAGGGGGAGAAGGTATTGGAGGTAGTGTTCATGATAGGGGGAGCGTATTGAGGTGTGTGTGTGCTCATAGATAGGGGGAGCGTCCCACCGATAGGGGGAGTATGTAGTAGGATAGAACAGGATTGAACGGGATCGATATAGGTGTGTATTGCTTATTTGTTCAATATCATTTTACTCTGATACTCTACTTTATACTGTTCTACGTTCATTTTACTCTGATACTCTACTTTATACTGTTCTACGTTGCTACATACATCTATTCTGGCACTCTATCTACTTGATTTTGGTTTATCATGAACGGGATTGATATTATCAAAAGGGGGAGTTTGTTGGAACATGGTTTCACACTCCTTAGGTTTGAGAATATCAACTCCCTGCTTGTATTTGATGAGATTGGTTGTGTGATAGAGTGTGCAGGCTGATAGGTGAAAGGAAAGGAGAAGAGCTTCAAAAGGTTACTACCGCCCGGCGACAACCTTATCGCAGCGCGGTAACCATCTCGATCGACGCATATCGGTTCGATGGTCGACAGCCCATTTATCAGCTAAGGAAGGATCGTCGACAATCAAAAGCTACCGCCCGGCGACAGGACGCTACCGCCGGCGGTATCCGGTCGACGTGCATCGAGGGGACGATCGTCGACGATGGTACCTACCGCTCAGGCGATAGTCTTATCGCAGGCGGTAGAATTATTTGGCGAAATGGCGCTATCGCTCTGACTGGGCGCGGTAACCTTTACCGCCCGGCGATAGCTCTCTTGAAACGGCAGTTTCCTTAATGAGCAGCTATAGTTGCCGTTTTGGGAGACGTGTGGAGACAGCTGGCAGGCGTTACGCGGTAACCATTACCACCCGGCGATAGCTCTCTTGAAACGGCAGTTTCCTTAATGAGCAGTTATAGTTGCCGTTTCGGGAGACGTGTGGAGACAGTTGGCAGGCGTTACGCGCGAACCTACCGCCCGGCGATAGAGTTATCGCAGGCGGTAGTCTATTTTCTCCAAGACGTATAAAAAGCAGCGCCGTTTCCTCAAGACCCAAGCCTCCAGAGATTATTGACGAAGTGCTCCAGGAATACTAAGTTCGGTCGTCTTCCTACGTCCGTTCTACTCGTCTTCGTCAAAGAAAAAGCAAGGTTTCTTCCTCCCGTTCGAGATCGAAGAACTCCGGCGATCAAGGCTTCGCATCGTCTACGTCTAGCGACCGGGTGCTTTCCATCGAAGATCACAAGCACCGGCCGTTGATCCATCCGGAGAACTTCTCAAGAGGGAGAACCTAAACTTTAACGAATATATTTTGTAATCTCTTTTTGTATCTTTTTCTTCTTCTATTGTTGTAAGTGGTAAGGGAAATCGACCGGGGAAGGTCGTTGGGATCCGGGTTGGATTCCGTGGAAAATCGTCCCGGGATTTGGGGCGTCTAGATCGGGGATCTAGCGGTGCTCTAAGACCCTTCCGGTGTGGAGGTGAAGAGCGGCTCTAAGACCTTTCGGGGAGAAAGTGAGAGAGCCAACCGGTCCGGGTTTTGGGTCGGTATAGAAAACCCAAGAGTTTTATTCACCGCCTTTGATCTCCGGCGTCATGGAGATCCATGTTGTATGTATTGTGTGTAAACATGTTTTAAATCAATCCTAATTACAAGTGTAACATTGTGTGTGACTAAATGATTCATATGAGATATTGTCTTCATATCATTGCCTCTTATGTTTACTTGTGAATGATAAGTCTAGTTTCACGTGTGTGCGCACAAGCTAATTTGTACAGGAAAAGAGTGAATAACGTACCGCAGAACATTGGATACCCAACGCTCTGCAGTAGTTTCCTATGCTCTGGTTCTGTGGACAAATTAACGCTTAAATTTCAAGAAACGCGTCGAACCTTATTCACCCCCCCCCCTCTAAGGTTGGCTACAAGATCCAACACTCTCGACTAAACTTAGGTTGATTGATTAAGACCTCTCGGGCAGTCGAAACCCCTAAGCCTGCTTTAGGAGGTGAACCCCTCTATTGGATTTCACTCCAATCCGGAATAGTTATGTCGTCCTCTCTCGAGGAGTGCAATCAACTCCTTTTATCTTGGAGTGATCTCCCTGTATCCGCAACCTCTAGGTCATTTAGCATACGGATCTTAGATAGAAAATGAAGCTAATAAATCAAAGATAAATTAAAGCGGAAATAATAGAGTTTTTGAAAAGAATGAAAAACTTTATTTTATTAAAAAGCTTGTAAAGATCAAGTACTACTAACATTAACTATTCATTATCATAAAATAAATACATAAAAGGAGACATGATGGAAAAGAAAAGACCTTGAATTGAAATAAAAACAAAGTAAACTATTCTATGAAATTGAAGATACAAAGAGAAAAACTGAATGTAAACTACTAAATCTAGCTCCCTATATGCCTCCCCAAACTTCTAAACTCTTCTGGAATTTATAGGAAAAGTTGCTGGTCGATCACGCCCTTGATCACGCCTGTGACCTAGGGCGTGTCAAGCTCGGAAACCGCTGTCTTGAAAGCCAGGGAACGCTGGGGAAAAACCGCCAAAAGTCACCGTTTTGCGGGTCACGCCCCTAGGTCACGCCCGTGACCTAGGGCGTGTCAAGTTTGTTACTGGAAACAGCGGGAAATAAATTCTGGCAGTTCCTGAAGTGTCACGCCCCTTGGTCACGCCCGTGACCTAGGGCGTGTACTGACCAGGTCAGCAAATGGCTGGAAACGGCGCAATCTGGCAACAATTTGGCAGTTTTAGGTAGGGCACGCCCTAGGTCACGCCCGTGACATGGGGGCGTGTACTTAGAAAAAGTCTCAGAATTGTCCACGGAAGATTTCTGGAGAAAATTGTACTTTTGCCTGAGACATGCCCCCTTGTCACGCCTTGAGAGGGCATGTCACGGGGAGCGTGTACCTTTGAACCTCTCCAGATTTATAGAGGACGTTGTTCTTTTTTCGTTGACTGGTTGCACGTCCCGTAACTCTTCCTGGTTTGAAAGTTATGACCATTTGAAGTTTAGCTATCCGCGGCCAAAAATGTTAATTTTCTTCAAATTTCCTCCAGAACATGGGCATGGACTTAAAATTTATATTTAAAGCCCAATTATACCTAAAATTAGAAAATAAAGTAATTTAGAAATTTATTAATTTAAACTAAATAAAAATTGATTCTTTGTTTAATAAAAACTATATAAAAATAACTATAAATATAGACTTATCAGTGAACCTCACCATGAAACCACGACGCAGGTGCTCAAAGCAGTAGATTAAGTTGTCCGGTAGCTGGTGAAACCACTCTCTCGCCTTGAGGGTGATGGTGAAGAGTCTAAATTTAAAGGCATCAAACATCTGTCTTATCAACACCACATCCTCGAACCACTGAATGTGCTAGACCGGGTCATCCCTCCCGGTGTAGTAAGACATCTCCGGCTCCCTGAACTCCTCTGGAACTGGGGCAGAAGAAACCAACTCACTGAAGGGGCTGCCTCCCCCTGCTGGGCGAGCCGGAGGGTCTCTCACACCCATCTCGCCGAATCGGCCTCCGCTTGCCAAGTCCGGGAAAAGCACTCACCCAGGGAGCTCGCATCCTCTCCCCTTCTCTGAAACTTCCTTCCCAGATCGCCTGCCAGGAGCGTCCTCGCCCAGAGCTGAGGTGGCAATTACTGGAACTGCTGGAGTCGAGCACTCGGCTCTCGCGCCCAGTGCGAACTTGATGAGGCCAAGCACCTCCTGCCTGAAGTCTTCAAACATCAACACCGTTGTGAGAGGGAGAGGGGTGGCGAGTCGGACCTGTCCGAACCTTGCCCTGATCCTGCAGTCAGCAAGCTTGCCGAAAATTTTCTGTACTGACCACTCTCCACGCTCACCGCACAAAAAATGTTGAAACCGAGGATTCAGTCTCTGTGGAGTTCACCCTCGAGGAAGGGGTGATAGCACACTTACTTCTACCCTGCTTGCCAAACGACTAAGGAAATGGAACAAGGAGCAGACCCACGGGTTCAGCGTGGGGAAACCACCGCACACCTGGAAGATCTTAGAGTGCTTCCCCTGCTTAGCCAAATGTCGAGCTAAGGATACCTCAGAAAGTGCAAGAAGATCGGGGCACAAGTAAAACGTGCCTTCTGAGGTACCCCCTTGGGTCTATTTATACTTTTTTGAAAACTGCCTGCAAATAGCTAACCTCTGCCATTCTAAACAGCTATATGCAGCCAAAAGTGGCCTGCCAACAGTGTGACTCCGCTGTTATGAAAAGCTATTTGTACCCCTAGCAAGGGCATTTAGGTAATTTTGCCTCTGGACCCCACGGGGCGTGTTTCTCAGGCACGGGGTCAACTCGCCTCAACTCGCCACCCTGCTGGGCGGACGCAACCTGGCTCCCACAGCTCGCCTTCCATCCTTAGGCAAGCGCGAGCCGGGCCGTCGCGACTCACCGCCCTTTATTTGGAGGCGGGCTGGTCGACAAGGACACCTATGCGAGAGCGGGCTGGATGTACTGGCTCCCGCAACTCACCTTCCATCCTTAGGCGAGCGCAAGTCGACCGTCTGTGTTTGCCTGCCGGCTGTTCTGACCTGGGCTGGTTTCTCTGGCTCGCTCGCCCGACCTAGTAGACCCACTCGACAAACACGGGGTTGTACAGTGCCGCCGCTGCTAGCCGAATCCCGAGCTACCATGACGCGCTATTGGGAGTTGTTCTAGCGTGAAGTAAAAATGTCAGACGACTTGCCCACCCTCCCGACGTGTAACACCCCAAAAATAGTTTTGGGTTTCAGGTTGGGTGACACAGCCTAGGACACGGGCGTGTCCCAGGGCGTGTTGTGCTTGGATTGAGGAGTTGGGTGCCTGGTCGACGTTATTGGTTCGACAAGCGAAACACGCCATCTGACACGGGCGTATCCGTGGGCGTGTCCCCCTGGTCGACGAACTGCGCTCGACGATCGTCGAGTATGTGGTACACGGCCTGTGACACGGGCGTGTCATAGGGCGTGTCCCGCTGTGTCGAGCAGTCGATGATTTTCTCTCGAGTAGTTGAGTACAACAAATACTCGAGAAAGAGGGTACACGGCCTGTGATACGGGCGTGTCAAAGGGCGTGCCCCGCTCATACTCGAGTAGTTCTCGTGTAGGTCGAAATGTACTCGAGTAGGTGGAAAAGTACTCGAGTAAGAGGGGGGGGGGTGACACGGGCGTGTCATCCCTGTGACACGGGTGTGGCTTATCTGGGTACTCGAGTAGTTGGTTTTCTCTCGAGTAGGTCCTCTCGAGTAGGTCTCGAGTGGGTTACATGCCCCGTGTCATGGGTAGGACTAGGATGACACGGGCGTGACATAAGCGTGTCACCTTATCGTGGATAAGTTTGGATAAGGCGGTTCGTGCACCGTTTAGGGACACGGCCTGTGACACGGGCGTGTCACAGGGCGTGTCAGACCCGAGAGAGCTGTTTTCAGAGATTTTGTAGCCATTCTTTTCCCTATCCTGAATCCAAGGGCTGGGCTTTGTCCAGGTGCTTATATGGCCGAGAAATAAGGCTTATCTCCTCATTTTCTTCTTCTTCTTCTTCTCATTCCAAGAGAGAGAAAGACAAGGGAAGGAAAGGAGGAAGGGGGAAATTCGCTGTTGGAGGAGCTGCGGAGTATGGATTGAAGATCCAAGTTCGGATTCGTGAAGGCAATGCTGAGACGGTGATTTCCATCCTGTGGATTCATGGCTCCGAAGCGATTTTCAAGGGTAACGATCTCCTTCTTGGACATCGAAGTCCTATCTTTATGCATGTGCGTGGAATCCTCCACCAAGAGGTGGATGTCGGAAGTTATTCCTTGGTTGAGTCTGCATCTAGAGCCGAAAGTGTGGAGTACGGCATAGGTATGCTGTGTGAAGCCTATCTGGACGGGTAGTATAGATTGGTGATGATCATGGGTAAACCGGAGAAGACTCCGTGGATTTGATGCTATGAAAGGTTTATGCTTTAAGTGAATGGTTGTGTGGATGAATGAATGTTGGTTATGGATGGAAGCTTTGAATAAGCTCCTGGTTGTAGTGAGAGATCATTGGTAGCATGCTCAGGAAGCGAGCACCCGACCTGCTACACCACTAAGGTGGTTTGATCTAGATAGAGCAGGGATCGATGGGCGGCAGTGTCCGGGAAGCGAGCACCCGGCTTGCTGCACTACAAAGTGTGGGTCAATCTTGATTAGGTTGAGAGATCGATTGGTGGCAGTGTTTGGGGAGCGAGCACCCGACCTGATGCACCACAACATGTGGGTCGATCTGTTTTGGTTGGTAATGTTTAAGGTGCCCTGAGCGCACGGAGCGTTGGGTGGATACCAACGTTTGTTGATATGGTTGTGGTTGCTAGATTGATATGGTTGTGGTTGCTGATTTATAAAGAGATTATGATGTGGCAATGCATACAGGGAAGGAACCACTGCCCCAGGTAAGGGGTAGGGTCATTATAAGTGGTCAGCTAATGTTGACCGTTACTTTGTTTTGTGTTTGGATTGGATGGCTAATTGCAGGTGCTGCTGCTTGAACTGCTTGAGCGGAATGGAAAGATTGTTGCTAAAGGCCCTTAAAGGTCGTGCGAATCGTGGTTGGATTTCATGTGTGGCTGGCCTGCGTGCTGATGTACGAAAATGTATTTGTGAAAAGAGAAATTTGTAAGGCCTTAAGGCTAGTGTGTGTGAGTTGTATACATTCCTGGTTTTGATATATAAATGTGGAGTTTATATAGTAGTGGACATTCCAAATTCTCTGAGTTGAGTTCATGTTAACGTAAAATGCTGTGCTAGAATTGATTGAGTTAGGATGCGAGTAGATTTTGATTTCCACAAGTAATTCCGCCGCTTGTCTGTGACATATGGCGTGGGGCCCTAGCCGGACTCACCATTATTTTCCATCTGATGAGTGGGGGCGTTACAAAGTGGTATCAGAGCCAGGATTAGATTGTTTGGGAGGAGAGAACATAATTGAACTCACGAATGTCCACTAGGAATGTCTTTCATGCACGGAAAGTGAGTGAGTGTTTAGTCAATGTATCATTACCATTATGACATGAATGCTTAATGGTGTTTTGTGCATTGCTAGGTGGCGAGGAGTGGTGCTGGGCAGCCGGAGCCCCAGCAATCCGATGAGAGTGTAGCACCAGTTGCAGCGCCTACACCTCCCTTGGTGGAGACAGAACAGATGGTGATGGAGGCGGTGCTCGCGGTGCTCACAGTGTTATATGCACAGCCTACTAGGCAGGCAAGGCCTGCAGGAGTGCCAGTATGTCGTAGTGCAACGCAAGAGCATGTGGAAGCTGAGGTGGATGAGCAAGTAGCGGGCGAGCAGCGGAAGCGGTGTATGGCAGGTTCCCCAACGCAGGCGGAGGATTGGCTTGCGAGAGTGAAGAGAATTCTAACCACAATGAAAGTGACCTTAGCCACTTTCTTGCTGGAAAGAGATGCAAGAAAATGGTGGGAAGATGTGCTGGCAATCGAGACCCTAAAATGTAACGTTTCGCAATCGGAACAATCGGCGTGTAGGCGCCAAGAGAGGAAAAGGTTCAGGCCTGCCAAAGCAAGTCCGTTGACTGTGCCTTCGGGGGAAACGTATGCACAAAAATGTGTTGAGACTCGTACATGTTTTTATTGTGGGAAGTCGGGGCATATAGCCCGTAACTGTTGGAATAGGAAGAGGAGTATCTCATGTAACAAAGAGTGGAAAGCAGTAGTTGAGTCATCTGCAACCCAGACGCCACTGTGATTGTTTTAGTGTAAGAGCCACAAAACTTAATTGGTGTAGGACAGATGTGGATCCGAGTAACCCGTATCACTTTAGTGATGTGAAGAATGTGGTTGCTAGATTGCTAGATTGATATGTGTAAATATGGCATGTTACATGTTGACTTGCTAGCTCACACTTGTGATATGGAAGTGATCGCTCGATTGTGATATAGTTCGATGATATGTTTGTTTTTCGATCACTCTATCAATTTTGTGGCTGCATGTGCACAACTGGAAGTTACGGATGTGATGTATGTATGTGTTGTATGTTGGTTTTGTTTGTGCGATGCCTTGGGACGAGACAAGCCGTGGCCGCTGAGCTCAAACCCGGCTCGCTTTGTTCGAGTGCATGGTTGTGAATGGTGCAACATTCAGTGGTTGTATGGCTGATTGGAGTGAGCCAAATTTCGAGGATGAAATTTCTTTGAAGGAGGGGAGGAGTGTAACACCCCAAAAATAGTTTTGGGTTTCAGGTTGGGTGACACGGCCTGGGACACGGGCGTGTCCCAGGGCGTGTCGTGCTTGGATTGAGGAGTTGAGTGCCTGGTCGACGATATTGGTTCGATGAGAGGAACACACCATCTGACACGGGCGTGTCCATTGGCGTGTCCCCCTGGTCGCCGAACTGCGCTCGACGATCGTCAAGTATGTGGTACACGGCCTATGACACGGGCGTGTCACAGGGCGTGTCCCGCTGTGTCGAGCAGTCGACGATTTTCTCTCGAGTAGTTGAGTACGACGAATAGGGTACATGGCATGTGACACGGGCGTGTCACAGGGCGTGCCCCGCTCATACTCGAGTAGTTCTCGTGTAGGTCAAAATGTACTCGAGTAGTGATGTGAAGAATATGGTATATAAGGCCATGAAATCAGCAACTACAACCATATCAATCTAGCAACCACAACCATATCAACAAACGTTGGTATACACCCAACGCTCTGTGCGCTCAGGGCACCTTAAACATTACCAACCAAAACAAATCGACCCACACATTGTGGTGCAGCAGGCCGGGTGCTCGCTTCCCGGACACTGCCACCCATCAATCTCTCAACCTAATCTAGATCGACCCACACTTTGTAGTGCAGCAAGTCAGGTGCTCGCTTCCCGGACACTGCCGCCCATCGATCCCTGCTCTATCTAGATCAAACCACCTTAGTGGTGTAGCAGGTTGGGTGCTCGCTTCCCTAGCATGCTACCAATGATCTCTCACTACAACCAGGAGCTTATTCAAAGCCTCCATCCATCCATAACCAACATTCATTCATACACACAACCATTCACTTAAAGCATAAACCTTTCATAGCATCAAATCCACTGAGTCTTCTCCAGTTTACCCATGATCATCACTAATCCAGACTACCCGTCCAGATGGGCTTCACACAACATGCCTATGCCGTACTCCACACTTCCGGCTCTAGATGCAGACTCAACCAAGGAATCACTTCCGACATCCACCTCTTGGTGGAGAATTCCATGCACATGCATAAAAAGAGGATTCCACGCTAATGCTGACCGTTACTTTGTTTTGTGTTTGGATTGGATGGCTAATTGCAGATGCTGCTGCTTGAACTGCTTGAGCAGAATGGAAAGTTTGCTGCTAAAGGCCCTTGAAGGCCGTGAGAATCGTGGTTGGATTTCATGTGTGGCCGGCCTGCGTGCCGATGTACGAAAATGTATTTGTGCAAAGACAAATCTGTAAGGCCTTAAGGCCAGTGTATGTGAGTTGTATACATTCCTGGTTTTGATATATAAATGTGGAGTTTATATAGTAGTGGACAATCCAGATTCTCTGAGTTGAGTTCATGTTAACGTAAAATGCTGAGCTAGAATGGATTGAGTTAGGATGCGAGTTGATTTTGATTTCCACAAGTAATTCCGCCGCTTGTCTGTGACATATGGCGTGGGGCCCCGGCCGGACCCACCGTTATATGCCATGTGACTAGTGGGAGCGTTACACGACGTTCGAGCTTGAAGGCAAGCTGAATTTGGAGGAGGGAGTAATGATGTGTTCTTATTTTAGTATAATGGTAGTTTTGTAATTAATCCAGTTATGATATCTATAAATAACTGAGATTTGTTTAGGGTTATGTTATGATGAATGGTCGGTCTCGCGGAACTGAGTAGACCATGGGCTGTAACGCGGAGGCCCCACTGTAGAAGGGTTGCTCTGCTCAAAATAGTTCACATAACCTTATCAAGTTTGGAATAGAGATTATATAATAACCCTAGTACGACACGAACCGATAAACATGTTTCGAGTCAGTCTCAACATATGCGGACATAATCTAATATATCTAAAACCCACCACACACCTGTAAGGTCTTAGAGCGCTTCTTTTCCCTAGCCAGTGCTTAACTAGGCACCTTGGGGGAAGAAGAATAAAGCCTGAATCTCCTCCTTTTCCAAGGTACCTTAAGGGTCTATTTATAGTTTTTCGAGTCTTGTCAGCTGACAACAGAATTCCGCCTTCCTGTTTTACTAAATACACCCCAGAGTGGTCTACCAACAGTCAAACTCCACTGTTTGTAGGGGATATTAGCAGGCCAAATGGGCATCATGGGGGTGGCGAGTGACTGGTGAAGCAAGCACTCGCCACTCAACCTGATCCTGGATCTCGCCTTCCTAGGGTGCTGATCTCACCCTAATGGGGCCTGTAATTGCCCCTGGAGGGATGAACTTGCCTCTGGGGGTCTGGTCTTGTCCCTCGGTAGTCTGCACTCGCCCCTGGAGGGCTGGACTTGCCTCTGGGGGTCTGGACTCGCCCTTTGGTAGCCTACACTGGCCCCTGGAGGGCTGGGCTCGCCTTTGTGGGTCTGGTCTCGCCCTTGGGTAACCTGCACTCGGCCCTGGAGGGATAGACTCTCCTCTAGGGGTCTGGTCTCGCCCTTTGGTAGACTGCACTCGCCCCTGGAGAGATGAACTTGCCTCTGGGGGTCTGGTCTCTCCCCTGGGTAGCCTGCACTCGCCCATGGAGGGCTAAACTCACCTCTAGGGGTCTGGTCTCGCCCCTGTGTAGCCTGCACTCCCCTTGGAGGGCTGAACTCACCTTTGGGGGTCTGGTCTTGCCCCTGGGTATCCTGCACTGGCCCTTGGAGGGCTGAACTCACCTCTGGGGGTCTAATCTCCCCCCAAGGTAGCCTGCACTCGCCCCTGGAGGGTTGAACTTGCCTTTGGGGGTTTGTTCTCGCCCCTGGGTAGCCTGCACTCGCCCCTGAAGGTCTGAACTCGCCTCTTGGAGTCTGGTCTCGCCCCTGGGTAGGTAAGGTCCTCTAGGCCCTCCCCGGTCTTCTTTGGTCTCGACGGATTACGGGTTATACATTAGTTTCTTTATAATATTTTTCAATTATTATATTAAATTTTATTTGACAAACGAACAAAAGAATTGATCAATTACACAATATTCAACAATATTTTTTATTAGACGAATACTGGAATTGGAATTAGTCATCAATACTTAGTTCCATAATATTAACAAGTATTTAATTCCAATATCGAATTTTAATTCTGTGCCAACGAACAGACCCTAAGAGATGTTAGAACATTAGAGCTGTCACGATTCTGGTTCCACTTTATTTCTACTAAAATCGTGAACCGAACAGTTAAGATAACAGTTCTTCAAAGTATTACGCAAATCTTATTTTATTTTACTGATTTCGATTCCGATTTTGATTCCAACATAATTTATAGAACCGTCATGACTACAGTTTCAATTCTGATTCAACAAGGACAAATATCAAATTATTCACTAGTGGTTTGGTCTGATTTTATGCTATTCTGATTCGATCGCATTAGATGTCACTTAAAAATATTTAAACACACATGACATGTTAAATATCATTGGTAGTCAAATAAATTACTTGTCATATAGAATCTCATTTGCATATGTATTAAATCTATTTCATGAAATTGTAACATTTTTGAGAATGTATGTTCAAGCTACTATCAACCCTCAACATTTTTAAATCAAAAATGATTGAGGGTTGCTTAAGTCCCTACTACTAAACAAATAATATATTATAAAATTTATTTACGATAACATTATGCATATAGAGATATAATTATCACTGCCTCTAAAAATAAAAATCATCATCAATAATAAAAGACGATTGTTAAAGTATCGTCGTTTTAGAGTATTCCGACCACATGTTTGAAGTTGAGGCTGAAATGATTGTCGGTTTCAGAAAGTTGGAGGGAGGGATATGAGGTTAGGAGATGCAGAGCCGCAAAGAAGTCAATTTGGAGTCAAAGAAGAGGAAGATGCGAAGGAGCACGACGTAAATGGAAACTAGTAGAGTGCGTGACTATCAGGATTCTGAAATACGTTTTGAGAGAATTTTGATTTTGAGTTTTGATAGAACTAACATGTTCACGGTCTCACATGATAATAATTCACTAGGGTATTGTTGTGGCCAACTCAACGCTCCTGATAGACCAGACTAAATTAGGTCGCATTAGCCCGTGGAGCGCTCGAGTGCGGAAGTAGTCAGAGAATAAATAAGAAATTTCACAAGATGATTTTAACGTGGAAAAACCCTTCAACAAGGTAAAAAATCACGCGACTGATTCGGTGTCAGTCAAACTTCATTATTAGCAACAGTTTAAAGATTGAGAGTGAAATCGAGGGTGACATGCCGCTACTCGTTACAATTTGGAGATGAGAGAAAATCTTGGTGCACTTGGTGGGCGACAGACCGCCTCACACTAAACTTAATTCCTACTACTTTCTGACGATGACAAACGTTCTTTGACGCGATTAGGATGTTCAATACTGCCACGTGGTTTGTAATGATATGCGGGTGGAGGCTTGCAGGATGCTCCGTGTACAACCCCGTATTTGTCGAGGGGACCCAGTTGGCACGAGAATAAGGAGCAAGCGCACAGTTTCACCGCGCGATCGCTGCTTACCTAGAATGGTGGCGAGCAGCAAAGTTGGGGAGTCGAAGTCTCGCCCATGGGTGAGAGGAAAGGTGGCGAGTGCCCAGCCTCGTCAGGTGCTCGCTAGCTGGGTGAGTGGCGAGTGCCCAATACCATCGGGCACTCGCTGCCGAGGCGAGTAGGCTGAAGTGTGCCGACTCGCCTATAGTGGATATTCTTTTCTATTTTCTGTTTGTCTAGTAATTCGATTCTGGTCTGTCATTACCTCCTAAAAACAGCGGAGTTACGCGATTGGCAGACCACTTTGTGCAACATTTAACAATTACCAAAATGCGCGATCTCGTTATTGGCAGACTATCCCAAGAAAAATATAAGTAGACTCCAAGGGAACCTTTGGAGGGGACCACTTTCTGAGTTTTCCTCTCGCCTGGCAAGCTTTGGTTGGTAGGAGCTTCAGCTCATCACTCATCGTGGTCTCCGAGTGGGTGGTCAGAAGCTCCCTTGACTCTCCAAAGGTGCTCGGTCCAGCTCTGGTATGGGAGGAGATGCAATCTAAGATCTTTCTGGTGTGTGACGAGACCTCCTCGCTGCGACTCAGTGTCTGTTTGATGTTCTTCTGGTGGGAAGGTTTCCGAACTCAAGTCCACAGCTGAGGCATTAACTCGAGGGAAGTAAAGGCGAGCTACCCCCAGGTACAAACTCGTTGAACCATGGTTTCTGGGTTCAACACTACGCACGTAGGATAACTCTCAAAGTAACCAACATGAGGTCTTCTTCCTTGGATCTTTGTGGACTTAGATGTATTCTTGGGTATCTCGACAAGAGTATGTGGCTCGTAGTAGGATTTCGGCAGAGCTCCAGCCTAAGGAAGAAGAAAGGTGGGAGTAGAAAATGTTAGAAATCAGAGGGGTCTGGGGGCCTTCTTATATGCCCCAAGTGATGGTTATGGTAATTATGCGACTTTCCGCACATAATAATCACCCAAATTACTGGGTGTACACTACATTTAGCATAGTTTTAACCATGTATTATTTATATAATATTTTTTGCGAGCAAAACATAACTAAATAAATGAATCCCGCACTAACGATGGTGGTTGCGTGGATGGTTACATGAGTGGTTACCCACGTAATGGATGATGGTGATCGTCATGGAACGATCAGACGGTGAAGAGGGACTGCCTTCAACGGGCGGCAACCACTTGGAGGCGGGAGACCATCGAGGGAGGAAGAGGAGCCACGATCGACGTAACGGCCAGTCGTAGGAGAGCAAGGAGGACGGCCAACCCTAGCATCAGCCGCATCTTGCGGCCAAACGTGTGGGTTGTCGACCTTATGATCGGTATACGGTTGGCCTTGCAGCCGGTGTGCGGCCAGCCGCACACTACGGCGGCGGCGCCGGCTGTAACACCTCCCCTGCAATGACTATATAATATGAGTCCGGCTGGGGCCCCCACAATATATAAACACCATACTTTTAGTATTATAAAGTGATATAAAAGTATTATCCATCTCAAAACTCGGAATATAAAATAGCGGAAGCATTATAACAAACACTAGAAGTTGTCCACGAGTACATAAGAGTCCAAAATGGCTTTATGGCTTTACATCATCCGAAAGACCAAAACATCATCAACATTAAACCAATCAAGAGTACAACAATCTTATGTTATCTTGACATGCAAGCCGGAAATAAAGCAAAGGAAACATAACAAACTACCAAAACAGGAGGTGGAACACTTCATGAGCCTTAGGCCTTTTTGGCCGGCGAGCTGGCTCCAGCTTACAATTGTTGCTATAAAAATTTGTTTTTACATGGGCCAACAAAGGTTGACCTCAATTGTGTAACCAACACCTCTCCTCCCGGCCATCCCTAGTAGACCCCGGGGCACTCCTTCACCCTACAAGTCAGCACTTCGTATGCACATGTAAGAAAACATAAACTAACCAAAAACAACATGATTTGATGTCTCAAAGATCAAACACGTTTTTATGCTCAACATATAAATAAAAGGGGCCTACAATGATGCATGTATGCAAACCCGAGCTTTACCCAATGCACCCTATAGCGCGCATAAGCCTAACATATCATCACACATCAGCATGTCATATCAATCGCATGGGTACTCTCATATCCCCAAAGGCATATACGCCCAAGGCTGATAACTCTCATTGAGACCCCACCCGCACATTGATCGCAACACCATCGGGCTTGTCCCCTAACTCCTTCATTCTTGCCAACTTCACTAAGCACATAAATAATCGATGCTAAGAACTCTTGCTTAGACTCCACCCTTACAAGGATCACGATACCATCAGGCTTGTCTAAAAGCAGAGATGTTCTCGTCGGTTTTCATATAAGGGGACTTGTCTTGTCGGGACACCCTCTACACGTGAATCACAACATCACGGGATAAGCCAGCTGAGCACGAAGACAAAGTCGAACCATCACAACCTAATGGACATCACAATCCATCAACCATTCACTAATTATATTTTCCCTCCCTAAGTTAACATTCTTTCTCACACGACTCATAAGGGAATCACAATAGCATCTTTGTTGCACTTGGATTTCTAGCAAAATCCCTAAAAAGAACATCAAGCAACATCACCGAATCAGACAACCAGTCGCGATAACAGCTTCACCCACAATGTCTAATCCACTAAAAAAGCGGATTTCTAATGCAAAACATGTCGGAGATGGACTCAGTCGACCCGGTGGCTCTTCTTGAACCAAGGTGACCTGGATCCCTCTCAATCGAGAGATCTGGTACCACAAAATTTCAAGAAAGAACATACATAAAGAAAAGATGACATGCACACATCTTAAGATCGAGAGGAGATATGTTGTTACCGTTTAGAATCTCTTCCTAGCCATGGAGATCTTGATTTGCACTGATGGAAGTGTGCTCCTTCAAGCCCTCTCCGCAATGCCAGACTTGGTCCGTGAATCAGTGCTTCGAAGCTCCAATAATCGCGGAAACTAGGTCGTCTTCCTCCTCTGCACATTTCCGCTCACGAGCCGTCAAAGTCTCGATTGACTTGGGAAAAAAGATGGTAGAATCCCCTCTGCCCAAAATAGGGCTCATGGGCTAAAGTCTGGGCCATTGGAACAAGTTCCAGGAAGTTCGAACACCCAAAAAATCCTATCTACGGAACTAGTTCATGATACTTCTCTAGTTCAGGACGTCGAGTGAGCTCGATACCACTCAACGCTAAGCATCAGCCGTCGAGTGATCTGGATGCCAAGCCTAGGGCGTCGAGTGATCTCGATGCCACTTGACGCCAAGCCTCAAACGTCGAGTGATCTCTACGCCACTCAATGTCAAACCTCAAGCATCGAGTAAACTTGACTCCATACACGACGCCTACCATGAGACTCTAGGCACATATTTTTGGGGTGTTACAACTCCTCCCTCTCTTAAAAGAATTTTGTTCTCAAAATTTAAGTTCCACAAAATATAAAACATACCTTACGCAAACAACCCTGGGAAGTATTCCTGCATCGCTTGCTTGCCCTTCCAAGAGAATTTATCTCCCCCGCAATTGTCCCAACGTACCTTCACAAGCTTGACTAATTTATTCCCTAAGCGTCGGAGTTCTGAATCCTCCACAGAAACTGGACAAACTGTCATCCTTAAATCTACAGCCACCGACACTACCATCGACTCGACCACATCACATGACTCTACTAAGGCTTTCCTCAGCACCGAGATAAGGAAAATATCATGTAGTCCACTCAGCTCTTCGGATAATGCCAACTGATAGGCTACTTCACCTATGCGCTCTGTAACCTCGAACGGAACAAAATACCTCAAACTAAATTTATTGAGTCGCTGAATCCATGAAAATCCTTTGAACAACTTGATCTTCAAGTAGACCATGTGTAACACCTCCCCTGTAATGACCATAAAATATGGGTCCGGCTGGGGCCCCATGACATACAGACGCCACAACTTAAGCATTATAAGATGATATAAACTATATAACTCAAAACTCAGTCTAAAATAGCAGAAACAAAAGTGCAAAACTAGAAGTTATCCACTAACACATGAGTATCAACACAGCTTTATGGCCTTACAACATTTTATAGTCCAAAATTCAACCATAACATTAAGTGTCAATGCGCATAAGTACTCTTAGGCTACCTCGGCGTGTAAGCCGGAAAATATAGTATATAAAGCATTACATTCCACAAACGAAGCTATAACACTTCATGAGGCTTAGGCCTTTTTGACCGGCGAGCTTTCTCCTGCTTGCGATCCTTGCCCTGTAAAAATTTGGTTGTAACGTGAGTCAGCAAAGGATGACCTCAACTGTGTAACCAACACATCTCCTCCAGATCATCCCTAGCATACCCCGGGGCACTCCATCACCCTGCAGGTCAGCACTTCGTATGCTAAATACAACAACATGTAAAGCTATAAAGCAGGTTTGGTTGTCTCATGCAGCAAACACGTTTCTATGTTGAGCATATAATAAAAGGGGCCTACAATGCAGCATGAATGCAATCACGGGTTTCACCCAAGACACCCTAAAGCGCATGCTTCTAACACATCATCATATCGGGTACTTCCAATTTCCCCATCGACATTCAAGCCGCAAATAAAAGGGTTCTCTAAATTCGCCCAAACGACATACAAGCCGCCACACAAATAAACCGATACGAAACCTTGCAAGACCCCACCCGTTCGCGACGACCCAGGCCCGGCTCCAATATCGGGATCAAGTCCACTGAAGAAGACGCAGTGGGACCCAGCTGGAATCGTCTGGGCTTGTCCAAAGCTCGGCATTCTTGTAAAATCCACATAAGGGTGACTTGTCTCGTCGGGACACTCCCCACAGATGACTTTGTAATGTCACGGGCTAGCCAGCCAACCGCAGAGACAAATCACACCTTAGTATGTCACAATCCCATGCCTTTGCCAGACTAATCCACAGTTCGTACTGTAACGTTCCCGTGCCCCAAGGAAACCATCTACCGTCACAATGGAGCTAACCTTGTCCGGTTCCGATTAATGTTACCGTGCCCCAAGGAAACCATCTACTATCACAACGGAGCTAACCTTGTCTGGTTCCGCATACGCGTACTCACGCGAAATGAGGGGGGACATACAACATCACAAACAGCATCTTGTCATTATACATCATCATTGAGTCGGACTAACGGTCGCCACTGCAGCTTCACCAACAATGCCTAATCCACTAACGGAGCGGATTTATAGAGCAATAAAATGCCGGGGACGGACACAATCGACCCGGTGTCTCTTCTTGAACCATGGCAACCCAAATCCATCTCATATGAGAGATCCAGTACTTAGAATACATAAAGGAAAATAAGAATAGAGGAGATGCCATGCACGCATCCTAAAACCGAGAGGAGAAGTTTCGTTACCTTCCGACTACTCTTCTTAGCCATGAAACCCTTGTCTTGCATGGATGAAAATGAGCGCCTTTGCGTCCTCTTCACGGATCTGGCCTTGGAACGACGATCGGAGGTCTAAAGCTCCGTTAATGGTGGAAGAAAGCTCTCTTCTTCCTCCTCCCTCCTTTCTCTTCAAAACCCTAACTCTCACTTCCCAAATGAGAAAGATGAGGAGAAACAATGGTTCAGCCCTATATAAGCACTCTAGAGGAGAGTCTTGGGCCTTAGGATCAAATCCTAGAAGAAATCGGACGGCTAAAAAGCCAAACGACGGAACTGCTTCCCTCCGCTACCGCCGGGTGATAACTATCTACTACCGAGCAGTAATTTCCCGAGCACTCGGCCAGAAAATAATGCAGCGCTAACGCCGGCGATAAGACTAACGCCACGGTAGCGTCTTTCTCGAGAACTCTATGCTTGACGAACGGGGCCCTACATTAGACGTTCGATGAATCAGGGCTATCGCCGCACGATACCTACTATCGTCAGGCGGTAAACCTCCAGCGCTCGACGAATAGGACTTTCGTTCGACGGTCGGCGAAACGGGGTTAACGCCGAGCGGTACTTAGCTAATGTCAGGCACTAGCATTAAATGCTCTCAACGTCTGGCCACTCAACGCTCTCAGCGCTTGGCCTCTCAACACTAAGCTACCGCCGGGCGATAGCTTCCAGAGACTCGTTCTGAAAATGGGGGTGTTAAACCATGCCACCCACTACAAACTCCATATGTCTGTAACGTGCATTAAAATATTTTTCCTGTCGATCCTGAGAAACCTTCATGTGCGCCGGGATCATCCGTACTAACTCACAAGCATCTTCCACTGCTTCTTTTCTCAAATGTTGGTTCCCAGACGAGATGGACTCAATGTCATAGGAGCCAAGTGGTTTTTCAGAAATAAACTCGATGAAAATGGCATTGTAATCAAGAATAAAGCCAGACTGGTGGCCAAAGGATATAGACATGAAGAAGGGATTGATTATGATCAAACCTTTGCCCCAGTTGAAAGGTTGGAAGCAATCAGACTATTCCTTGCATTTGTAGCCTTCTAGGGATTCAAGGTATTCCAGTTAGATGTCAAGTCAACCTTCCTGAATGGAGACTTGAATGAAGAGGTTTATGTAGAGCAACCTCTAGGTTTTATTGATTCTAACTCTCCTACTGATGTATATAGACTTAGGAAAGCTATTTATGGGCTCAAAGAAGCCCCAAGAGCATGGTATGAGACATTGTGTACCTTCCTCATTGAGAACAAATTCTCAAGGGGGAAGATAGACAAGTCCTTATTCTTAAGGGAATCTAAGGGCAAGATCATCCTAGTCCAGATTTATGTTGATGACATAATATTTGGTTTTACTAATGACAACCTCTGCATGAAGTTTTCAAAACTTATGTAGGTGAAGTTTGAGATGAGTAGTATGGGTGAATTGAAGTTTTTCTTGGGACTCCAAGTAAAACATACTGATGATGGTCTATCCATATCCCAGTCAAAATTCACCAGGGAGATAATCAAGAAATATGGCATGGAGAATGCTTCCACCATAAGATCTCCCATGAGCTCAAGTATGCCTATAGGTAAAGATGATCCAGGGAAGCCAGTTGATCAAACTCTGTATAGAGGTATAGTTGGCTCCCTTCTCTACCTCCCAGCAAGTAGGCATGACATTATGTATGCAACATGTGTCTGTGCTGGTATCAGGCCTGCCCTAAAGAGTCTCACTATACTACCGTGAAAAAAATCTTGAGATATCATAAGGGCACCCCAGATCTTGGCCTATGGTACCCCAGGAATGGGGAATTTGAACTAACTGGCTATTCAAATGCAGATTTTGCAGGCTGCAAGGATGACAGGAAGAGCACTTCAGGCTCTTGTCAATTTCTAGGTGCAAGGCTTGTCTCTTGGAGCAGCAAGAAACAAATAAGTTTTGCAATCTCAACAGCAGAGTCAGAGTATATTTCTGCTATAAGCTGATGTGCTCAGTTGCTGTGGATTCAGCATCAAATTCAAGATTACAATGTTCATATAAGTAGAACTCCACTATTTTGTGATTCTACTAGTGCAATTTTTATAGCTAAGAATCCTGTCTCCCATAGCAGGACTAAGCATATAGAAATTAGGTATCATTTCATTAGAGAACATGTGGAAAGGGAAGACATCTCTCTTGAGTTTGTCTCCACAAACAAACAAGTGGCTTATATCTTCACTAAGCCACTAGATGAAGCTAAGTTCAACACCTTCAAATTTGAATTGGGCATGTTGAATCTTGTGTAGCTTCAATTCTCTCTCCTGCCATGTACTGCATTATTTATTTTGCTGGTAGAACAAGCTCTTCCTCTAGATACTGAAGATGATGTGCAATTGTTGAGAGGGAGCTAGCCCAATAGATGAGATAGATAGGGGGATACCAACCTATCAGTATGCTCCCTATTGCAAAAGTCAAAAAGGGGGAGAAAAGAAGTCAAGGGGCTGAGAAGTACAGCAAAGTGGAACAGTAAGGATGGTAGCATGCAAGGGGGAGTAAGTAATTTTCCACAGGCTGGAGAAATGGTAACACTTCCCCACTCTACTACTGTTAAATTTTGTTATGATGAAATGTTGTGTTGTCAATGACTTATATTGTTTTGACTTGTTCAAATAGGGGGAGATTGTTGGGTCTATTGATCCCAATATCCCAGATTTATAAGAAGTCAAACGGGTCAATGACATACACACATAATGTATTTGATGTATGCTTTAGTTCATGCATGCAGGTAGTCCATGATTGGACAAGTGAAGAAAAATGAGTTGGGTAGTAAACTCAAATTTCAACGAACTCAGCTAAGAGTTCATCGAACTCTGCTCGCTGATCGTTGAGCGCAACTCAACATACAGTGGGATAAGCATAAGAGTTCAGGATTCAAAATTCGTAGAGCTCAGTTTGCAGTTCGTCGAGCTCAGGTTACAGTTCGTCGAGCTCAGCCCAACACTTGTCAAGCTAAAGTAAGAGAAAAATTGACTAAGGCAAAAATCGCTGAGCCCGCTGAGAAGATCAAAGTACGTCGAGCTCAACACAAAGCTTATCAAGCTAAAGCTATAAATCTGTCTAAGGCAAAAGCGCTGAGACTGCTGAGAATAAGGCATTGAAACTGCGGAGATAGCTGAGACAGCTGGGAAGATAGCATTGAGACAGCTGAAGACAATTGAGAAGATAGCATTGAGACCGCTGAGACAGCTGTGACAGCTGAGAAGATGGCATTGAGACGACTGAGGCAGTAGAGATAAAATCAGCTGGAAATTTTCTAAGTCAAGAAGCGTCGAGTCAAGCAGGTTCACTCAATGCTTCTAAATAAAGCAGGAAGCGCTGAGACAGTTAAGAGGTAAACAACTGAGAACAAATCTAGTTGGATTTTTTCTAAGTCCAGAAGTGTTGAGTGAAGCAGGTTCACTCAACGCTTATAATGAAGAAGGAAGCGCTTAGACAGTTAAAAGCAAAAACTGCTGAGACCGCTGAGACAAAGGCTTATCTCAGCTAATAATGAAAAACTATTGAGATCGCTGAGACAAAATCGCTAAGACAAAGCCAGGGAATGTTCTAAGTCCAGAAGCACTAAGAGCCAAGGCTGATGGCATTGAGTGTCTTAACACCACTCAACGCTTAATGAGATTCTGGAATATTTTCTAAGTCCAGATGTTGATGACTACTACTGACATCATCAAAGTCAAAATCGCAGGAAGCCGTTGCGGGAAAGCTTTTACAGCACCGAAAGATATTTTGTCCCTTTCTGATGGAGTTGGCGCTCACCAATCCTTTGTGGGCCCACATACTATGGTGCTGTTGATTCAAATCAACACATATAAAAGGGGAAACAAAAAAGAGATTACGGTTAACGAATCAAATGAATACATGAAGAGAAAAATTGGAAAGAGGCGGCTGGACATTTTTCTTCTAATCAAGCTTGAAAGCCAAAGTCCAACCAAGTTAGCTTGAAGGCAAAGAAGGATAGCTAAAGCACTTCAAAGCTCAGTAAGGTTATTCTCAACAGAATAGTTTAGCTGATTCATCTCATCAGTAAGGTGGAAGCTGCTCATCAGTACGGCAGTAAAAGTTATAGTTGTAGAAGAAGGCTGATTCCTTCTACAGCAGGTGAGCTGGACTGAAATCTACTCAGTCTAGCAACATTGACTCAGAGTTATTTCTCTGAGTCAGTTATTTTATTTTCTTCACTTACTATATAAATGTCTTGTAGGATTCAGTAGATCTGAATCTGACTGTAGGGCACTTTGTACCTGAGGTAGGTGACAAGTTTGTCACTGAGGTAGGATACAAGTGAGGATCTGAGCTGTAGGGCTTAAGTGCCAGAGGTAGGATCCAAGTATAAATCTGAGGTAGTGTTGTCCTCCTAGCCTGAGTGTAGGGCCTTGTGCCTGAGGTAGATAACTGAAGAGTCACTGAGCTGTAGGTGACAAGTTTGTCACTGAGATTGTAGGCCTTTGAGGAGGCTGAGTAGGTACCTGAAAGGGTACTGAGTTGTAGGAGTGCTGCAACACTCTGAGAGTAGGGTCGTGTGTGCCTGAAGCTGTAGGGCTGAAGAGCCTGAGTGTAGGTGTTGGGTATTGTATCCACAATAACCTAGATTTGTATGAAGTTACCCTTGAACTAAGATAAATTAAGTTGTATTTGATGTATTGTTTGAGTTATGTGTTTGCAGGACTTAATTGCCAAGTATAGACCAATGCTAGTCTACAATGTATCACCAAACATAGGACCATACAATGTAATCCCTTATTCTGTGATCCATGGTGTAAGACCCCATTTTTTTTCTTTTAAAACCCCGGGGTCTTTTGCCCAGAACCGTTGTTTTGCGGTGACACCGACACTCGGGAAGGTCGCCACTACAAAATGCCGATCCTGCCGACCTTTACGATCACCAAAAAGAAAGAGAAGTATACACATAGTTTGGATAAAACTAAGTTCACAATCACATGTAATATATGTAAAGGAAAATCACATCAAGTCCACATATAATAAAAGTACTGAAATAAAACAGTACGAGGAAATATAGACGGGCTCAAGCCCAGTACATCAACTCCTTACTACAAACACTCGCGGAAGATAAGTAAACTAATCACTCACGGAACCAGTAGTTGGTGCTCCTGTGCTAGACTAGCGCACCTCCATGAGCACCGTACTCCGATGGTGCTGTGTCCCCTACTGCT
Organism: Platanthera guangdongensis; assembly: GCA_039583875.1. NCBI lineage: Eukaryota > Viridiplantae > Streptophyta > Magnoliopsida > Asparagales > Orchidaceae > Platanthera > Platanthera guangdongensis. Next base: position 63,684,354 of record CM077154.1, read on the forward strand.
ACTCCCTGTCTCCCATCCGGAGTCCCTGGAATGTTGTGGTCTGAAAACTGTTAGTCAAAAAGACTAAGTCATATCATCCCCTACCTCTCCCCCATGGCTCATAGGCACCGAGCGGGGAGGAGGAAAGGGAAGCTATGAAGGTGGAGAGTAAGCAAAGTAGGTGATGGTGGAACTATTCTAGCAGTTAATTTATAATGTATAAACTGCTAAGGAAGAAAGGTACAAACTAAAAGTTCTATAATAGTAAACAGTAAGGTAAGTAAGTAGAGTAAAGCAACACAGGTAGGAAAAACATTCTAGGAAGTAGGTAACCTTAACTTATATGAATGCTCATATGAACTTATAAGTTAAGCGGTCTTCTACAAGGCTCGCATCATATAAAAAGTCCCATATCAATTTATATGTTGGCGTGTCGGTTGTATACAAGTATGAGTGTAGTGATATGTTATGTCATGATTCATGCAAGTGCAACTTACGCACACGACTCGATGCGCACAGACCTTTAGTTCCCCCCATTTGGGCAGCTAGCTTCACTCCCAAGAATATCCGTAGTGGCAAACGGAGACAGTGGGTTGGGCCCCCCACTCCTAGGTGGGTATCCACACTACCAGGCCTAGCCCTTACGTAAGCCTCTAGAAGGACACAACTTAGAGTCACCACGTACTAGTGCTAGCCATATCCACCAGTCTTTCTTTGGCTAAGTGTAAACCACACCCGCTGAGTCTGCGTATCAACGTAGGTGTGAACGATCGTCCGATACCGAAGACCCACCACCTTATTTATGTATCCAAATCTTTCCAAGCCACCGGCTCCCCGGACTATCCCGTCTGTTACATCTACCTTCTGAACCTACTGTTCGGATGACTAATCAAACTAACCTAGCCAACATCCCGAGCTACCGGGGTGTGTGAATGTGAAAAACCCTAGTTATACTAGTTGCTGTTAAACATTGATTCTACTTACGGTTTAGGTTAGCCCTGGACTGCCCAAGGTATTCCCCGTGAAGGGCTCTCGAGGGCACTAGGAACTACGATGGGCTGAAGCCCAAAGTTCCCTTTCGCAAGGCCCTTACTGTTATTGGTTATTACCTATTACCCGATCCCTTTTAATATTACACTGGGTCTAACCCTAGTGTGTTTTGACTCTCTCTCTCTCCCCCTCCCTCCATAGGAAGGACGATCGTTCGTCGATCCCGAGCACCTCCTAACTCAAGCCAACCCAACTCTCTCATCCCAGCTTCCAATAGTATATACCAATCCACTTCACCAAAATCAGTAAACCACCATCCCATCTTCCTACGATCTTTCCCCATGTTGACTCGATTTCCTCAGTTTTACTAAATGCAGACCACCTTATGCTATATGACATGCATGATAGGAGGTACTCTAAATCCTCATCCAACCACCCTAAGATAATTAATAAAGGCCTATCATGACATTTATAGACTAAATCCAAAATCTTAGAATTTTCCTAATTAATCTGACATTTTATTTATTTCTCCCAAAAATCCAAATGCCCCAATTTGAATATGAAGTGGCCCTTACAGTAATGCAAAATGCTCCATAAAATTATGATAAATACTAGGCAGCAAATTAACAGTAAATTCAAGTTCCCCAATTTTTGTTTGCTAGGTTTAGGCCTTAATCCATAATTTTAAACATAATCACATATTTAACAGCTAATGAAGTAGATATTGTAAATAAGCTTCCAAAAATTATAATAAAATTTAGGCATGGCTAATATGTCCTAAAAACACTCCTGACAAAGTTTTCAAACTTTCTAGTGAATAATAAGTTATGATGTTAATTTCAAACAAAAATCCTCATTTCTACAATAATGAAGCAACTACTGAAAATATTCACCTAAAACATATGGTAGAATTTCCTCATGTAAATATTGACCTAGATACACCTTCACATGAGTTTCACAATTTTTAAACCATTCTTGAGCTCTGAATCTATTTTTGAATTTAATTGCATTCTTAAAAGCTTATGAAGGAAGTGCTGAAAATATACATCTAAAAATTATAATAAAATTCAAGTATGATTAAATGGACCTAAAACAATCTCTGTCCAATTTTCATAACTTCCTACTAAATAGTGTGATCATAATAACCAAAAGAACATCAAGGGAAATTTCATGCATTATAAAGGAGGTACTAAGTGTATTGCTCCAAAATTACCAATAAAATCACCAGAGGCTCTAGTTAACCCTATGTCCATACTACCCAAGTTTCATAACTTTTCATTAAGTTTTGGTGGCTGGCCTTTCATGTATAATGGCAGTGTCCTAAGCTAAGGTTAGGGTTTTGAGGGGTTTAACTATCTCCAAATCCTCTAAGATTTTTACCAGAGGGCTTTAGCTACCCTAGTGTCCTCTCTACCAAATTTCAAGTCCATACAAGGACATTTGACCCCATGCCCTTCTCAAACCGCCAAAGTCCAAACTTAGGGTTTGAACTTGGGTCCTAGGGCAATCCTGACCCAAACCACCCCATAACCCATATGAGGGTGTAAAAAGTCAGGACAAACTAGTGGCCCAAATTTTAGCCTCTATTGAGGTGGTTTGGCCACCCAATCCCACAAGGTGCACTTTTGACCTAAATAACCTTTTTAGGGCAAGAATAGGGTCTACTCATTTCCCTACCTAATCAACTCAACATGAGGTGAAAATTTATAGAAAATCTCATGATGACCCTAAGGACCACTCACCAAAATTTGGGAGATTTTGGAGGTCATTAGGTCTCCTAATAAATTTACCGTAGCATTATTAAATAATTTCTAAAACTATAGAAATTGTTTTTCCAAAAATTCGCATTTTTGGACAGGACTAGGTATAGGTTAGGGTGACTCCCTGTCCAAATTTCAGGTCATTTAGAGAAGGGATGAAGTGGGGGTACTCATTTTAGTTTCTGTCACCCTAGGTATAGACCCCACCAAAATTAGTGCTCTGGTCAAACCTTAACTCCAAATAGGTTGAAACCAATTTTAAATTAAAGTATACCAATAGAGCTAAAATATTTATGTTGACCACTTTCTCTGATTAAGCGTCTAAGTATTTTTAAATTAATTTCCAAAGTAACTGATTATAAGGAACAAAAATGCATAAATTAAAGTATAAATAATATAATCTTTGCACAGATCTTGACGCAGATCGGGCGGCTGACGGTTATGTTCAACCTCCAGCCGACGGGTGAGATCTACCCATCCTGGAGCCTCTTCCATCCGCCTCAGCCGGCTATCCGGCCACCTCCTTGGCCGACCACCGCCACCAACACCTTCGCCGAGGTGGGGGCCATCGACTTGCGGCGGCACGCCGCCGGTGGGGCCTATTCCGGCGAACCTAGCAAGATGATTTTAATGGAAAAACCATGGAGAAACTCCACACGATTGGGCTCAATTGAGCCCAATTCTTATTCCTAATGAGTCCTATGATCTACCCATGGATGAAGCAGAAGGGGAGGACCTTATTGGTGGTCTGGAGTCGAGTTGATCACCGGGTTGCCATGGTGGTGGTGGCTCCGCTCTGGTTTATGCAACTGCACTGTAGAGGGGCTCAAAATCTCCAGGTAAATGGTGGGAAGGGCTCCTCTCATGCCATTGATGGTGTTTAAAACACCAGTTGAGGAGGGGAGAGGCCTAGCCATCAATGGTCATTATTGGCCATTGAAAGCTTGGCTCAGCCTTGTTTGGGTTCACTGTTCTGGCCGTGAACAGCCACCAAAATGGCCCCTGAACTTCCCCAAATTGAATGGGGAGTTGAATCAGCCCCCTTGGAGGTGGAGGGAGGGGCTCTTGGTCTTTCTTGGCCATGAATGGTCTTCCTCCCATTTCTCTCTCCTCCATTAAAGGGAAAATGAAGCTTCTTCTCTCTCCTAGTCAGCTTGGCCGAAATTAGATGGCAAATCTGATGTTTTTCAGCCCCCATAAACCAATTAGCCACCTTAATTGGGCTTATCCCAAGTGGATTGGGCTTGAGCTAGTCATTTTAGGTTAGTTTGACCCTTTTCAAGGGTGGAGTTGACCTTGGTCAAAATGACCTTCTGGGTGGACCCCAGTGGGTCCTTGGTGACCCATTGGCCTCCCCTAAGATCTAGGAAGGGTTGGGTAGGGTTGTCTTGGCACTTTGGAGGTCACCTGCCCTTAGGAAGGGTACTTTGACCAAATTAGGGTTACGGTTGACTTTGGTCAAGCTAAACTCTTGGGTTGACCCCAATGGATCCTTGGTGACCCATTGACCTAACTTTAGGGTTAGGAAGGCATGTGTGGGGTTCACTTAGCTAAGGGAAGGTCAATTGACCCTAAGTAAACCAGTTTGACCCATTTAGGGTTAGGGTGGACTTAGGCTAACTTGGACACTTTGTTTATCATCATTGGGTCCTTAGTGACCCTATGGACCACCCAAGGGGGTTTAGGGTGTTATGGTGGGGGTCATGAAGTCAAGTTGAAGCCCTAAGGTCAAACCCTAAGTATGGCGGTGAGGTTGTACTATAGGCAGACCAAGGTGATTTTCACCTTGTCCCTTATTCACTTGGTCCTTTGAGCTTCTTATGGTTTTGTCATGACCCAGTCATGACAAAACCATTTCTAGGGGTCTAGTTGTTTGAAGGATGTTACACATGGTGTTGACTCATGTGCAGCCTCTGTATTGGGATACACTTCATTTTTCAAGCACTATGTTTGTTGGAGAAAGACATGTTGCTGATTTCATTGAAGAAAGGAAAATCTTCATAAACCAAATTTTTTTTCTAAGTGTTTCACTCGAGTAGAATTCTAGCACTCGAGTAGAACCTTTAGTTGTACTCGAGTAAGTCTAGTCTGGATTTCGAATAAAGGAAATGGTTCTCGAGGTATTTGAATCTAGTTCTCTAGAGGCCAGGTCCATTACTCGAGTAGACTTCTTCTCTTTCTCGAGTTGACAGATTTTCCTTCTCAGAAATTTCTAAGTATTATACCTGAGTAGTCAAGTTCACTACTCGAGTAGATGAGCATTTTGACTCGAGTGACAGAAGGAAAGTTCTCGAGAAGTATCTACCCCACTCGAGTAGTGTAGTTCACGTACTCGAGAAGTCTGTCTAATTCTCGAGAAGTCTAGATCTAGTACTTGAGTAATCAGTTTTATTTCCCAGAATTTTCTCTAAGTCTTCTTCTCGAGAAGTTCACTTCCACTTCTCGAGTAACATTTCTAGCACTCGAGTAACCCTCATTCCACTCGAGTGATAATGGATTATGTTCTGAAATTTCCTGAAGGGCTTCTTCTCGAGTAGTCTGATATTGTCTTCTCGAGAACCCATTTTAGTACTCGAGTAGTTCTTCTTTCACTCGAGTAATCCAGTCATTTTTTTAGAAAATTTCGCTAAGTCCTAATATACGCGATTTTCAAATGACTTGACATGATTGGGCCACGTGGCCGTCATTAATAATAATTATGACCGTTAGGGAGATCTTATAAAAGGTCTTGTCATTCCGACTAACCCTAAGCGCGTTAAAGAAGTATTCTAAGATTTCTGAATCGGCTATTTTCCCTTTCCTAAATTGGACGCCCCCATCGCTCCTCTTCCTCATTGCCAAGTGTTGTCGATCCAGAACGATCCAGAAAGGTTGACTTGTAGATCAAGATATTCTTCCATCTACAGATTATTTCTCTGATCTTGTATGTCCAAAAATTTTCAGATCAAGGATCCTGCCGTGTCTTCTTCAAAATTTTCTGACTGTGCCGCAAAGTTCAAGAAGGAAAACCTAGGCAGAAATTTCCGGATCTGAGAAAAGATACAGTTTGTATTTCTTATTTCAATCTATTCTTATAGGAGACTATTCTCCGAGTGTAGCAGCTTTGTTCTCCGAGTTGAAGGAAGTTTTCATCTTCCGAGTGTAGATCCGTTTTGTGGATCGAGTTGTAGGAACGTTGTTCCGAGTAGTAGGATTGGTTTCAATCCGAGATTAGTGAAATTGCCAAGTCTAGTGCTTTGCTAGATAGGTGAGTGGAAAGTGGATGTACCCAAGGTTGGAGAACCACTATAAATTTATGTGTCCTCTGTGATTCCTTGGTTGTTTTTATGTGCATAGATCACTAAATTTTTTATTCCGTAAAAGACGCTTAACTCACCTATTCACTCCCTTTAGGTGATTTAGGTAAGACAACTAAAAACTTCAATTGTTATCAGAGGGAAGTCGATCATTAAAAGGTTAACACCTTGATCTGATCTGCCCCAAGTTGTCTTTTGAGTTATCCAAGCATGGACAAGGCCAAGGATTTTGCCAGGCTTCCCTTGTGTACAAAGAACAACTTTCCCATGTGGAATGAGAGGATTAAATTTTTCATAGAAGCTGTGGATCAAAGGATCTTCATTATTGTTGAAGAAGGTCCTTATGTTCCTATGACCGTCTCCACTATAGATCCTGCAAAGAAAGTTCCTAAGAAGTTGATGGGTCTTGACAAAGATGAGATTGCACTTGTCTCTTTAGACAAGAAGGCCAAAAATATTATTGTAAGTGCAGTTGATGACTCTATGCTGCAGAACCAGATTCACTGCCAATCCGCTAAGGATATGTGGCAGTCCCTCATCACCTTGATGGAAGGCACAGAAGAAGTTAGGGATGACAGAAGATCCCTTCTAAATCTAAAATATGAAGCCTTCCGACAAGGACCCAAGGATACAATTGCATATACTTTTGAAAACTTATTCAAGATAGTTAATATCCTAAGAGTTTACGACCGAGTCTTCACCAGCGAAGAACTAAATGATAAGTTCTTGAGATCCCTGACTAAGGAATGAGATAACAAGGTCTGTGCTATTCGGGAATTTGTAAAGCTAGCTGAGACTGAACCGCAAAATCTCTTCGGAAAGCTTATGTAATATGAGCTGCAACTTAATTCAAGAAAAGTTGAAGAAGAGAAGAACATGTTTTCATGCAAGGAGAAGTCTGTAGCTCTCAAGGCAGACACCTCAAGGAAGTCCAAGGCTACATCTTCTGCCCCAGCATAAGAAGAAAGTGAAGAAGAAACCTCAGAGCCAAGTACCTCAGGCTCAGAACTATATGAAGGAAAGTTCTCTCTACTCTCAAGACAGTTCAATAAATTTGATGGTGGTTAAAACTCCAAAAATTATTAAGGACTCACGACACCCCGGGCGGTTCATTTAGAAAAAGCAAATTTGGATATAAAACAGTTAAAATCAAGGTTTAATTAAAGCAGGCAAGTGCACCTATCACATGTAGTACAGGATATTCCGGTGAGGAATATCGGGGTTGTATTTTTCTCGGGGTCGGGTTGATTATTTCTAATCTTCCCTGGAGGGGACTATTATTTTACCGAATATTTATCTTGTCGGGATATTATTTATATATAAAAGAGCAGAAAATAAAAGCATTAAAATAGAGTCGATGAATAACTTAGAGCAACAGTATCTAAAAGAATTTGAACTAAAATAATCTTTTAATAAAAAGAGATCCTAAATTTCAAATTAATTAAGATGGAGACTTGGCTGTGGAGGTTCCACTAAAATGTGCTCACCTATCTCTAGGACTATCGCTCACCTGAACATTAAGACTATTCGACCGGGCTCTCGTCCGACGAAGTATTCCTCTTAATGCTCGCTTTATGCTAAGAACCCCGCTATTGGGTGGGGAACCCAATCCGGTAGAATTCCAGGCCTCCTCTCTCGTGGGTTAGTGTTGAACTCCATTTACCAAGGGGTGATCGGTCCATACGCACGGCCTCTCGTCTAGCTAGCATTTGGACTACAGAAATAGAGTCCACACATCGATATGTGGTTCTACGCATCGTACACTCGAGGTAAACATTAAGAAATTTAATTAATTAGAAAAACAGGACCTTTAATTATTTAAAGAGTTTTTTCTGTCTCAGTGCCCTTCGATACTAAGGGCTAAGAGCGGTTAGCCACTCATCGGAATGGGGACGACATGCGGAAAGAAAGCGATAAAATGAAAGCAGAAAATAAAGCAGTAAAGAGAGCGGTAAAATAAAGAAGTAAAGAAAGCAAAAAAAAGTGTGAGTCCTACTCAAACGAGTACGCGGAAATGAAAGCAGTAAAAGACAAGTCATACTCAAACGAGTAGGCCGGAAATTAAAGCGAGTCCTACTCAAACGAGTACGAGAAAATAAATGCACACGCGCACACACTTTACAGAAATGAAAACACACACACTCTACAGAAATTAAAAGACACCCACGCACTCTACTTGAAATAAATATGCACCCACTCTACTGAAAATAAAAACTTCACTCTATAAAAATGAAAATTTCACTCACTCTACTGAAATTAAAACACACACACACACACACACACACACACACACTCTACAAAAATTAAAAGAAAGAGATAAATACTAACTCATACACGCACACACTCTACTGAAATAAAAGTAAGCTATAAAAATTAATACATAAACGCACGCACACATATTAAAAAAATGAAAATGAAGTTATCTAAAAATTTAAACAACTATATTTCTACCGCTAGAATGTGATAGAAATGCATAAAAAGACAAAATAAAAATTAAAAGAGCAAAAAGTTTTGCAGATAAAACGGAAAATCAAAGTGCTCGAAAAATTAAAACAAATACATTTCTACCGCAAGAACGAGATGGAAATGCATAAAAAGAGAGAATAAAAATTAAACGAGCAAAGGTTTTTTGAAATTAAAAACCAAAATTGAAGTGTTTGAAAACTTAAAATGACAGCTAATACATTCTTATAATTCTATAAAATCTCTTAAAAAGTGAAAGAAAGGGTAAAGAATGAAAAGTCTTACAAAAATAAAAATAAAAGACAAAGTAAAAAAAAAATCATAACCACTTTTATAACCGTTTCTATAGTTTCATAAGGTTGAAAATGAAGAGTGCTAAAAAGCCTAAGTCTAAACCAAGTTAGGTAAAAATAACGAAAACATACAAATATAAATCTATACTCATACACGCACACACCCATATTAAAGAACAGAAAAACAAAAATAAAATAAAAATAAGATTGCTTAAGTAGGCTGCTCAGATGAAATCCAAAACCATATGAAGGGAGAAAAACACATATTTTGTTAAGTAAAAACGAATTACAACAAAATTTAAAAACAAAAACTAAAGTGAGGGGGAGAAATTTCCCTTACATAGCTTTGGAATGCATTAGGACAGCACCTCCCTAAGGCAAAATGGTTCAAAAGAAGAAACAGCAGCTCAAACAGAGAGCTTCAATTTATAGGGAAAAAATTTGGGTTACATGCCCTAGGTCACGGGCGTGTAGGGAGGGGCGTGTAACTACTGTACATGATGTGATCTGGTGATTTGATGCCGGTTTGACTTTGCGGCTGTACACGTGGTGGGTCACGGGCGTGTCTCTGTTGACACGGGCGTGTCGGAGGGCATGTCCAACGGGTGGATCTGGGGACGGGTCGCATCAAAAAGTCGCCAACGACGTCTTGTCGGCCAGGTGGAGCAGTACACGCCCGTGTCGCATCTTGACACATGCGTGTCAGGTTCGTTCAGCGAACTTTGAGCGCAGTTCATCGAGCGGGTGACACGGGCCTTGGTCACGGGCGTGTCTCTTTTGACACGGGCGTGTTAGGGGGTGTGTTCAGCAATTCTTTGTGGGCCGCAACTTTTCACAGGAATTGAAGTATCACACCCAGGTCACGGGCGTGACCCGAAGTACACAGGCGTGTACTTGCAATTTTTGACAGATTCTGGAAAATTTTAAAAAATCAAAATAAATGTATGTTAGAATAATTTTTACAAAAAAGAAACTTTTGTTAAAGAAAATTAACTAAAAATGACGAAAAACAAATGAAAATGACTTAATTAATATACATAAAAATACGTATATTTACAACTCATCAAAATTCTTGAACAAGAAGAAGCAATGGAGAGGCAAGGATGTCTCGTACAGAAAATCACGTCATGATGGTGATCGACACAAGAAAGGCTCTAGTAGCCAAGACAGGTATAACACTAAACAAAAAAAACATATTTCTGCTGACATCGTTTGTTATTGCTATAATAAGCCAGGTCACGTTATTGCTGACTCCCCCAACAAGAAGGAGGGTGGAAAAAGAGAGGAGAAGAAATCTTCTTGCAATAAGAAGAGAACAGAGACAAGCCTTGTAGCCAAGAAGGGCAAGACTCTTAGCGACTCTGACTCATCTTAGTCAAGTGAAGAAGAGGAAGCCTATTTTGGGCTAATGGCTCAAACTGATGATGAACAAGAACCCGAGTTCATTGGGAAGAAAAATTCTCATATGCCTCTTTCTGAATATGATGTTTCTGAACATGATAATGAGGACAGCTCTTCTGACGATGAGTCTGAACTCATGGCCCAGTATAAGGAGTTGATCAAGGCTTACGATAAATGTCGAAGAGTCTTGAAAACTCAAGCTAAAGAGATAGAGTCTCTCAAGGTTGAAGAGAGCACTCTGATAGAGGAAGTCGCCAAGACGGACTCACTCAGAGAGAACTTCAATGTTGTCATTGAAGAATACAAAAAGGCTCTCGAGCACCTAGACCTAAGGAGAAGATCATCAAAGAGTGGAAGAACAACTTGTTGCGGAAAAGAAACTTGTTAAGAGTTTCTCGAAGACTAAGACTATCCTTCCTTTCATTGCTGAATTCTCTTCTAAGGCCAAAGGCGCTGGGCTAGGACATGTTGAAGCTCCTAGTAAATCTTCTAGGAGGAATAAGGCTCAGAGAAAGAATAAGGCGACCAAGAAGGCTTTGGCCAAAGAAAAGGGAAATCTCCTCAAGATCAGACTTCTTTTAAGAAGGTCATATTTCCAACGAACAAGTTTGATCTTGACTCGTCCTATAGTCACTTTGCTAGGCATACTTATGTAGAGCCCAAGTCTCGTCACCAAGGATGGAATCTTCCCCGGAATTTTGGTGAAAGTGTCTTTAAGGCAACTTATGAAGAAATTACTCTTCAGAGTTATGACCCTTACAATCATGGTCATAACATCAAGAAGGCACCAAAGGTAAATCCTATTATAGAAAAGCCTCACAAGGAGAAGAAGACATGTGATTGCCATCACCATGAAGATTCTTCCTTCAAGAATGCTACCCCAGCTAGACCACCATCTCAAAAAGTAAAGCAGGAGAACTTAAGGAAAAGATACAACATGTTTGATTGTTGGTGTTGTGGCAAAATTGGTCACTTTGTAATTGACTGCTGATTTAATCCCAGAAATTTTGCAACTCCTCAAGTTAGCAATGTGAGAAAGACCACTCATAATGCTAATACTCGTAGGGGGAGTGTTCTAACTAGAGACCAAGGATCCAAACGTGTTTGGGTTCCTAAGGCAAATTGACTTGTGATTTCAGGTATGTCCAAATGCCACCAAAACTCCTATCTAGTATTTGGACAGTGGATGCTCTCGGCATATGACCGGGAAAAGAAGCCTTCTTTAGAACTATTCTCCAGTCTTGAACGGGCCAAAGGTCATCTTTGGGGGTTCAGACCGAGGAATTACTAAAGGTTATGGTATGATCACTAACAGTAGTGTATCCTTCTCAGATGTGACTTATGTTGAATGATTGGAACACAATCATATAAGCATAAGCCAGCTCTGCAATAAAAGATACGTAGTTAAATTTCATGCAGATAAGAACTTGATAAAATCGGTTGACAATATGGAAATGATTCAATCAGGCACTTGAAGTAGAAATATATTTTGTTTGAATTTTATTTGTATAGATTCTTCTACACCAGTGTTTTTTTTGGCTAAATATAGTGCGTCTCTTGGTGACCAACGACACAAGAGACTAGCACATATTAATTTCAAAACTATTAACAAATTATTTTCACTTAATTTATTACGTGATGCCCAAAATGTCAAGTACGTTAAAGATAGATCTTGTCACGCATTTGTGAAAGGCAAGAAAACAAAGGCTACCTTTAAAAGCATTATTGGCAAAGATTCAAATAGATGTTTACATTTACTTCATATGGACTTGTTCGGACCACTACAAGTTAGAAGTTTGGGAGATAAAGATTATATATTGGTTATTGTTGAGGATTACTCGCACTTTGCGTGGGTGTTCTTTCTAAAATACAAGTAAGATACCTTTGACATCTTTACCAATTTTGTCAGGCAGGTCCAGAATGAATACAACTGTTCCGTAGTCAAAATCAGAATTAACAATTGAACAAAGTTCAAGTATGGGGCCATGACATAATTTTGTGAAAGCTTAGGTATCTTTCATGAGTTTTCCTCTCCTCGTACCCCTCAACAGAACGGAGTAGCTGAGAGAAGGAACAGAACACTCATAGAGGCCTGCAGGATCATGTTGAGTGATTCCTCAGTACCGGAATACTTCTTGGCTGAAGCCGTCAACACTGCATGCCACATGAAAAATAGAGCACTCATAAATAAGAACCACGATAAGACACCTTACGAACTTCTAAAGGGAAGGAAACCGACTGTTTCTTATTTTAGAATCTTTGGCTGTAAGTGCTTCGTACTTAACAATGACAAGTATCACACTACCAAATTTAGTGAAAAGAGTTTTGAAGGTATTTTGTAGGGTATAGTAGCCATAGTAAGGCATACATGATATTTAATAGAAAAAATCTGGTTGTAGAAGAATCCATTCATGTTGTATTTGATGAGATGAGTTTGCTGCAAAGCAACTCTTATAGTGTGTTCATTGAAGATGTAGGTTCAAAGCTGAAAGAACTAAACTTGGATGAGCAAATTGAAGAAAAAGGTGAAACGTTCATCAAGATCACCACTCCAACCCCAATTAGAGAGTTTGATGTTCAAGATGAAGAAGTTATTCAAGTTGATGAAGTCACTCCTGTGGTTGAAGAAGCTCCAGATGCAAGGACCTTAGAGCTCAGTCACTTGAAGGATCACCCGATGGACCAAATCATAGGAGATCCCCGGGATGGTGTCAGAACACGTATAGGTACAGCTAATGAAAATTTATTTTTGAGTTTTCTATTACAGGTTGAACCGAAGAAGTTTGAGGAAGAAAACTCAGACACATCATGGATAATGGCAATGGAAGAAGACCTAAATCAGTTCAAGCGTTGTCAAGTCTGGAAACTTGTTCCAAGACCCAAAGGTAAGAATGTCATTGGGACAAAGTGGGACTATAGGAACAAGATGGATGAGGATGGAACAATCATAAAGAACAAGGCCAGACTCATCGCCAAAGGATATCGCCAAAAAGAAGGAATCGACTTTGACCAGACCTATGCTCTAGTGGCAAGGCTTGAGGCAATCAGGTTGTTCCTAGCATATGTCGCTCATAAGGGCTTCATTGTCTATCAGATGGACGTGAAGTATGCCTTCCTTAATGGTGATATAAAGGAAGAGGTGTATGTGGAACAACCTCCAGGTTTCGTTGACTCTCACTTTCCTGATTATGTTTATCTGTTATCTAAAGCAATATATGGTTTGAAACAAGATCCTCGAGCTTGGTATGAGACGTTGTCTAGCTTTCTTCTTGAGAATAAGTTCACAAGAGGAAAGATAAATAAGACATTATTTCTTAGGGAAATAAAAAACAAGATTTTGCTAGTGCAAATCTATGTCGATGATATTTTTTTTGGCTATACTAACGACAACCTCTGCAAGAGGTTTTCAAAACTTATGCAAGGGAAGTTTGAAATGAGCAGTATGGGTGAGCTGAAGTATTTTTTAGGGCTTCAGGTGAAACAATTTGAAGATGGAATTTTCATCTCGCAGACAAAGTTCACCAAGGAGCTAATTAAGAAATTCAGAATGGAGAACGCAACCTCTATGAGGACTCCAATGGGTTCAGCTGTGTCTTTGGAGAAGGATGAGAAAGGGAAACCTTTTGATGAAACCAAGTACAGAAGCATAATTGGATCCTTGCTCTACCTTACTGCCATTAGACCAGACATAATGTTCTCAACATGTGTATGTGCTAGATTTCAAGTGATCTCTAAGGAATCTCACTACGCTGCTGCAAAGCGAATTTTAAGATACCTTAAAGGTACACCAAATCTTAGCTTACCAAGACCATTGTCTCCACACTTCTTCGGCTACCCGTAGTTGATGAAGAAGATGCTCTAACTCATGAAGATGCTGATAGAGCTTGCAGATTTTGTGCACTTTCAACAGAGATTATTTCCATTCATCTACCAGACCTCAACCCTGAAAGCAAATTCCTTGTGGACATCATTGGCAAGATTCTCCTATGTAAGACAAGTTCTATAAGGGACATATATGATCTGTTTGACATAATGACTACCATAATCTGCAAAAAAAGATTCCAATTTGGTATACTCATTCTTGATAAGATAAGGGAGAGCATCAAAGCTCCTAATTATGCTAGGATCATCTCTCTGATACTGCATGAGATAAATCCAGATGTTTTTGATTTCTCCAAAGGAACAACACTCCACCATATGAAGAAAGTATCAATATCTTCTATTCATAGATGGGAACTGAAATTGCTGAATCCTGCCCAGGCTGCTATAGCACATGAACATCCAGCTGCATAGGACATGAATCCATCTCCCTCTCAACCTTATATTGCTAGCATATCTGGTGCAGCTGCTGAGGGGGAGCCTGCTCCTTCTTTTCAAGAAGAAAGAATATCTACTCCACCTACTGCTGTTTATCTCCCTTCAACCACTCCAGAAGAAACTCCATCAGATACTCAAGTACAAGAAACCATACTCCCTACTGCATAAGACATTAACCAGATGATAGAAGAACTAAGCTCAGAAGAGCCTCTTCCTCCACTCCAGAAAGACCAACCTGCAGAACCATCCAAGGAACCAACTCCATTACCATCACCCTCTCCTACTTCATCTCCAGGATCCCCTATTCCCCAATCTCCTACTGCTGACAAAGAGAAATATGAGACCATATTGATTTCTGATGAGAAAGAGCAGACTCCAGAACTAGCTGAAGCTCCTCTGAAGAGCTTGGACTTTACTCTTCCCATCATCATTAGTGAGGAAGGAGATGCTCTGCTTCACACTACCAGAGCTCAGTGATCATTGAAGAGATTATTCCATGGACTGCCCCTCCTCCTCCTCCTCCAGTTCCTCATACTACAACTCCAACTCCTGCTGCCAATGATCTTCTAGGTAAGATAGAACAGATGCTGATGGACCAGATAAAATATTTTGATGACTCCTTGAATGTTGTTCAAGATAAAGTTACTGCTCTTGAGAAAGAAATGAGCAGAGGCTTTGCAGAAATTCAGCACAACACTGATGAGCTAACACAGTTATTCACAATAGGTGGAAAAGCACTGGACCGCAAAGTTACCAGTGTTGGTAAAGTGATGGAACAATATATTACTCTTGCAAATAATCAGATACAGTTAAAAAAGTTGGCCCAAGAGCACACTTTCAAAATCTGTGAAGAAGTGGGTACTTTCAAAGAATCTGCCATAAAGGAAGTAACTATAGAAGTCAGAAAGGGGGAGACATTAGTCAAAGAATATTTAGAACTATCAGATTCTAACAAGCAAACTCTCTAGGAAGAAATGCTGAAGGAAATTCATATTGATGTGCAGAATCAGATTAATAGTGTAAAATTTGACACCTATGATACAGCTGTGTGGATGCACAACCAGATCTTCCCTGACTTTCTAGCAGATCCAAATATAATTCCTCATCATCTGAATTCTCTATCTCAGCATCCTCCCGTTCCAGTTCCTCAGTCTACATTTTCTCCAAGACCTGAAGGCTCTGAAGCTCCTCCTCCAGAAACTTATTCGCAGCTTTGGGAATCTGATCCAGCTGATATACTTCTTCAGGCTCCTCCTGAGATTCATATTCTAAGGAAAAGAAAGTATGGTGATGGAGCTTCTGCAAGCAGGTCCATTCCAATCCCAGAGGCAGAGAAAAGAAAAGCACATAAATTTGCAGAGATTTGGAGTCCTACCTCAAAGTCACTAATCATTGACACTCTCAAGTTAGTTATGGACTTTAATAAGAATAGACATGATCATTACAGCTCCCATGAGTGGGACTTGTATGAGAAATCTATGACCAAAAGAAGAAATTATGATCGAGAATATGGAAGGAATAATCTTGTTGCACCTCCAAAACCTCCTAAATACAACCAAAATCCATACAACTATCAGAGAAGGCAACAAGAAAAGAAGGATAGGCAGCAACAACTACATCATGCTAAAGAATGAAGAAAGTTCTAAGAGTGTGAATTGGAATTGTGTAGAAATGAATTTTGGACAATTCTGTTTATATAAATCCTTAACTTTGATAATCTACTCTTTGTTTTCAACCTTTGTGCATGTTACTCTGTTTTCTCTCTTTTATATCTAGTTCTTTACTTGTTTATATAATTCACCTTAGTGTAGAGGGTTCTGACTTCTACAAATAGGGGGAGATTCTTGGGTATTGTATCCATAATAACCTAGATTTCTATGAAGTCACCCTTGAACTAAGATGAATTAAGTTGTATTTGATGTATTGTTTGAGTTATGTGTTTGCAGGACTTAATTGTCAAGTGTAGACCAATGTTAGTCTACAATGGGTCACCAAACACAGGACCATACAATATAATCCCTCATTGTGTGATCCATGATGTTGACTCATGTGTAGCCTCTGTATTGGGATACACTTCATTTTTCAGACACTAGGTTTGTTGGAGAAAGACATGTTGATGATTCCATTGAAGAAAGGAAAATCTTCAAACACCAAAATTTTTTTCTAAGTGTTTCACTCGAGTAGAATTCTAGCACTCGAGTAGAACCTTTAGTTGTACTCGAGTAAGTATAGTCTGGATTTCGAGTAAAGAAAATGGTTCTCGAGGTATTTATATCTAGTTCTCGAGAGGCCAGGTCCATTACTCGAGTAGACTTCTTCTCTTTCTCGAGTTGACATATTTTCCTTCTCAAAAATTTTCTAAGTATTATACTCGAGTAGTCAAGTTCACTACTCGAGTAGATGAGCATTTTGACTCGAGTAATAGGAGGAAAGTTCTCGAGAAGTATCTACCCCACTCGAGTAGTGTAGTTCCCGTACTCGAGAAGTCTGTCTACTTCTCGAGAAGTCTAGATCTAGTACTCGAGTAATCGGTTTTATTTCCAAGAATTTTCTCCAAGTCTTCTTCTCGAGAAGTTCACTTCCACTTCTCGAGTAACATTTCTAGCACTCGAGTAACCCTCATTCCACTCGAGTGATAATGGATTATGTTCTAAAATTTCCTAAAGGCCTTCTTCTCGAGTAGTCTGATATTGTCTTCTCGAGAACCCATTTTAGTACTCGAGTAGTTCTTCTTTCACTCGAGTAATCCAGTCATCTTTTCAAAAAAATTCACTAAGTCCTAACAGATGCAATTTTCAAATGACTTGACATGATTGGGCCTCGTGGCCGTCATTAATGATAATTATGACCGTTAGGGAGATCTAATAAAAGGTCTTGTCATTCCGACTAACCCTAAGCGCGTTAAAGAAGCATTCTAAGAATTCTGAATCGGCTATTTTCCCTTTCTTAAATCGGACGCCCCTGCCACTCATCTTCCTCATTGCCAAGGGCTGTCGATCCAGAACGATTTAGAAAAGTTGACTTGCAGATCAAGATACTCTTCCATCTACAGATCCTTTCTCTGATCTTATAAGTCCAGAAATTTTGAGATCAAGGATCTTGCCTTATGTTCTTCAAAATTTTCTGACTGTGCCACAAAGATCAAGAAGGAAGACCTAAGAAGAAATTTCCAGATCTGAGAAAAGATACTGTTTGTATTTCTTATTTCAATCTATTCTTGTAGGAGACTATTCTTCGAGTGTAGGAGCTTTGTTCTCTGATTTGTAGGAAGTTTTCATGTTCCGAGTTTAGATCTGTTTTGTGGATCGAGTTGTAGGAACGTTGTTCCAAGTAATAGGATTGGTTTCTATCCGAGATTTGTGGAGTAGCCGAGTCTAGTTTTTTGCTAGATCGGTGAGTGGAAAATGGATGTACCCAAGGTTGGGGAACCACTATAAATTTCTGTGTCCTCTGTGATTGCTTGGTTATTATTCCGTGCATAGATCGCTAAATTTTTTATTCCACAAAAGACGCTCAACTCACCTATTCACCCCCCTCTAGGTGATTTAGGTAAGACAACTAGTAACTTAAGTAGTCCTTAGAAATAAGGCTGAAGTAGGTGAT
The DNA here is from genome assembly GCA_039583875.1 of Platanthera guangdongensis. Lineage (NCBI taxonomy): Eukaryota > Viridiplantae > Streptophyta > Magnoliopsida > Asparagales > Orchidaceae > Platanthera > Platanthera guangdongensis. Next base: position 63,702,456 of record CM077154.1, read on the forward strand.
CAGTGGATCACTGAGCTGTAGGAGTCCTGCAGGGCTCTGAGGTAGGAAACCTTGTGGTTCTGAGTTGGATTCTGAGCAGAATCTGTGTGTAAGGCTGAAGGCCTGAGGTGTAAGCTCTAAGGAGCTTAAGTGGAGGAGTTTGTGCCAAGTCTAACAAATAAGTTGAATACCTGGAGAGGGAAAGTGGATGTACCTAATTGGGGAACCACTATAAATTCTGGTGTTTGCTGTGTGTGCTTGTTTTTCTTTGTGATTGCAGGATTTAAGGACAAGCTCTAGATAGAACAAGTTGAAAATAGTAAAAGATTTATTAAAAGCTCAAAGACCTATTCACCCCCCCCTCTAGGTGATTAGCTAACCTAAAGTTAAATAACTTTTATCGGATAAATGATACTTGGCTCGACTTCTGACAAGGAGCGTGAGAGCACTTTATTTTGGGCTAATTTAGGATGAATATCTCAAGTCCTGTTATCCCCAACTAAGACTCAACCTATCAAAATAACTGCTCGTCAGAGTAGGACCCGTACTTAAAATAGCAAATTGCAGAAACAAAAGTGTGGTAATAGATGTTGTTATTAGTATAAGCTACATAATTGAAATGTTACAATGAAATAGGACCAGTGTAAAACTGGAGTTAAACTAAAAGTAAGTACTGAAAGAAACTTGACCATTATGAAACAGGTATAATACTTAAATAAAAGAACTGAACTGGAAGTAAATAAGTAGGAGTAGTATGAGACTAGAGTACTTGGAAAGAAATAACTGAACTAAATAAATAAAGGAACTAGACCATTGCAAGATAGGAATAAATCATAAAGAAAATGGTTAGTAGTCCAATAACTCCATTTAGGAGACTTCAGTTCTATCTCCGTTCTCAGGAGGCAAGTTCAGTTCCATCTGCATTCTCATGATGCATGTTCAGTTCCATTTCAGTTTTTAGGAGGCTTCTTTAAGTTTCAATCTTATTAAGAATCGATAATAATTCAGTTGCGCCTTTCAATCATGCCTTAATCAGATCAGGAGGCTTATTATGAGTTAAACCTTTATCGTTCATCCAAGGGCAAATAACAACCCATTTGCTCGTGTCAAATCGAATTCGAGAATCTCGTTAGAGAGCACATTTTTCTTGAATTTCAACCTCAAAAATCATTTTCAACATATGAGGGAAATTCTTTACCCGAAATGAGGTTGAGGATTATTTTACCCGAAACTCATACTTTTATCTTCCGAGTCCACCCAAAATGGCCAAGAGTTATTTTAAGAATGAGGCGCTTGGTGGTTTCGCAAAAACCTCGAAATACTCAGAGCTGGAAATCTTGCCTCGATAACTCTCGTTGATTAATCAATTGAACTTAATATTCAATATATAAAGTGATCATGCTCTTCAATTTTCGTTTTCGAAGAATTTGAGCGAATAAATTTCCGAGTGCGACTCTGGGCTCCAAGAATTTGGAAAATCTTCATTTTTTATCTCGAGATTCCCAAATTTTAATATAACTTTTAAGATGGCCTAAAAAGAGTCTAGTAATTTTTTCAAAATTTTCCGAGTAATTTTGGGTCTCTAAATTGACCAAATAATTCTCATTTAGGCTTTTAAAAATACCAAATTAACTCCAAAAATTACCAAATTGTTTTTTTACATTGCCCTCATTAAACAAAATAACTTTCATGTTCAAAACATTTTGCCTAAAAGCATAGATTACTCCTTAGAAAATAAAACACACATTTTAGCTATAATAATAAAATATTCATAAAAAATTATAAAATTATAATTTTTTATCAACTTCCTCTCCCCCATGACCTGTACCGAAAAACAGCTCTTACATGTCTTCTCCGTCGCCGACCGGCCATGGCTCCGACCCCGACCAACTCCCTAGGAGTGGGTGCTCCTTCCGGCATTGGTCCGTCGGCCTGCCGCCACCGGCCATCGCCGGAGCTTTTTTTTAACGGAGTGGAAGGGGTGACAACGGCGGCGCTCCGGCCGCCGGAGCTTGCATGCAATGCATTCAGAAGATAGGGAGGAAGGAGAGGAGACGTTTTCCACCTTGGTTGGGGTCTCCGGGAGCTCTCGGCGAGTTCCGCCATTAATGGCGGTGGAGGATGGTGGAGCTCGGATGAGCTATTTCCGGCGAGGCAGAGATCCGACAGCGGTGGTGGTGGCTCATTTTTAGCTTAGAAGAGGGGTGAGACTAAGCAGAGGATGGAGGGTCCTTATATAGGAGTTTGATGTGCCCCTCTCCTCTTCGCCCCGATGTGGGATTATTCTCCCATGGAGGAGAAGGGATGAACTCCTCCCAGCTATCCAGGACAGGTGGCTACCATCAGGTAGGTGTAGTACACCACTTGTCGCCATCTTCGAGGCATGTCTAGGTGGGCTTTTAACTTGGGCTTAAGAAAGAGAAAATAGAGGGAGAGGGTGGACTCATCTTTGGACTAAGGGCCATCCTCCTTACTAGAATTCAAGACCCATATGGGGTTGATATTGGGCCCAAAGGTGGCCTACATTAGTGGCCTCAAGAGGATTTGTGGTGGAGAGGTTTTTAAAACATAAAATTTGTGTTTTTAAGAGGTTTACCAAAGTCAACTATGTGATGGGTCCCCCTTGTTGGTCAAAGTCCAAATAGGTCCATGCCATTGGAAGTCGGGTCAAAATTGGCGTGTCGTGTCACAATTTGTGTGTGCACTCTTTTCGGTGCTTAATAATGCTCGGTTTGACCACAGATTGACCACTCATCATCGAAACTGGCTGGGACCAACTTCGTTGACTTTGTATTGACCATACGAATCCAATGTCACTGACCGAGATCGAATCGGAGTTCGTTTGCTCAATATTCAAAATCTATGCGTCGCGGCGCGCTAAAATGGTCAAAACACTCATAATCATCGTTAGACTTCGAATCGTGACTCAACGAGTCCTGATGCGTTTTTATCGACTATACAGAGCTATAGGAACTGACAAACTTATATCAGAGTTCTCTAGCTCGATATTCAAAAATCTCCTTTTCGCGACTTTCTACGAGGAACGGCCATATCCACCATATGACCTCAAAATTTAACAGAACGAGTTCCAACGCACTCATATTGACTATATGAGGCCACATGAATTGAAAGAACTCAAATCAGAGTTCTCTATCTCGTTATTCCCATCTATGGTTACCTCCTACCTTGGTATGGGCCACAGGAAGAGGTTCGGGTCACTCTTTTTGGGCCCATTAGGGTTCTGGTGGCCCAATAAAGTTAGGATGTTACAATCCTATAAAAATAAAAGGATTTTTGATCCCGAAAATTTGCTTAAAGTAGGGGGAAAAAGTAACATACCTGGGGAAAGAGTTCTGAGTGCTTTTTTCGGACGAGTGCTTTAGGTTCCCATGTATACTCATCTTGTCCGCAATTCGACCACAATATCCTGACCATCGGAATGGTCTTGTTGTGTAGATAATTTACTATTCTGACCGGTTCAAGCTGGACGGATCTATCTTACTGCAAATGTATTGACAGTGTAGGAAGGCGCTATTCTGATTGCCGGAGGACTCGCCTCAAGGAAGAGATATAAAACACATCATGGAGATAGGCAGGTGCAGGAAAACCGAAAACCTCACCAAATCGCAAAACCGCACCGCACCCCATTTCAAACCGCACTGATCAGGTGCGGTGCGGTTCAGTATTGGTGCGGTGCTATTTTCAGTTTGTAAAAACCGTGCAAACCGCACCGCACCTTTTTTATAATTTATAAATTTTTAAATGTTGTAACTTGCAACTTCCTGGGCTTGGACCGCTTGATTGGTGCAAACAGCGAAGTAGAAAACAACAAATGAGCATATCTTTGAATCGGTTTCAACTTTCGCGGTTCAAACCTTATCTCTATGACGCATGTGGTTTCTCACGGTTACAGACTCATGGATTGTCATCGGTTTCAAGTTTCAACTAGTCAAAAGGGAAAAGGCCAGAGGCACAAAGCGTCAATCAAAACTGCATCTTGGCCTCAATCAAAGTGTCAATCAAAGCTGCATTCTGACTCCAACAACATTGTCTTGACGGTGAAAATTACATGGTTGTTGTTGATGAGTTTATGGAGGTAGTTTTACTCGTTCGCCTCAATTCATTGTACAGGTAAGTTCATGCTATTACTTTTCATGGTTAAGTTACTCTATATAGCTCAAATTCTCAAAAAAAAATGTATTTGAAGCAAAGTTGTACCTTATTTCTCATAATTTGACGATTTTGAGAGTAAGTGGGCTTTCAAATTGTTGCAGTGTTACAGTAACACATATAGAATGTTTAATGATGATGTCCAGGTAAACATGTTGATATGCATTGAATAATTCATTGTTAGTTAATAATAATTGCAGTGTAGCACCCCTTCAAACTTCTTCAAATGTAATGTTTTCTTCTTTTAATTTGATGTTGTGCTCACATTTTCACATACAACAACAACTCTCAAGCTTTTATCCCACTAAAAATCTAAAAATAAATGGGACAAAAAAAGCAGGAAAAAATCGAAACCGCACCGCAAAAACTGACAGAAAACCGCACCAAATCGAAACCACACTGCACGGTTTCGGTGCGGTTTTGGTTGGTTAAAAACCGCACTCCGGTGGAGCGGTTTCAGTTTGGGATCAAACCGCACCGCTCGCAGCCCTACATGGACATTTCTCAATTCTAGGGGCGGGGTTAATCGATAGGCAACAGGTCCAACACTCTCTATCACTTGATAGGGTCCCAAATAGTAGGGATCTAGTTTCTTTTAATTCCTCAACCAGGAGACACCATGCATGGGTCTAATTTTCAAAAATACCATTTTTCCCATGCTAAACGCCACCGGTTGGTGCGGTACGTCATAATACATGGCTTCTCAGCTCTGTGCTTTCCTCATTCGCTCCTGAATTAGTTGTATCACTGTTGTAATATCATCAATATAAGCCACTGCTAAAGCTTTCGGGTCCTTATCTTGAGCACAAGTCAACAGAGTTCGGCAACGCCTTCCATACAACCCCTCGTACAGTGCCATCTTAATGTTGTCCTGATAGCTGTTATTGTACGAAAACCCGACTAATGACAGCAGTTATTCTCATGGTTCATTGTGCTCTACTATGCAAAGTCGGAGTAGACACTCCATCGTGTGGTTCGTCTTTTCCATCTGTCCATCTGTCTGTGGCTGGAAGGCGATACTAAAGGCCAATTTCGGCACTTCGTAGAACTGGACTACTTGCTCTATAAATAATCTGGCCAGAATGTCAACTCTGTTGCCCTATCAGTTTGGAATGAACCGCGCTACCTTGGTTAGTCGATCCACGAAAACCCATATAGAATCGTGAAAGTCCACCTAGTGTCAGCTATGTGCACCTATGGGGGGGGGGAATAGGTGACGTGTAGCGCTTTTGCATAATTTACGAATGTACCTGCACAATAAAAATAAAAAGCACAGCACACAGAATACACAGGCAATTTATAGTGGTTCCCCGACTTGGGTACATCCACTTTCCCCCTTCGACCTATCTCCCAACAAGGGACGACTCGGTCTCTTCTCCAACAGGATTGAAATCCAATCCCTGCACTATCGGAAGGAACCCTTCCACACATGAGAGTCAACACTCCCACAAAACGGGTTGCACCCAACCCTTACAACACGGAACAATCGTTCCTTTACAACAAAAGTAAATATAGAATGTACACGAGATACAAACTTCGTTTGGAGACTTCGGTGTTCCTCTTCGTTCGACGACGTGTTCGTGAAGTCAACGAAGAGTCTACAACCTTGGTCTCTCTTGGAGAGAATCTCCCCGGAACCGGCGGCGGCAACACGAGCGGCGGCTAGCTTCGGGATCGGCGGCTATGATGATGAGCGGCTGCTGAACTTGGAGATCCAAACTTCGTAGCGAAGCTAGCTTGGTCTTCCAACGGTCACACGAGGATCGGTCGTCTCGATCGATTCGGACGGGGGAGTTTTTCCCGGTCAACAAATTGAGAGACAAGAGATCTCTGGATAGACACGTGAGACTCAAGCTTTGCTAAGCTTCTGTCGCCGGAGATCACGAAGGATTCCCGATTGTTGACGGCGACCAACTTGCCCGAGCGCGACGGCGGCGGCGGAGTGGAATCGCGATTTTAGGGATACGTCGCGGCTCGGTTTCTGATTCTCTGCCCTTTACTGTTCAAAATTCCCATGTATTTATACACCGTAGCTAACTCCAATATGACCGTTTGTGGGACCCACAATAGAAATCCCTAAATCCCGGTCCAGAAAATTGACAGCTGCAGAATCCGTTTCAGGAACATCCCGAGAAATCGCTAAGTGAAAATCGGCGAGAATCGCAGGTGATTCTCGACGAATCGGCGAGAATCACCAAGTGATTCTCGACGATTCGTCGAGAATCGCTAGTGATTCTCGCCGAATCACTTATTGATTCTCAGCGATTTTCACTTGGTATCCATGATCTGCTTTAACCACTGGTTCGGCGAGAATCACTAGTGATTCTCGCCGAATCTTACTTGGCACCGTTTTGAGGTAGCCAAAAGGGGTCGGCGAGAATCACTAATGATTCTCGTCGATTCGGCGAGAATCACTAGTGATTCTCTCCGAATCGGCGAGAATCACTTGGTGATTCTCGTCCAATTTTCCTTGGACGAATTTTCGTCTTCCACCCAGGAGCTGCTCCTTGACCCATCCATCCTTGTCTTCACTTGCATATGAACGGCCCTGTACTTGAAAGTAAGTGCACTCCAATAGAGAGAGTACACGTAGGCCAACACACTGATCTGCTCAACGAGGGATTACGTCTTGCAGACCCGTGTATATTGACCTACTGCACCCTGACATTGGTGTGCACTTAGCATGGAGGAGCTGCAAGTACAACTTAAGATGTTTCATCAAATACATTGTGAATTCATCTTAGCTTGACAGGTGGCTTCCTCAAATACAGGTAATTGTGGATACAATACCCAACAATCTCCCCCTATTTGACGAAGCCAAAACCCTACTAGCTAAGATGAATAACACCTATCAAATAATAAACATAGCATTCAGAAATTAAACATGCAGCACAAGAGAATATATGCAACCAGATCAGGACTTGAGTCATTCACAAATTCAAATATATATACCAATATATATATATACACATATAATCTCAGAATTGTTCATATGATAACAATAATCATTAAATATTCTTAAGACAAAGTGACAAGCTATAAGTTATTGACTATTTTTCCTTAGCTAAGTCACCCTTAGGATTTTGAGCCAAGTACTTCTTGCTTTGCCTCTCCATGTATTCTTTGGGCTTCGGGTAATACCTAGGAGGAGGAACTTTATCTGCATCCTTGTTGTTTCTGAAAAAGATGTTGCGTTTCGCTTCAAACGTTTTGTGCGTTTCCCACTCATACTGGCTATATACTTCGTTTCGATTGATATCTCCTCTTTCTTGCAGCCAGAAGGTGTCTAAGATGATGTTCCTTGAAACTGGACTCCATTTTTCGTTTCGTACGTCCTCCTCACTCATTCTCATCCTCTTTTCAGCTGGTGTCTCCTTGGAGGTCCCTTCCTGAGCTTTTCTCTTGGCCTTGGCTTTTGCTAGGGCCTCTTGATCAAACATGCTCCTCAGTTTAGCTTTGGAGAGAGCCCTAGCATCAGCTTCACTTATGGGAACATCTGCAGCACTTGCACTTATTCCCTCAGCGGCCATAGATGTCTCAGGAGGATGAATATCTACAGGATTTTCAGCCAAGGGGATGCCTAACTCCTGGTGGAGCATCCACCGGAAGCTTTCATAGACGTACTTGTTTGACTGTTCGAAGTTTAGGACCATGACTTCTCGGAGCTCAGCCATCTTAGCTAGATATTCCTTCTCCCCCTTTTTGGCTTCTACAGCGATGAAGTTGGCATAGGAATGTAGGGAGTCATCAATATGCTTCGTGGTCTTGGAGAATTCAGAGACCAAGGCCTGCTGATTGGCGTTAAGAGTGACCATATTACCTTCAAACTTTTGAATGTTGTTGGAGACAACATGTGCATTCTGATTTATGACGGCAAGAGTGTCGGTGTTCTTCTTCAATCCGGCCATAAGAAGGGTGACAGCTTCGCCGGCCGCGGTATACTTCTCTTTAAATTTCTTCTCCATCACGTCCAGTTTATGGTTGATTTCCACCATATTCTTGAGCATCAGATTTTCAGAAGTCTTAATCCTTTTCAGCAGTTTATTCTGAGCGTTAGCAAAGGAGTCTTTGAGTTCATTCACAATTCCCTGAATGACATTTACTGTGTGAGCGGCTAGCTCATCTCGTAATGGAAGAGTCGGAGGAACTTCTTGGCCTTGCTCTTCAGCAGACGCATCTGTAGAGCTGGATACAATCACAGTCTCTAATGGAGGAATGCTGGCGGCCTCTTTAGATGTTTCAGTCTCCCCCTCCACTAGTGCAGGCTTGTTAGATGGAGGTTCAACAGGATCCGGAGCCTCAAATACTTCATGTCCCTTGTGCCCTTCATCCTCTTCGTCATCATCCATGAACTCATCTTCGTCAGTAGCCTCTTCCAATTCTTTGTCAGCAGTCTCTTCCAATTCTTTGTCAGCAGGCTCCAATACAGTGTCACTTTCTTCTTGAATTTCGGCCACCGCATCCCTGGCCACCTGGGAGATGTCAGATACTACATCGGTATGCGAGGGTAGAGGCTCCCCCTCGATTCCTGCAGACAGGGTATCAGGAACTTCACTGGGGTTGACTGCTGGAGATACTCCCTGTTGCTCTTCCACTGCAGTCTGCCCAATACGCCTCTCCCATCGATCAAACACACTTGTGTCCATCTTCTTCAAGTAGTGGAGAGGGACACCTTTGCTCATGTCAAACTTGTCTCCATTTACCTGGTTTAGATATAGACTTAAGATGCGGCCAAAACTCGGAGTGCCCAAGGTGTCCTTGATCTTCTCGAACAGCAACTCCCCCCAGTTGAACCTCTTACGGCAGACAACAGCTATCAGGATCTTGAACATATCTCCTGAGATATGGTCATGAGAGCCCGGCTTGCAGATGAGCACCTTTCCAATAATGTCAGACAGGAGCTTCCCTTCTTCATTCATCTCTTTTCTATTTATTGACCGAGTTCCCCGTGGGAGACCGCAGAATATGAGAGTTCTGGTTTTGTCCTCGTCCTCCAGATAGTCCTCATGCTCCGAGCTAGAAAGCTGCAGGTAGCGAGTCAGCTTCCTGGCAGACAGCTTGACCTTTGCCCCAGCCACCTTGCTTTTGATTACGGAGTCGCCATTTCGGAGACTTGCGGTAGCGAAGAACTCCAGCACCGCTTTGTCCAGGATTTTGCAAGGGTGCTCCAGGACGAATGTTAGCCCAGCCTCTTCCAACATCAGAACGATGTTGCGGAATTCGTCCGAGGCGTGAGAGAACCCAGTCCGAACAAGCTCGCAACCAGAGACCAACCCAACAGTTGTCCTTGGAGCCATTGCAGATCTAGAGAGAGAAGCCCTCTCTAAGCGTTAATGAACATTCAAAAAGAAAGCGTCACTAGTGAGAGCGTCCAAGTACGGGTGAGGAAGAGGTTACCTAAAGGCTTACACGGAAGTGAGTTGGTGAGCTTCCTGCGAGAACTCTTCCTCGAGCGTCCTTTGGGAAGACCTTCGGTGGATAGGAGAGTTTCCTGCGGGGTTCGGCCTTGCTAGAACCTTGCGAGAACCTTCTCGATTTGACGATGGACCTTGGGAGAACCTTGCGGTCACAGAGACACTTCGCGATTCGACGAGAACCTTGCGAGAACTTACGGGAAGAAGATGGAGAGCCGGATTCGTGTAGCGATGAGCTTCCTGCAGGGTTCGGCGGAAATCAACGGGAGTTTGCGAAGGTGGTGCGACGAGCTTCCTGTGGGTCTCTGCGAGTCGGCGGGAGAGCTCTTGTGGGTTTCGGCAAGTCTGCGAGTTTCGGCGAGTCGGCGGAAGACCTCTTACGGGATATCTGCTGCGACGTGAGGCGGGATTCGTGTGGCTTGCTCCTTCGGCGGGATACTTAAGGAAGTTGAACGGTCGGCGAGCTCCTTCGGCGGGATTCGGCGGGATTCTTCGTATATAAAGGGTCGGCGGGATTTGTCTAAGTCGAAATTGAATGGTTTCTTAACTAGGAATTTTCACGTTAGGAAGCATTGCAGCATTTTCGAATTCTTCTGATGTCAAGTCAATATAAGAACGATAAATACTTATTTATTGTAGAGACAATCTATTTGGATTTGAGCGAGGCTTCTCCAAACACTTCTTGATGTCAATTGTGAGTTGTCGAGATTCACAATGACATATCTTCGTTAACTTTGTATTGATGTATAAGGGGTTGCATGTATCGAGTTAACCTATCCTCAGATGTGCATACATAGACTAATATACAAAGATGTATTTGTATATAAGGATATATATATATATATATATATATATATAGGTAATTGTCAATTGAAAACGACTCAAGTCTTGAAACTGATCATGAGTACCTGGGATTTTGAGAGTCATCGTTTTAGTCCCTCAGGTAGAACATATCAGAAGCTCAATGTGAGTATGCTCAAATTGATATCACATCTGTTATTGCAGACGATTGTTCCAATTTAGTCTTGAGCCACCTACTGTCTAGTTCCCATCATATTCACGGGAACCTAGACTACCCTGCAAGAAAGAATTACTTTACCTTAGGAACCCAAATCATATTGGGTCCTAGGTTCCTGTTAGCATAAGCACGCAACTGCCTTCCTTCAGAAAACCTGTCTGGAAGACTACCTCTGTCCCGAGAATGTGAATAAGCCCTTGCCGTGGGCACAGAGGGGTTATGCCAACAGTCGATAGCAAAGTGCCCCACTTTGCCGCAGCACCAACATGGGTGAATGTTGTATCGCCGTTTCCGACCTGATCTAGTGACTGATGTAGTCACGGTCCTAGGTCTAAACGGGATAGGGCATGATCTTGTCACAAACATTCCTCTTCCATCGTGACACGTGGAAGGGTGGAAAGAATGCATGTTATGAGCGTTATGAGGCCGGGAAGGTGGTGCCATTCTTTCAGGCATCTCCCTTACAGAGGCCCCATGGAACCTGACATCATGGCTTCTATCCTCTCTATCCCGTGTCCTCGAGTGGTGAGAAGTCTTCTGTGAGCTGGGACATGCAGATCCACACTGTGTTGAGGCAGTGGCAGTGAATACAAAGGGCTCAGAATGAGCCTTAGGTATTTCCTCATGGGTGGCCATGTCGGCCCTTGCACTATGGACGTTTCCACATGGGGACAAATCACCCTTGCAGTGACCACAACTATTCCTGTGGTCATACCTGAAGGCATGATGAGTTGCCTTCCTGCCTGGAGTGGGGGGTCGGAATACCGTTTCCCCATTTCTCCATGCCTGGATAATCCGGGAGATCCACCCGGTTTCTTGCTTTCTCTTTATAGCATCAACTTTGGAAAAGTTTGATACTATACGTTTCTCATTATCTAGACTACTCTCTAGAGCTGAGATCTTAGAGTCCTTGACCTTGTTGGACGCCAATTGGAGAACCAACAAGATCTTCAGTCGAGCAATCTCTCGAGCTTGCTCCTCAGCAAGTAGGTTGCTTTCCTGAAGGGCTCTCTTCAGGGAATCAGAATTTTCTGGAGGAGAGCAGTTTATGTCTTCAGAAAGGTCAAAAGATATAGGGCAGGATGAAAAAGTTACCTGCTCAGGTGTGTCATTGTCATTAGAATCAGTGACCATTGTTTCATCCTCGTCAGAGCTGCTTTCCTCACTGGTCTCGTCAGTCTCTGATACGGACACTGGAGCTCTGATGTTGTCCGAGTGATGCTTGCCTTCATCTTCAGAGGTGAGGACCCCCACATAGGCTTCCTCGTCTGGTTGACAACATATTCCAGCTTTCTCTGACTCCCCCATCAACTCTGAGATCATCACCCACATGGATTTAGCCGTCCTACATTTTTCCAATCTAGAGCGAGATGCTCCAGATCAGATATCCATAATAATTTGACGAATCCTCTCGTCCAAGTGAAATAGTGATAGTTCCGTCTCTGACATCTCAGCAATGCCCATGGGCACTTGGATCCCAGAGTCGGAGGTCTTCATGGGAATAAACGGACCCTCTTCCAGGATGAAGGATGCTCGAGGATCGATAGCATCAAGGTGAAATAACACTCTCATTCTCTAGATGGGATAATAATCCTTTGTGCATGCGGGGAGTTTGAGTGGCGGTATCTCATAATCCAGATCCATGCTTCTGACACTGGTGGCAGGATTCTGCTCAAGGTGTTAACCTTTTTGAAGAGCAACCTGGCTCTGATACCACTTGAAAGTCCACCTAGTGTCAGCTATGTGCACCTATGGGGGGGGGGGAATAGGTGACGTGTAGCGCTTTTGCAGAATTTACGAATGTACCTGCACAATAAAAATAAAAAGCACAGCACACAGAATACACAGGCAATTTATAGTGGTTCCCCGACTTGGGTACATCCACTTTCCCCCTTCGACCTATCTCCCAACAAGGGACGACTCGGTCTCTTCTCCAACAGGATTGAAATCCAATCCCTGCACTATCGGAAGGAACCCTTCCACACGTGAGAGTCAACACTCCCACAAAACGGGTTGCACCAAACCCTTACAACACGGAACAATCGTTCCTTTACAACAAAAGTAAATATAGAATGTACACGAGATACAAACTTCATTTGGAGACTTCGGTGTTCCTCTTCATTCGACGACGTGTTCGTGAAGTCAACGAAGAGTCTACAACCTTGGTCTCTCTTGGAGAGGATCTCCCCGGAACCGGCGGCGGCAACACGAGCGGCGGCTAGCTTCGGGATCGGCGGCTATAATGATGAGCGGCTGCTGAACTTGGAGATCCAAACTTCGTAGTGAAGCTAGCTTGGTCTTCCAATGGTCACACGAGGATCGGTCGTCTCGATCGATTCGGACGGGGGAGTTTTTCCCAGTCAACAAATCGAGAGACAAGAGATCTCTGGATAGACACGTGAGACTCAAGCTTTGCTAAGCTTCTATCGCCGGAGATCACGAAGGATTCCCGATTGTTGACGGCGACCAACTTGCCCGAGCGCGACGGCGGCGGCGGAGTGGAATCGCGATTTTAGGGTTACGTCGCGGCTCGGTTTCTGATTCTCTGCCCTTTACTGTTCAAAATACCCATGTATTTATACATCGTAGCTAACTCCAATATGACCGTTTGTGGGACCTACAATAGAAATCCCTAAATCCCGGTCCAGAAAATTGACAGCTGCAGAATCCGGTTCAGGAACATCCCGAGAAATCGCTAAGTGAAAATCGGCGAGAATCGCAGGTGATTCTCGACGAATCGGCGAGAATCACCAAGTGATTCTTGACGATTCGTCGAGAATCGCTAGTGATTCTCGCCGAATCACTTATTGATTCTCAGCGATTTTCACTTGGTATCCATGATCTGCTTAACCACTGGTTCGGCGAGAATCACTAGTGATTCTCGCCGAATCTTACTTGGCACCGTTTTGAGGTAGCCAGAAGGGGTCAGCGAGAATCACTAATGATTCTCGTCGATTCGGCGAGAATCACTAGTGATTCTCGCCGAATCGGCGAGAATCACTTGGTGATTCTCGTCGAATTTTCCTTGGACGAATTTTCGTCTTCCACCCAGGCGCTGCTCCTTGACCCATCCATGCTCCTTGTCTTCTCTTGCATATGAACGGCCCTGTACTTGAAAGTAAGTGCACTCCAATAGAGAGAGTACACGTAGGCCAACACACTGATCTGCTCAACGAGGGATTACGTCTTGCAGACCCGTGTATATTGACCTACTGCACCCTGACATTGGTGTGCACTTAGCATGGAGGAGCTGCAAGTACAACTTAAGATGTTTCATCAAATACATTGTGAATTCATCTTAGCTTGACAGGTGGCTTCCTCAAATCCAGGTAATTGTGGATACAATACCCAACAAATCGTTTCCAGCATGGGATCGCGGTAAGTCGTGGACAAAATCCATGGAAATCTCTTCAAATTTCCATTCTGGTATTGGTAGGGGCTGTAGCATACCTCCTGGGTTGTGACATTCAGGTTTAACCTTTTGACAGGTTTGGTACCGCGCCACAAAGTTAGCGACATCTCTTTTCATTCTGGGCCAATAAATGGTCCTACGTAAATCAGCATACATCTTAACCACACCAGGGTGAATAGAATACCTAGACTGGTGCGCTTCTCGAAGAATTTGATCCTGAATTCCTCCGGTGGAGGGGGTAAATATGTGGTGCCTGAACTGCAAGATTCCATTGTGTAGATTGTACTCCTCTTGCACTCCATCTTGTAGGGACTGGATGATTGAGACCACTTCCGGATAGACGTTCTGGGCCTCTCGTATTCAATCATGGATGTCTCACTATATCTCCATCCAATATAACTGGGACTGGTACTCTTCCGGATCTCTATGAGCGACGAGAGTAGTTTTCAAATCTAACAAAGACTGAAAAATTCTTTTGAGATCAGCCCCATCTAACTCTCGGTTATTGAGTGTTGTCGGCTCAAAGCGTCAGCAACTTTAATAGCCTTTTCGTGGTGATACTGGAGAGCGAAATCATAGTCACATAGAAATTTCAACCATCAGCATTGTCGAAGGTTTAACACCTTTTGAGTAAAGATGTGTTTGAGACTCTTATGGTCGGATAAGATCTCGCATCTTACTTCGTACAAGTAGTATTTCGAAATCTTTAGAACAAAGACGACAACACCCAACTCTAGATCGTGGGCTGTGTAATTCAACTCGTGCAACTTTAATTGGCGAGATGCGTAAGCCACCACCTTACCATGTTGCATCAAAAACACTCCCAATCCTTTTAGGGAGACATTACTATAGACCTAGAATCCTTCGGTTCCTAAAGGGATCGTAAGGATCGGGGCAGAAGTCAGTCGTTTCTTCAGTTCAACGAACGCATTCTCGCATTCTGGCATCCACTGAAAAGTAACATCCTTTCTTGTGTGGGTGGTGAGGGGCAACGCAATCTTGGAGAAACCTTCCACAAATTTCTTGTAGTATATGGTAAGACCAAGGAAACTTCGAATAACTATTGCTGTCTTGAGTGGCGGCCAGTTCTGCACCACTTGGATTTTGGCTTGATCTACTGCCACTCTATTCTTGTTGATGTTATGACCCAAAAATCCGACCTCTTCAAACCCGAACTCACACTTGCTGAACTTGGGGAAGAGAGAGTGTTCTCGAAGTTTAAGGAGCATCATCTGCAGGGGTCTAGAGTGGTCTACCCTGGTTTTTGAGTAGATCAATGTGTCATCGATGAAGACGATCATGAAATGATCTACTAATGGTTCAAATACCCTATTCATCAGATCCATAAAGGCAGAGGGGGAATTAGTGAGTCTGAATGGCATTAACATAAACTCATATAGGCCATAGAGAGTGCTAATGGTAGTTTTGGGGATATCTTCCTTCGGGACCCGAAGTTGATAATAGCCGGATCTTAGGTCTACCTTGGAGAACACGAATGCACCTTGCAGTTGGTCGAACAACTCATCAATCCTTGGAAGTGGATATGTATTCCATATTGTAATCTAATTTAGCTCCCTATAATCTATGTACAAGCGCAGTGTACCATCCTTCTTTTTCACAAAAAGTACAGGGTCTCCCTAGGGAAAGAAACTTGTGCGGGCAAATCCAGCATCTATCAATTCCTGGAGCTGTATCTTTAACTCGGCCAATTCCTTGTATAAGACCCCATTTGTTTTCTTACTATGCTACCGGGTCTTACGCTCAGAATCGTCGTATCTCAGTGACACATTCTCACTGGAAGGTCGACACTACGAAACGCCAACCCCGCCGGCACAATAGAATCACCAAAGATGCGGAAGCTTATAAAAGAAGACAGTAAATGCCAAGTCCATAAAACATATCATATATAAATATATAGCATGAATCACAGCATGTCCCAGAAATAAAACGAGTATCAACAAAAGGAGACGAGCAGAAAGGTAAACGGGCTTATGCCCAGTATATTTGAATCCTCACTACAAGGTCACTCGCGGAAGCTAATAAAACTAAACACTCACAGAACCAGAAGCGAGTGCTCCTGAGCTAGACTGGCCCACCTCTATGTGCACCGTGCCCTGCTGGGGTTGCCTCTCCGGCTACTGCCTGTCTCCCATCTGGAGCCCCTGTAAAGAAATATGCTCCAGGGACCGTTAGTCATAAGACTAAGCCAACTATCATCCCCACCTCCCCCCGGGACTCCTAGGCACCGTGCGGGAAGAAGGATAGGGAACCTAAACTAGCAGTGATATCATAGAGTTATAAAGGTGTACAACAGTAATATGATAATACTAAAGTAAGGCAGTAAGTAAGAACAGTAAGAGATCAAACTATATTGAAGAATAACCTTAATTTATATGAATGCTCATACAAACTTATAAGTTAAGGGGTCTTTTGCAAGGCTTCCATCGTATAGGCTATCCCATACTAGGTTATACGATGGGGTGTCATGTTTTATGCAAGTATGAGTGTACTGAAATGTTATGTAGATGAAATTCTATTTTCACACAAGTGCAACTAACACACACGACTCCATGCGCACAGACCTTTAGTTCCCCCATTTTGGAGTTAGCTAAACTGTCAAGTACCTCGCGTTGTGGCAAACGGAGGTAGTAGGTCGTGCCACCCCACTACTACTCCGACATTCATGCCACCCAACCTAGACCTTTGTACACCTCAACGTGAAGGACACACCACAGATCCTCTGCATACCTTGCTGGCAAAACCACCAGTCTTTCTTTGGGTAAGCTTGAACCACACTCGCCGAGTCAATATACCGACGCCGGCGTGAACGACAGTCAAGTAACAAAGACCCACCACCTTATATTATGTACATGCAAACAAGAAATTCTGAGCCATAGTCTCCCCAGACTAACTCGTCCGTCAAACCACCTACTGAGCCATCGGCTCGCCGGGCTATCCTGCCCACAACTAAAACCATCGAGCAAACTGCTTGTTGGAAACCTACCTATGTTTAGGCTTGATTTGGGCTAGGTTCATTATTAGGATTATTAGATGACCCAACATGTATAGTATAGGGTGGTATTTATCAGGGTCAAGGTCAGTCAACAACCAAGATTGATTGGTTCTCACCTTCAGAAGACTTAGGGAAAGAAGATCTCTAGAGAAAAGCAGTTTTTTAAGAAATAGAAATTCGTTCGAATATTAGCTGAATAGAGTCGACCTTCGTCGATCTCAGATCGATGAACTCAGATTTCTTCTCTGAGTTGAGTTCGACGAAAGCCTAGCTGAGATCGACAAACTCCGATCTCACCTCAGTAGTTCAGCTCGACGAAAGACCTTCTCTGTTCGACAAACTTGGAGCTCAGTTTGGCAAGTTAATTTTCTAGTAAATGATCTTGGAGCTCAGCTCGACGAAGGAGAGGTTTCAGTTCGACGAATTTGGATACCAGGTCGACGAGAATTTGATGAGTTCGACTAATTTCTTCCAGTCTCAGTTTGATAAATTTGGATCTCAGGTCGACGAGAATTTGCTGAGTTCGACTAATTTCTCTCAGGTTCAGTTCGACTATTTCTTTGATTGATTTCAGTTCAACTAAGGCAAATGATTTTCAAATTATATTATAATATGTTTGTAATGCTCTGATAATTAATGCACAATATTATTATGAATATAGTTGTTCCATGACATCATTAATTATGGTCTTCACAGAGTTATTACTTGGCTTATTTTATTGGGACAGTTGGGAAAACTCATTAAAGACAAATTTCAGCCGTTCAACTCCCAGAATTTCTGCAGTCAGTCAAGGAAAGGAATTCAAAATTCAAAGGCTGAAATCTGCATGGAATATATATAAGGATTATTTATTAAAAGATAGAAGAAAGTCAGTTAGCTGTGACGAAAAATAATTTTTTACAGAAAACTGAAAGAAGAATAGCTCTTATACAACTCAAGTTCTTCATCAGTTTTTGCTTCAGAGCTTTCAAAATACAATCCATCAACATCTGTCTAAAAGCTTCCTGAAGATCAACAAGCAATCTGAAGGCCTACACCCTCAGCAAAGCTTCCATTCTCCTGGACTATTCTACATCTCAAGGGGAGCTTTGACAACAACAACAATCTACTAGTCTTCTCAGAACATTGAGAAAGAGAAGACAATATCAATTTTATTTTCTCACTGTGTACAGGGTTTTAACTCCCTTCAAAAGTTATCAATTTGGTTGTTAAGTCTCCTGATCAAAAGACTTAGTTTGGTTTTTGGGTACCTGATCAAAAGCTCAAAGGGTTGCTAGATCTCCCTTAGATAATGGATCTTATGATGACATGGCACCTGAGCTAAGTCCTGTGGTGGCAGGGCAACTGATCAAAAACTTGTAGTGGATTCCTACCAGGGTGGTAGAAGAGTAGATGTACCCAGGTTTATTGGGGAACTACTATAAATTTCCTTGTGTCGTCTAGTTGTGCTCTATTCTTTATTTTGTTGTGTTGTGATATATATTTCCTTTTTCTTATATATATATATCATATATTTTTAATCCGCTGTGTAAAAATAACTCAAAGTTTTTAAAACACTCTATCCACCTCCCCCCTAGAGTAAAAATAAGATCTA
This sequence comes from Platanthera guangdongensis, assembly GCA_039583875.1. Lineage (NCBI taxonomy): Eukaryota > Viridiplantae > Streptophyta > Magnoliopsida > Asparagales > Orchidaceae > Platanthera > Platanthera guangdongensis. The sequence continues at coordinate 63,721,056 of CM077154.1, forward strand.
TCTCACACTTTCAATTGGTATCAGAGGGTAAGGTTAATTGGTTGTACAGGCTAACACCTGAACCAAAAGATCTTTAATAGATCTCATTTACTATAGTGTCTTTTTATATTATAGTACAAAATAAGGAGTACTCAAGCACCAAACCTCCAGTGTGCAATCTTAACAAGTTTTCACTTTGTAAGGAAACGATTAGACTATATATGAATTCAATTGATGAAGACATTTATAATTCTATCTTGATAGGTCTCCCACAACCAGTGGAAACTATAAGCACAAGTGTAGTTCCACCACCTGAGTGGACGGATGCTCCTAGGAAAGCTAATGTTGCTGATGTCAAGGCCATGAACATTCTAGATCAAATTATGTCTGACAGCGTATTCCAGAAAGTGGTTGAATGCATATCAGCAAAATCCATTTGGGATTCCCTCAACCATATAGTAGCAGGATTTGCTGATGAAAGGAAAGATAGGAGATCCCTTCTCATTTCACAATATGAAAATTTTAAGAAGGAAGAGTCAGAGTCAGTTGTAGATATGTACAACAGACTCAGCCTGATTATCAATGAGCTGAAGAACTTGGAAAAGAACATCTCATTAACTGAAATTAATGATAAGATTCTTATGTTCTTCCCCAGCACATGGGATTCTAGGATCTAGCCAATCAAGGAGGCCAGAAGCCTAAATGATATTTCTACTGAGTCATTATTAGGCAAGCTCAAGTCTTATAAGCAGCTTATCAAAACCAAGGAAGCAGCTGAACAAAAAACTTCTACCTCAGGAAGGAAGGTGCAAAGCATTGCCTTCAAGGTATCCGAGGAATCAGAAGCACTATCTGCCAGTGAAGAGCTAATGAGTCTATTAGTTGAAAGATTCTACAAAATGGCTAAGAAGAACTTCAAGAGAAGGTCAACCAGAAATGAGTACAATCCAAGATATGACAAGACTCCTACTAAGGAAATTGTTTGCTATGGATGCAGGAAGTTAGGACACACTCTCCTAGAATGTCCAGAGGCTCAAAAGAAGGATAAGAGAAAAGAGAAAGAGTCTAAGAAGCACTCCAACAATCCCTCCTCCAACAAATACAAGAAGAAGAAGGAGAAGGGATTTGTGGCTGAGACCTGGAGTGACTCAGAAGAAGAAACTTCATCCAGTTCTAGTGAGGATGAAGAAGAGGCAAAAACCAGAGAGATCTGCTTGATGGCAATTGATGCATCATGCAGCCACTCAAAAGCTGAAGAATCAGCAGCAGAATCTGAATGAGAAGAGGAGCAGGTAATAGCTTCTTTTGATTTCTCTTTTGATTAATTTAAAACTTAATTCAAACTCCTATGCAATGATTTAATTAAATATGAGAAGGAAATAAAACTTCTCAGAGAAAAATAAATTGAATATGACAATTTTTTTTCTGAAAACATCAAACTGAAAGATGAATTAGACTTAGCTTCTGAATAAATTATTTCATTAAAAACTAAATTAAATGAGGCTAAAGAATTTGAAGAATCCCTTAATGGGAGAAGCATAAAATTGATGAATATCACAATCACAGTCAATGTCAGGCTTAATGGCAAACTGGGCTTGGGAGCTTCAGCAAGTCATCCTCCTCTTCTTAAGAAAAACATTCTTTCTACCCCTATTAAATTTGTTTCTACTAAAGGCAAAGAAAAAGTAGAAGTTAATAATAAAGAAACAGAAATCTTATCTAAAACTCAACCTAAACAAAAGAAAAGAAAAAAGAAAATTTCAATAAAAACAATGCTCAACATTTCTCGTCGAACCAAGATCGACGAAATGTATATGGTTCGTCAAACTCAGATCGACGAACTATGAACGTGGATTTTTTATATAACTATTCTTCTAACTGTGATCGACGAAATCAATATGGTTCGTCGAACCGCGATTGACGAAATTGGGGCGCAGAAAATGAATATTTCCATTCTCTGAGCGGAGTTCGACGAACTCATCCCTATTCGTCGAACGCAGATCGACGAACTTACTGCAATTCGTCATACCCAGAAAATTATAATAGAAACCTAAATTCCTTTAGAAATTTTAATCAACCTAGATCTTTTATTAATCCCTTTACCCAGTGGATAATTCCACCTAGAAGATTTCACCCCTTAGGATATAAAGAGCAACCAAAATATTCTTTCATTTCCAGTTATAAATTTGAGAAGAATCAAGGACCCAAGGTAACCTGGGTTAAGAACACCTAATCTATTTTCATGCAGGTGATGGACTATCCTACCATAGAGCAAAAGTGGTACTTGGATAGTGGGTGTTCAAAATATATGACAGGCAGCAAGAGAAATCTAACTGATTACAAGTCAAAGCTTGGACCAAAGGTGATCTTTGCAGACTCCAACTGTAGGCAAACAAATGGATATGGGAATGTCAATGTTGGAGCTATCACCTTTAGGAGGGTAGCATGTGTGAGTGGTCTCAAGCATAACCTGATTTTCATAAGCCAGTTATGTGATAAAAGTTATCAGGTATCATTTAATCAATCTTGTTGTACTATTACTTCTGAAAAAACAAAATTGTTTTAAATGAAATTAGAGAAGGAAATATTTATGTAGTAAATTTTAATTCAGCTAGTACAGAAAATTTTCTATTTAATCAGATTAGTAATACTAATGATTTATGGCATAAAAGAATTGGACATGTAAATTTAATAAATATTGTTAAACTATCTAGGGACAACCTTATTAGAGGATTGCCTTCTGGTCCCTACAAGATGGAAAATCTCTGTAGGGCTTGCCAATTATGCAAGAAAACTAAAAATAGTTTTAAATCAATTAATAAGAGTGATTCACCCAGAATTTTGTATTTGCTACACATGGAACTTTTTGGACTCATTGCTGTACAAAGTTTGGGAGGGAAATCGTACATTCTAGTTATTATAGATGACTTCTCTAGATTCTCTTGGGTGTTCTTTCTAAGAAACAAGTCAGATAACTTTAAAGTTCTTACATACTTTTTAGGAGCATAAAGATTGAATACTCTACTCCAGTTGTATTGATCAGAAGTGATCATGGTACTGAGTTTGAATCTCTTCTTATGCTAGAATTCTGTGAGAATGAAGGTATTAGACATTGCTTCTCTGCTCCTAGAACTCCTCAACAAACTAGGGTAGCAGAAAGGAAAAATAGAACCCTCATTGAAGCTGCAGGGACATTGCTTGCAGATGCTTACTTGCCCCTATCCTTTTGGGTAGAGGCTGTAGGCACAACAAATTATGTTCTGAATAAAAGTTTAATACATAAACTTAAGGGTAAGACTCACTATGAATTGCTTAAAGGAAAGCAACCTAAAATAGATTATTTTAGAGTATTTGGTTGTAGATGTTATATTCATAATAATAACAAGATACATCTTAGAAAGTTTAAAGCCAAAGCTGCAGAGGGAATGTTTCTTGGATATTCCCAACTCAGCAAGGCTTATAGGGTATTTAACAAATCAACCTTAAAAATGGATGAGTTTGTACATATAACTTTTGATGAAGCTAATCTGTGTTACAAAGAGAAGGATTCTTCTACCATAGATACATTGCAGGTACCATTTCTGTGTGAGAAATTGGATGACTTAAACCTCACCCAAGAGGTTACATTGCATCTTTCTTCTCAGATTGATGAAGAGAGTGAAGAAGAAATTATTGTAATAGTTAAACAAATAACGGCTAACATAATTCCACAAGAGGAATTAATTCCCAAAGCTGTTGATAAACCAACTCCTCATACTGATCATGTCACACTTAAGATCATCCCATATCTCAAGTGATTGGAGACATATCAGTTGGTGTGCAAACAAGACATCAACTCAACCAAGATTTGATGCATGCTTGCTTCATATCTCAGATTGAACCTCGATCCATAAAAGATGCAGAGCAAGATACCCACTGGATTATTGTAATGGAAGAGGAGCTCAATCAATTTGAGAGATGCAGAGTTTGGGATTTGGTTGCAAGACCCAAAGACTACCCAGTCATTGGAACTAAATGGGTTTTCAGGAACAAGTTGGATGTTCAAGGATCAGTTGTAAGGAACAAAGCAAGATTGGTATCTCAAGGCTATTCACAAGAGGAAGGAATTGATTATGACCAGACCTTTTCCCATGTTGCAAGGCTGGAGGCTATCAGAATATTTCTTGCTTATGCAACACATAAGAAATTCAAAGTCTACCAAATGAATGTCAAAAGTGCATTCCTTAATGGTGAACTCAAAGAGAAAGTCTATGTGGAGCAACCACCAGGTCTTATCTCTTCAACTCATCCCTCTTTTGTTTTTAAGTTGCATAAAGCTCTCTTTGGTTTAAAGCAAGCTCCAAGAGCTTAGTATGAGACCCTAGCTAGCTTTCTCTTAGAGCATAAGTTCACTAGGGGCATTGTAGATATGACTTTGTTTATTAGGGATCATCAAAATAAAATTTTGATAGTACAAATATATGTAGATGACATCATATTTGGCTCTACTAATTCCAAACTATGCAAAATGTTTTCTGACATGATGCATTCCAAGTTTGAAATGAGTAGCATAGGTGAGCTTTCCTTCTTCCTTAGTATTCAAGTGAAGTAATCCCCTGATGGAATTTTCATCTCCCAATCTAAATATATTAAGGAGCTAATTAAGAGATTTGGGATGTCTGATGCCTTAACTATGAAAACACCCATGGCTTCCAATGCTGTGATTGATTCTATTAAACAGGGCAACCCAGTTGATAAGGAAAACATATAGTGTTATTGTGGGGTTCTTGTTGTATCTCATAGCTAGTGTGGCAGATATAATATTTGATGCATGTCTTTGTGCTAGGTTCCAAGTGAACCCTAAAGAATCTCATCTTATTTTACTTAAAATAATTTTGAGATATATAAAAGGCTGTCCAAATCTAGGACTCTAGTATCCATCTGAGTCAGAATTTGAATTAACTGGATTCTCAGATGCTGACTTTGCCGGATGTAGAGTTGATAGGAAAAGCATATCAGGAACATGTCTGTTCCTTGGTGATAGCCTTGTGTCTTGGTATTGTAAGAAATAGACATCTGTGTCAACTTCAACTGCTGAAGTTGAATATATAGCAGCAGGTAGTTGTTGTTCATAAATTTTGTGGATTCAAAACCAACTCCTAGATTTTGGTTTCAATCTAAATAATTCAACTATATTTTGTGATAGTAGCAGTGCAATTTCAATTGCACAAAATTCAATGCATCATAGTAGGACCAAGCATATAGAAATTAGACATCATTTCATTAGAGATTGTGTGGACAGAAATAAAATTAACCTTGTCTTTATCTCTACTGATTTACAAAAAGCAGACATCTTCACCAAGCCTTTAGATGTGAAGAAACATCTGTTTTTCCTAAATCAGCTAGGCATGATAAATGGGATAGGCATAATTTATTTTTTATTCTGAGTTCAACGATTAGGACACAGTTCGTCGAACGGAGATCGACGATCTATGAACTCTTTGTGAAGAGTTCATCGAACAGAGATCGACAAACTTTTCTTTGTGAAACTATTCATCGAACGAAGATCGACGAATTTATTTCAGAAAATATTTCGTCGCAAGGAGAATGATGATATGTTTTATCTTCTTCCAGCTTTGATCGACGATCTTATTTTCTATTTTGATAATCTCGTCGAACTGAGCTCAGAGTTTGTGTTTCTCGTTGGATGAAATTCGACTTTTCACCTTCTGAAAACTTATATCTAAGTTTTCATCGAACTCAATCCCGCGCTTTCTTGTTCTCTTGCACTTGATCTTTCTCTCATTTTTGCAGGAAAATAATGGCGATCTCCGCGGCGGTACTCTCTAACATGAAGTTCGATGAAGGTTTTGATATAGACATTGATTCATTCGCTCACTTTGATCAAATCTTCACTGATATTCTGAGATTATTTAAGTAGCAGCCACTAAGGAAGTTTATGATGACTCGCATCAAGCTTCCAGTCACAGAGATTAAATAATTTGTCTATACATCCTCCTCACCAGATACAACAACCCACATCGGCACAATATCTGGAGAACAGGTTCCCCTGACGCCTGTAATTTTATCTGAACTTTTTGATCTTGTTAATGGAAATGATGATATAGAGATGCATAGTTCTGAGTATAATGATATTTTGATTAAGATGGGTCACTCCGAAGGAAACCCTAGTAAGCTGTTGAAGAAAAACTTGTCAGCGGAGTACAAGTTTTTGGCTGACATAGTTGGGAAAGTAATCTTGGGTAAACATACTGCCCACGATTACATTACAAGGCATCCGTTTATATTGATGAGCGCCTTGGTGAACAAAAAGTCAGTGAACTGGGGTTGTATCTTGTTTGATTTCATCAAGAAGAAGAACACCAAGAAGGATGTTTGTTATGAGAGGATTCTGGGTTTATTTCTACAAGCCAGATGCCCACAGCTGTTGGTCTCTCAGACCATCTTCATAAATGATTCCAAGAGGCGACCTCAGCCCTCTTTGGCAAGTGGGAGAGAGTAATCTCAAAGCCCTCCAGAGTCTCTTCCTCCAGAGTTTTAGAGGTCACATGGATAAGTGATGTCACTCCTCCAAACCCTGCAGAAGTTCTTGCTTCTCCTCCACCACCATCTTCTAGACTACTTTCACCTCCTCCACAACAACAAGAATTTACCATTATTACTGAAGAAACCCCATCCACTGTATTCCCTCTAGCTTCACACATACCATCTCTGCCTCGTCCATCTCCTCTACCACACCACCCAGATACTATCCCATCCACCTCTACAATTCCAACACAAACATCTCCAACCTTCAGTTTGACATCATCATCTCCATCTCCATCTCCAAACCTCTATCCACATCATTCCCCCATCCAGGAAGAAATCCCTACTGAAATACCAACAGTCATTCCACCAACATTCCCATCATTCCAACATACATGCTTCCCTCAAGACTTCTCAGTCTGTTCCAACTGTGGACACCAATACACCTATACCTCATCTACTCCTGAACCCCTCTATCTAAATTTCTCTAAAATTGCAACTGATCTTCTCAAATTCATCACTCCTTCTCTGAATAAGCTAATAGAGGAAGCTGTTGCCCCTCTTATTTCTGTCATTGCAGATCTCTCTTCCAAAATTGCCTCTTCCTCTTCTGTCCCTTCTTCTAGGGGTCTGGGTTTAGGTGTCTCTGAAACTAGGCAGGGGTAGATGTCCAATGAAGAAGATCCTCTAGCAGCAGCAACTTCAACAGCAACAGCAGTAATTATAGCAATAGAAATAATCGAAATTCTTGATGATGACACTGATATGACTTGCTTTGAAGAAGAATCAGTTCATGTAGTAATAAATATTGTTGGTGATTTTATTCTTAATCCCACAGTTGACTTCTATTCTTTACTTCATTCCTTTGATATAGTTTATAGTTGCACTTTATCAGTTTTTGATATAGTTGATACAGTTTCTGATTACTCTAAAGCAAAAGTCAGTTACACATCACCTATATGTCCTCAAGTATTGGAACAACTTAGGACAAGTTTTGTAGTTAAAGAGAACATTATAGAGCAAATAATCACTCCAGAGCCAAAGGCTTTTTCACCTCCAACATTTGGCTGGGCTGAGTTCCCCATGCCAGATCTTGATGAAATTATGTTTCAAGATATGGAAGCAGAAAGTGATAATATTCAGGCTCAAGATATTACAGATATTGCATTTAAAGAGCCAGAAGTTCAAGCACAGCCTCAAGCTGAAGCCATACAGCCACAGGTTCATTCAAAACTTTCTGAGGAAATGCTCAAACAAATCAATGCTCTGTATGATAACCCTGCAGATGAATTTGATGATGATGATGATGATGAATCTGATGAGTCAGATAACTCCAGTTCCAAGAAAATGAAGTTTAAGAAGAGAAAGGCCCCAATAAAGGCTGCACCAAAACCAAACCCTACTGCTGACACTGCCTACTATATTCTGCACAACATTACTCTCACTCCAAACACTCCTCACTAGATGAGGTATTCTAAGAATGAGATGAAAGCTAGGAAGAAGAGCAGGAGATACTCTCCACCACCACAGCATAGGAGAGGTCCTCCTCCTCCTCCTCCTGCAGCTAGATCAGCAGGCAACATTCCTCAAGTACAAAAGTCTACTACTTCCTATCAATCCAGACCATCTTACAGCAGTAACAAATAGCAGCACAGTTCTCAAAGTAGTAAACAACAATACAAGAAGCAAAGAAGTCAACAGCAGAAATCAGAAGAAAATCAGAAAGAAGATTCCAGTCCAGAGAGACCTCCCTCTCCAACATATGATCCTGAAATGGATCCTAATTCCAGAATGGATAGATTCAAGGAAATTATAGTTCTTTCACATATCAAAAAAGCCAAGGAAGAAGGCAAAGATACTTCTCAACATTCAACTATGTTTTCTTACATAAAGAAAGAATTGGATAAATATCAGATACAAAAACTTTTCAATGTTGATTCTTATATGACTTTACATCCTGAAGCAGTTGTACCAAGAGCTGCTTCTATGAAAGTTCTTGGAGCAGAAGACATGAAGATGACTATAAGAGAAGCAGTTGATCCCAAGAGAGTGATAATCTTCACTAAACCATCTTCTAAAACTTCACAGGAAGCTACAAATAAAGTTTGACAGATTTTCCACTTTTGTTTTTTAACTTAATTATTATTTACTGTAAATATTTCACAAGTCACCTTATTTATATATCTGCTAAAGCATTATAATTCTGCCAGATATTATTTTATGCTTTGCGATTTTTTCTTTTATGTTGTTCATAGTGACCTCATCCGAATAGAGGGAGATTGTTGGAACATGTAACGCCCCGAAACTCAAAAGAGCGATGGGAGGCGTTTTGAGCCAAGTTTGGAATTTGGCAGGGGGCACACGGCCTGGGACACGGGCATGTCCCAGGGCGTGTCGAGCTTGGGTCGATGACCTGGCCGTGTGGACGATGAAATTTGGACTCGACGATCGTCGAGCAGTGAACACGGCGTAGGACACGGGCGTGTTATAGGCCGTGTGTGTGTCGGGTGGTTGGCCGATTTTATTCACAGGTGAAACACGGCCTGGAAGCCGAGGCGTGTTCATTGGTGACACGGTCGTGTCAAATGGGACGGGCATGTCCAATACCCGTGTGTGTCTCGGGTCGTTGCTGGCCTATGACGATGGAGGAACACGGCCGGGAACACGGTCGTGTACTGGATGACACGGGCATGTCAGGTCAAACACGGGGGTGTCGGGTGCCTGTATAATTTTCGAGACGCGTCGATTTCGATGGCGAATCGGGGACACGGACCTGGACATGGGCGTGTCAAAGGCCGTGTTCGGCCTAGATTTTGCATTTCAGGCCCGAATCTTGGCCGTTCGTTTCTTTACTTTGGGATCCGACGGCTGCGACTGTTCCTGATGGGATATACCCGGGATTAGACTTGGAAAACCATCATTTCACTTGGGTATTCTCTTTCTAAAGCCTAGAGAGAGGGGAGAGCAAAAGAGGAAGAAGAAGCTTAGATCCGGTCACCGGCGGAGCTTCGGAGGACCAAATCGCAAATCAACGTCAGATCTACAGAGACAAGGAGAGTGCAGTGCTTTTCATTTGCTTACATTTCCATGGTGCCATGGAAAAATGCTACGGTAACGATTCTCTACTTGAGCATGTGAAGCTCTACTTCTTTTGCATAGGGAAGCCCGCTCTCGCGAGTTTGCGGTGAGTTTGAGGCGTTCCTTCGGGTAGACATGAATAGTCCCCGTTATGTACATGTAGAGTCCATCTTCGAGAACGGACATAGGCATGATGTGTGATTCCTACCCGGACAAGCTGGTCTGGATCGGTGATGTTGCATTGCATAAATGGCCGGAGAGGACTCCGTGCGGATGTTTGTTTTTCGGGTTTTCTACGCGGTAGATTGCAATAAGGAGTCTTGGGGATTAACTCTAAGGTACACCCGGAAACCTGGGCGGACATGTGATTCTGCCATCTTGTGGGCCTGGGAGCCAACTTGAACATAACTGGGTTATGTGATGTATGTAGACGATTTGGGACTCGGGAAAGTTTGACCCGCACATATGTTTTAAATTAACATTGCGGTGTGAGCAATGGGTTAGGCGGAACCGTACCCGCTATATGTCGTTCGGTTAAAGAGATCTAAAGTTACTTGACACTTACCGTTGGCATAGATAGAGGGTCTTAGCAGTGGCCAGAAAGACCAAATGCTCACGAGATATTACCGTCCAAGGGGCGGTGGTGAGTCGGCGGACTTTGACCATGATCACCGAGAATGTGCCCTGAGAGCACGGGGTGTGTGGCCGTGAGTGCCTACGCCTGTGTTGTTGTGTTGTTTACACTATACTGTTGGATTATGCTAACAAAGTGCAGGGAAGGAGCATCGCCGCCCCGAGTTGGGGGCGGAATCGTTATAATTTGGTCAGCATAGCTGACCGTTGCTTTTGTTTGCCACCGTGTGGTGGATTGTTGCTTACAGGTGCTGCGGAGTCAAGTGTTAAATAGTGGGCTAAAGCCCATGTTGCTGAGCCGGCCCTCGAAGGCCTAATTTTGAGTGTTTTTTGTTATTCATGTATGGCCTTCCTGCGTGCCGAGGTTTGGAAAGCATTGATATTCAAGCAAACTATTGTAAGGCCTTAAGGTCAGTACTTGTGTATTTGTACGATCATTCGTGTTGACTTTGTAGTGGACATTCATGCTAGTCACTGGGTTCTTTTATTTGCAACTATTAAAATTGCTTCCGCTAGAATGACTCTGTGTAGGATGTTGTTTATTACTTGGATGGTTTTCATTGAATAACCACCCGGTCTGTCTGTGGTATATGGCGTCGGGCCCCGGCCGGACGTACTGCTATATGTTATGTGATGGATAGGGGGTGTTACAATTTGATATCAGACTCCTAGTTTCGTTCGGGCTTAAAATGAATTCGTGGACGAATTCTTTTTTAAGGGGTGGTGCGCACATGTGTGTACGTTATCGTTATAACATCAAAAGAACCCATGAATGTCCATTTAGGAATGAAAATACACGTGTTTGAGGAACATGCGTGTTCCTATAATTGCGTTTTGCAATTTTGCTTGGTCACTTAACGGTGTTTTTTACAACTATAGGTGACCAAAAGCGGTGCTGGACCGCCAGAAAGCCCGGTTTCTGAGGAGTATAGTGCACCCAGTGAGGTGTTTGAGACCCCTCCTTCGTCTGAAATAGTAAGAAGGATCGTTGAAGCGGTGTTCGTTGTGACTAATGCACAGCATGGAAGAAATGTACAACCCTGTGCCCATGTTGGGACTTCAACGCCGGGTGGCGTGATGGAGCAGATGATATTTGGTAGATCATCAGGCCAGCAGCTGAACATGCGTTTAGTGCAGGGAGTGCACTCAGTTGACGAATATTTGCAAGAATTTCTTATAATAAGCCGCTACCCATGCTTTGAGTTGGAAAATGAGCAGGCTATAGTCGGTAGATTTTATAATGGTCTGCGTGGAGAGCTGCGAATCCTACTGCTAGGACCAAAATTACGGGGATTCCGAGCCTTGGTGGAGTCGGCTAGATCTTTGGAAGTAGACTTGAGGAAGAGTCACCCGATGCCAATGACCATGGTATCAAACTATGCAAGCCCCATAAGAGCTACATCCAGCAGAATGCTGGAGAAGGGGGCTACAACATCGACTAGCAAAGCTACTTACACTTGTCATACTTGTGGAAGGAAAGGGCACTTTGCCTGAGAGTGTCAGAATGGTGCTCAGAAGACTAAGAAATCTATGTCAGGAGCAGTTGAGGTCTTTAATGCAAAGGAAACGGAGTTCAAAATGCCGAACACCTCAAAGTCTGGATATCGTAGGTGGTATAAGAAGTCTACGACTTTGGGTCTAGCCCCTCCTTTCGTTGCTTCGGGGGAAACTACAGGCCAAACCCCGGACGTATGTTACAACTGTGGGGAGCTGGGGCATTATGCATGTGGGTGCCTAAAGTCCGAGAGGAAGCACCCCGTCGTGAGGACAGGTATGGTTTAAAGTTATAGCAGTTTAGCCTTAAATACTTGTCGCCCTTGTGCATGTTAGCTTAGAACTACTTGTGTTAAGCTTTGTTCTGATTTTCATTTATCCGGTGAGAGCACCGTTCGTTTAGGGAGCTTCGCATTCCTTTATTTAGGAATTATATTGTGCGTCGGAATACCTCCTTCGATGGTAAGAGACCAATTGGATGCGTTATGGTCCAATGGTGCTCAATGCGCGCGGGTAGAAACTGTTGCGCTTAAGTATGGATTGGCAGTCAAGAGTTTGATTTACAAACGTCATTACTATCGCTAGTGGAGTTCGACGTGGTCTTTGGTATGGACTGGCTCTCGGATCAGCAAGCATGCATCGATCGCAATCGTAAAGGGGGTCAAGTCAGGAACAAGTCATGAGACGACTTTTACGGGCTTGAAAGGGGTCGAGCAAGAGGTTGAAGTCTGCTCTTCAGGTGGTGAAGGCGGTTCGTGCTGGAACAGAGCTGTCCTTTACGCTACTGGAGGTTGCAAAGCAAAATCCTACGTTGGATAGTATTTCAGTGGTATCGGAGTACCCCTGATGTGTTCCCTGGTGATCTTCCTAGAACCCCGCCGCAGCGGGAGATAGATTTCACGATTGAGCTGGTGCCAGGTGCGAAGCCTGTGTCACGATCTCCGTATCGGCTAGCGCCTAAGGAAATGGAGGAGCTGAAGGTGCAACTTCAGGAGTTGTTGGAGCAAGGTTACGTGCGTCCAAGTTCTTCGCCTTGGAGCGCACCGGTCCTCTTTGTTAAGAAGAAGGATGGAAGCTTGAGACTATGTATAGATTATCAGGAGCTAAACAAGCTAACGGAAAAGAATAAGTACCCGATCCTAAGGATTGATGATCTCTTTGATCAGTTAGTCGGGTCGACGGTGTACTTAAAGTTTTACCTCAAATCCGGCTATTATCAGCTGAGAATAAGAGAGAGTGATATCCCTAAGACAGCGTTTAGTACGAGATACGGGCATTACGAGTTTACGGTCATGCCGTTTGGGCTGACCAATGCACCGTCGGTGTTCATGGACCATTCTGTGATCGTTTTCATCAACGATATTTTGGTGTACTTGCAGAGTGAGGAGGATTACTTCAGGCACCAACATTTGGTTTTGGAGACGTTGACGAGGAATCAGTTGTATGCCAAGTTCTCTAAATGGGAGTTTTGGTTGTCCTCAGTGGCATTCCTCGGTCATATAGTGAATGGATAGGGTATTGTAGTGGATCCGGCGAAGATTGTTGCGATACGAGAGTGGCCTGTGCTTTCTACGGTCGCGGAAGTCCGGAGCTTTCTGGGGCTTGCCGGCTATTATAGGCGCTTCGTGGAGAACTTCTCGCGGATAGCATTACCTCTCACTACTTTAACGAGGAAAGGGCAGAAGTTCGTTTGGACGCCGGAGTGTGCGCGAGCTTTTGAGGAGTTGAAGTGTCGGTTGACCACGATGCCTGTGCTGAGTTCGCCGAGTGGGACCGAAGGTTTTGCGATCTACAACAATGCATCAGGCAGTGGTTTGGGTTGCGTGCTACTACAACATGGAAGCGTTATATCTTATGGCTCGAGACAGTTGAAAGTGCACAAGAGGAATTATCCGGTCCACGACTTGGAGTTAGCTGCCGTGATTTTTGCGTTGAAGCTGTGGAGACATTATTTGTACGGTGTGAAGATTGATATCTACACCGATCACAAGAGCCTGAAATATTTGCTGGATCAGAAAGATCTGAACATGCGGCAACGTAGATGGATGGAGTTCCTGGGGGACTATACATTCAAGATCCACTACGTGCCTGGTAAAGGCAATGCGGTTGCGGACGCATTGAGTAGCCGAGCCCCAGATCAAGCCAATTGGCTGTCGCTCCATGACGAGTGGTTGGTTCAGGAGTTGGAGGCGTTGGGGATCTTTTGCGTGGATAAGCAGTCAAGTGCTGAAGAACTATTGAATTGGACTGAAGTCTAGTATGACCTGGCTGATCGGATTCGGCAGACTTTGGATTTGGATGGCCACATGAAGCAGATCATGGTTGAAGATCTGGATGGGTCAAATTCCCAATTCGTCGTTGAGGATGGATTGCTTTGGCAGGAAGGTCATCTGTGCGTCCCAAACGTGGGCAATTTGCGGGTGGAATTGTTGTACGAGGCGCATCATACCAAGTACTCAATTCACCCGGGGTGCACGAAGATGTACCGCGATGTTAAGAAATTGTTCTGGTGGCCAGGACTGAAAAAGGATGTGGCGCTCTACGTGGAGAAGAGTCAAACTTGCGCCTTGGTGAAAGCGGAGTGCCAAAAGCCGGGAGGATTCTTGAAATCCTTGCCTATTCGGAGTGAAAGTTCGACGACATTACTATGGACTTTGTGCACGGGTTACCAAGGTTGCAAAAGGGTAACGACGTCATTTGGGTAGTCGTAGATCGTCTAACGAAGGTGTTGCACTTCATTCCGCATAGGAAGGATGATTCGGTTGAGAAATTGGCAAAGTTGTATGTGGATAACATAGTACGGCTTCACGGTGTGCCCCGCAGCATCGCGAGTGATCGAGATGGGCGGTTCACGTCCAACAATTGGAGGTTGGTACAGCAGATGTTGGGAACAAAGCTGAGTTTCAGCACAGTTTTTCATCCGCAGACGGATGCGCAAACCGAGAGGGTCAATAGGACAATAGAAGACATGCTTCGCATGTGTGTCCTGGACTTCGGGAAGCAGTGGGAAGATCATCTTTACTTGGTGGAGTTCGCGTACAACAATAGTTACCAGGCGAGTATACAAATGACGCCCTTCGAGGCCCTTTAAGGGTTTGTGACCTCCAAAGTGCAGGGTAACCCTACATAACCCTACCTAGACCCTAGGGGAAGCCAATGGGTCACCCAGGACCCATAGGGGTCAACCCAATTGGTCATGTTGACCCAAGTCAACTCTAGCCCTAGATGGTCAAAGTTCCCTTGTCAAGGGGCATGTGACCACCAAGATGCCCAACTAACCCTATTCAAGTAACCCTAGACCTTAAGGGAGTCCAATGGGCCACTAAAAACCCAATGGAGTCAACCCAGATGGTCAAATTGGCCCAGGTCAACCCTCATTTAGGTCAAGTCAAACCTATCCCAAAAGGGCTAACCCAAGCCCAAGCCACTTCTCCCTTAGGCTAACCCCATTCCCATGACAATCATAACCTAGTGGGCTGCATTTAGCTTGTGAGGTTGACTAGTCAACCAGAGGTGACTAGGAGAGAGAAAGGAGCTCCGCTCCATGATAATGGAGGAGAGAGAAATTGAGGAAGAGGAAGGGGAGAGTGGAAGGTCGGCCAAGGGAGGCTAACATCCACCATTTATGGCTGCAATCAACTCCTCTAGGGGAGAGGAGTTGATTCCAGCCATTTCCCGGCCACCAAGGGATGGATTCAGCCCCCCTCCACTCTACCCGAGCCACACCTTTAATGGTGTTGATGGCCATTGAAGAACCAGCCTCCCCTCTTCCCCATTTGCCATTTAAACACCATCAGGGGGCCAAGGGGAATATTTTAGAGCGTTTACCTGGAGGAGACGAGCCATCCCACTGTGCTGTTGTAGAAGCCGAGCGCCGCCGCCGTCGTCAATGGTATCCCGCCGCTCTTCTCGCATCCAGGCCGCCAGGAAGGTCCTCCCCCTCTCCTTAACTCTCGGGTAGATCATAGGACCTCTTAGGCTTAAGATTCGGGCTCAATTGAGCCCGATCAAATCCGGCATTTTCATGGATTTTGGCATGAAAATTTTCTTGCTATAGCCTCCGGAAAACACCTCTCCGGAGGCAGAGCCGCTGCCTGGCGATAGCCCCCACCTCAACGGAGGTGGTGGTGGCGGTGGCTGGCCGGGGAAGGGGCTGGATGGTTGGCGGTAGCCTCTTGAAGTCGGCCCAGGAAGAACACATCCTGGCCGTCGGCTCAACGAAGAAGATGACCGGATGCCGTTGATCCCTGCGCCAAGATTCGTGCTGCATCAGGGACTAAACTATAGGAAATTATTTCTGGAATATTTCATTCTGTCACACATTATACATTAAAGGGTTTTAATTTTTAAAAATACTTAGCTTCTTCTGGTGGAAAAACTTTCAACAGAAAGGTTGTAGCCCTCTGAGTCTATTTTATTTTAAAATTTGTTTGAACCCATTTGGGTGTATGGTCTGACCAGGGCACCCATTTTAGTGGGACATACCCTTAGGGCTAGGCAGTCATTAAATTGAGTGCCCACACTTCATCCCTAGCCCAAATCAGTTGAAACTTTGACAGAGAGTCTACCCTAGCTATACCTAGGGCTTGTCCAAAAATGGGAATTTTTGGAGAAAATATTTCTATAGTTTTTGTAAAAATTTAATAATTATTAAATAAATTAAATAGGTGCCCTAAACACCTCCAAACCCTCCCAAATTTTGGTGAGTGGTCACTGGGTTCATTTTAGGTATTTGTATAGAGTTTCACCTAATTTGGATATGTTATGAATAGGTTTTGACCCAACCCTAACTATACCTTAATAAGGGCATTTTGGTCAAAAAGTGCATTTCTGATTTTCAGTGACCAAATCACCTCAACAGAGGCTGAAATTTGGGCCACTGACTTGTTATGGCACTTAGCACCTCCCCATGGAATGTGGGGTAGTGTGGAATTGATTTGCCCTAAGTTCCTAGGCCAAACCCTAAGGAGGGACCTTTTTGCCTTGTGAAGGGCATGAACCCTAAACACCTTGGATGAACATCAAATTTTTCAAGGAGGTTCCTAGGATGTGTAAAACCCTCTGTTAAAAATATTAGCTAATTTTGAAAAGGGTAGGGGCCCCAAAACCCTAACCCTAGCTTAGGACCTAAAACTTGTAGTGTAGGTTTAGGTTAGCTAAACATTTTGAATCTTAACCAAATTTGGGTAGTGAGGGGATTAGGATATTTTGAGCCTCTGATAATTTACTTGAGAAATTTTGATCAATATTTGTAGCACTTCATTTGTAACCAATAGGATTGCCCTAATTAATAATTTGGCTATTGTGGTCTCACTGCCCATTGAAAGGGCATGAAACATTGGCAGAGGTAGTTTTAGGCTATGTTAATCATGTATGAATTTTGATATAATTTTTGGATAACTAGTTAGGGCATCTACTTCAGAAGTGCTTTATTTTGATTACATACTAAATAATCCTTGCAAGAGCCTATTACTTATTGAAAAATCATGAAACTTGCTACTTAGTGTTTCTAGCTCAGTAGTATCATGTGAGAATTTTTGTGGAAATATTTCATGGCTAATTAGTATTCTTTGTTCATTAACCCATAAACTTGAAAGTTCATGAGAAAATCAAATATAGCCTTATTCTTAAGTGATAAATTATGAAACCTTTTTTAGGGTATTTGTAGGCCATCACAATCATCCCTGAATTTTCTCTGAAATTTTTGGAGGCATTATTACTGTAAAAGCTTTTAAATTGACTTTTTATGAGGTAACTTTGAAATTACATTTAAGGGCCCAAACCTTGCTGAAAAATTTGAATACTTAGGCCTTAGAGTTGATTATGCATTTTGTAATTACCATAAATTTATTGGAACATTATCTTGTCTGAAATTGCTACTTCATGTTCAAACTTGGGCTTTTTGGATACTAGAATAAATAAATAAATTATCAGACAAATTAGGAAAAATTATGGATTTCGGGATTTATGCTTCAAATATCATTTTAGCCCTCTAGTAATTATCATAGGGGTATTGGATGAGTATTTCATGTACTTCCCTTTTTACGGCTCATGTAGCTTAAGTGGTCTGCATATAGCAAAACTGCAGGAAATCATTTTGGATATGAATTAGGGCGTGGGATGGATTTGATGGATTGCTGGAAGGATATGTAGAATGGGTGGCATCTATGGAAGATGAGTGAGGAGAGTGTGGTTTTTGTCTAGGGTTTAGAGGCGTTCGGGTCCAACGAAAGATCGTCCTACCCAAGGAGAGTTGGAGTCAAATCACCCTAGGATTAGCATATCGGAACATGAGAAAGTAATGGGTAAGGGAATCAACCAATAACAAAAATAAGTACCTTGCGAAAGGGAACGCTGGGCGTAATCCCAACACAGTTCCTAGTGCCCCTTGAGAGCCCTTCACAGGGAATACCTGCGGCAGTCCTGGGTTAACGTAAACTGTTTTTAACAAGCTGAAAAGAGTAACTTAGTAATTAGGGTTGCACCTTTCACAAACACTGATAGCACCAGAAGTTAGCTGGGAGCTTCGGCTCGGATGGTTAAAAGACGAACTTTGGGTCCGGGGAGCTTCGGCTCGATTGTTTGAGACAGACGTGTTGGTCCGGGGAGCTTCGGCTCAGTTCTTGATTACGCAAAATTTGCATGTGCATAAAAGGAAAGGAAAATTAAGGTGGTGGGTCTTCGGTATCGGAGGGTCGATGCACCGACGCCAATACGTTGACTCGGCAAGTGTGGTTAGCACTTCGCCAACAGAAGTCCGGTGCGCCAGCCGGCAAGAGTACGCAGGAGTCCGCTTCATGCACCAAGCGTTGAGGCATACGATAGGTCTGACCGGTAGTGCTTTACTGGTTTAGAGGTGGGCGAGTCCCAACCCACCGCTTCCGTCTGCCACTACGGAGGTATCCTGGGAGGTTACGGCTCTAGAAAGGGGGAACTAAAGGTCTGTGTGCACAGAGTCGGGTGTGTGCGTTGCACTTGCATGATCCATTATACCCACATGCATGTCATAGCATAATCGATTCTTTTAACCCTGACACCTAAAGTATAAGTGGAATGGGACGCTTATACTTTAGGAACTCCAAACGACCCCTTGGTCTATAAGCTTGTGTGGGCAAGTTTATAAATTAAGGTTAATTTTGATATATATAGTTACTGGTGTTTGATAACCGACATCCCAACGTATAAATTGGTATGAGACTTTTTATACGATGGGAGCCTTGCAGAATACCCCTTGGCTTATGTGTTTTCACATAAGTAAAGGTTACTTTTCATAATTCAGCTTATTGTCTTTACATGCTATAGAATTTGCTAGTATAGAACAGCTGCCATCTGCTTTTG
Source organism: Platanthera guangdongensis (assembly GCA_039583875.1). Classification (NCBI taxonomy): domain Eukaryota; kingdom Viridiplantae; phylum Streptophyta; class Magnoliopsida; order Asparagales; family Orchidaceae; genus Platanthera; species Platanthera guangdongensis. The sequence goes on from CM077154.1 coordinate 63,740,103, forward strand.
ATGTTCTCCACCTTCAAGTCCTCCCCTTTCTTCCTCTCTGCTCGGTGCCTAGGAGCCGTGGGGGAAGGGACGGGGGATGATAGGACTTAGTCTTTTAGACTAACGGTTTTCGAACCGCATCATTTAGGGGATCGTGGAGACCAGCATGGAGGAGCAGCCCCAGAGACCGGTGCGCTTGGAGATGGGGCAGTCTAGCTCCGGAGTTCATACAGCCGGGACCGTGAGTCTCGACCTTGAGTAGTTTTTCTGCTTCCGCATGAGTGATCTTTTTGTAGTGAGGATATGATGTACCGGGCATAAGCCCGTTTTTGCTACTATGATGTATTATTCTGTGGACACTCCCTTCGTGGAGTTATATTTATTATGACATGTGATTTTCTGTGGACAGTTAGTTTTCATGACTTCTTTATGCTACTTTTCTGTGATCGAATTGGCCGGCAGAATCGGCGCTTTGTGGTGATGACCCTTCAGGGCGTGAAGGAGTCACCGCAAAACGGCGGTTATGGGCCTAAGACCCCAGTGTCGAGAAAGAAAAAAAAGGGGGGGGGGGTCTTACAAACCCTCACCGACCTCTTTCGCCCGTCCAATGAAGAGGGGGAGCTGATGGAAGTGGATCGGCACCCCTCCTGGATGGACACCTTCAAAACCTTCTTGTCCACAGGTGAGTTCACAGAAGGCCTGGATAGAAAGCGCTTCAAGTATAAGTCAGTATACTACCAGATGTGTGATGGGAAGCTATATCCGAAGACTCTCTCAGGGCTTCTAGAAAATTGCATGGTGGAAGAGGATGTACCAAGAATCTTAGAGGATGTTCACTCCGGGGATTGCAGCAGTAACTCTAGGAGCAGGACCCTGGAAGGGAATTGTGAGGCAAGGCTACTTTTGGCCGACCCTGGGCCGGGATGTCACCGGGTTCTCCAAGAAGTGCAAGTTGTTCGCCCCACTCCAACTACTACCAGCCCAGAGACTTAGGGGAATCTCTACGCCCTAGCACTTTGCTATCTGGGGAATGGATCTTGTGGGAGCTTTCCCCCAAGCCAGCGGGCAGAGGAGGTTCCTGTTGGTCATGATTGATTATTTTTCTAAGTGGTTGGAGGTCAAAGCACTAGCCAAGGTGACCTCCAGGTTTTCCGGAACTTCATATGGGGAGAGACCATTTGCCGTCACGGATTACACCAGGCCATTGTTACAGAAAATGGGCCATAATTTGCCAGCGCGGAGTTCCTCAACATCTACGACAGCTCGGGATTGATCTCCAGTTTGCATCAGTCCATCACCCAAGGAGTAACAAGAAAGTGGAGGTGACAAACAAAATAATTATAAACTTGTTTAAAAGAAGGTTGAAAATCTGAAGGGGTGCTTGGTGGAGCAACTCCCTTCAGTCCTCTAGGCCCTGAGAACCACTCCCAACACAGCCACGGGGGAGAATCCCTTCAAACTTTCCCACAGCTGTGAAGCTGCGCTCCCGATAGAGTTCTAAGTACGTACACTACAGATAGTGGAAGCAGAGGAAGGCAGAGAAGAATGGATGGTCGAGAATGAAAGCGAGCTTCGACTCTCCTTGGATGCGATAGAGGAACTCTGGGACGTGGCCGTCGTCAGGCAGGAAGAAATTAAACGGCGAATGTCCAAGTATTTTGACAAACACGTTAGAATCAAACAATTTACAGAAGGGGACTTAGTCATGAAAAAGGTAGATGCCGCATGGAGATCAGTTGTCATGGGAAAGCTCAACCCAAATTGGGAGGGCCCGTTTATTGTTACGGAGGAATTAAAATCCGGGGGTATCATCTCCGGAATGTGGAGGGTGAGACCCTAAGTTACACCAATAGTGGTGATGACCTGAAGTGTTTCTATCCTTAAACCATGTACGTGATATCTTTTTCTAATAAGAAATTTCTTGGCATTTTATTTTTTCTGCAATGATTCGTATAAATAGGTGAAGAGTTCACCAAGTTGATCCCGAGTAGATCACGTTCCTAGGCTCCCATTAGCTTGCATGGATGGAAGTCACTCGATGGAATCTACCTAGACCCCGAGCAATTCCTGCTACCACCCCCCAGGTATCCGGCGAGAACGGCGTTGGCCGCGTCCGCCCACTTTTGTGGCAGCTCCACTTCCTCCAGTGCGAGGCGACAGGTAGCTTCCTTGTCGTCGGTGAGCTTCTGTGCGATGCAGAATTCCGCTTCATCTGCAAGCAATAACAGCCCACCATATGGGCCAGCTCTAGGCCGCATAGATGGGACCGCACGCTCTCATTCACGAGTGCCCACATGGCCTCCTGGTTGAAGACCGCGCCATCCTCCCGTGCATATAAGCCGAGGGAGAAGGCGCAGGCCTCCCCGCTGTTGGTGTCCTGTTCCATTTATCTAGGAAGTAGTGTGGAGATTGATGCTCGGTAATCCCCTTGGTCCCATTAAAGGAGGGATGACTGAGCTCGTCCAGGTGCTGATCGCCATAGCCGAAGGTGCGGTGACCCTCGGCATAGGCTTGTCGGCAGATGCCTGCCCTCGCAGCTTGGATGTGCTGGCCGCCTAGCCGGGAGGCCCACCGGTCGAAGCACCCGGGGTGGCAGCTACTTCAGGTTATTGGCTTGTCGGAGCTTTGTCTTTCTCCCGGGATGCAGGAAGTGTGCCGCCCGCGGTATTCGACTTCTTGGAAAGCGGCGGCGAAGGAGGCTGTTCGCGGGTGAACAGCTTCAAGGAGGCAAGGGTCAGGATCTTACAATATGTAGCAGCGACCTCCTCGACATGAGAAAGATCACTGGGAGAGACTCGCGCACTATCAAAAGGAGGTTGTAGGGGGAGATCCCGCTCACCTTCAGTAAGATAGTTAGAACCACAAATAAGAATGGTTAAGTAAAAAGGATTGAGCGCGAGAAGCTTACCACCCCCTGGTAGGACGTGGGGGAGGGAGTCGACGTTCCTTCGGAGGAATGCGACCTCAAAGTTTTTCCCATGCAAGAACCTGCAGAGCTCGTCTTCATGGCCCCCAGTCTACGGGGCGGTAGCTCTCCTCACTGAGTTGGACCGATGAGAATAGTACATTGCCAAAGTCAACCTTGATGAAGACGAACTTCCTATGCCAGTTTGGGCTCTTGTTTATTGTCTCTCGCACCTTGATGTGGTTGCTGGAGAAGTATGAGGTGTCGTCATTGTTGCCTAGAAGGAGAACAACTTGCGGAAGACCGCGAGGTTGAACTCCATCCGCTCTTCCTGCAGCAAGCAGGCGAACCCGACCATGACAGCTACCGAGTTAGGGGACAGCTTGCCGATGATGAACCCAAAGGACTTCAGTATTTGCCGGATCTCGGGCCATAAGGGAGGTCTTAGGCCCGCATCGAAGTGAGTGATGGGGATGACGAGCTCCGCTTCTGAGTGGTTTTTGACCTTTTACTGTTCTCCGGGTCACCTCGCCTCAAAGCCGGGTGGGAGGAAGTCTCCAACATCCATGACAAACTTGTTTTTGGCAAGGGTGGCGGAGAAGATGGCGTAATTAGAGAAAGTCCAAGCACACTTGCTTCTCCCCTCGACATCTCCACCACTGCCACCCATCTCGCAAACAGTTAGTCGGGCGGCGTGACGCTAAAGTTCTCGCAAAAAGAGGCTGGTCGGGAATCACATGAGTGGAGAAGATAAACAGGGTTTTAAATGTGGTAGGTGGGAAGAAGGGTCGTGGCCTATTTATAGAAAGAGAAATGGAGGGAAAACATCCCATTGGCGGAAAGTATGTTGATAGCAAAAATGTGCCATGATGCATCGATTTTCGAGACCTCCACTAGTTCCCCCCTACTCGCCATAGCCCCACAGGAACTATGCGACAGCTGGGAAGTGGTGAGTGAGCCACACAAGCTCGCATCTGCCCAAGTGGCGAGCGAGCCATACTGGATCACATCCACCCAAGTGGCTCGCGAGCCACGCTTGCTCGCATCCGCCCAAGTAGCGAGCGAGTGAAAGTCTTATTTTCAAGGTTAGCATTACACCTAGAGGGGGGTGAATGGGTTTTTGTCTCTGTTTAAGTTTTCTAATATGTTTATTAGATTACTATGTCTGTTGATTAGATTTGATAAGCTTTCAAGAACATTCACAGATGATACAACAAATTTATAGTGGTTCCCCAATCTTGGGTACATCCACTGTCCCTCTGCGCCTATCTAATAGTATATTAGATTTAGCTCTCCCTCCAGAACTCAGCTTCTTAATAACTTACATCACCGATCCCGCAGGACCACACAGGTCACACAGACCAACAACTTAGGCACTAAGCCAACCCAGGTCACAAAGACCTATCACCAGGCACAAAGCCAAACACAGGTCACTAAGACCCAGCCTTTATAGTACAGGCTTACAAACCCCAGATTCACAAAGAATCTTTATACAAAATAGAAATAAAAAATTTGATGTTTAGACACAAGATCAAGCACTGTATCTCCTTCTTCTTGGACTGAGCAGATATCAGAACCAAGATATTACCGTTGAATACATTATGTAGACAGTAGAATCTTTCTTCAAACAACTCCATTTTTTCCTACAGAACTTGAAGATTTGCTTACTTCAGAATAGCTTCTGATCCTACTGATGCAGATGACAATTACTTCAGCTATCTCTTTCTCAGTAAGGTTCTCTTTATTGAACAACTTCTTCAGGCTCGACGAAAGTGGCGAGGAAGAAGATGACATTCAACCGCACTTTTGTTTTTCGAAAAACTAGACAAGGAATTGATTAATTGCTCAGGACGATTTGCTTCTTTTTATTCTCTGAAGGCCAAATGAGCAGTGGGTCCCACCACCAGGACTTATGGCCGAGATTTATCCAATTCAGCCCTTGCTTTCCATTAATTCTTGCTTCAACGGCTCTTTGCTGTGAGTGGGCCCCAACACTTAATGATGAAATATTCCTTGGTAATTGCAGAAGATAACAACAGCTGGCCCCACCAACGTCTCTGGCAGCATTTCGGTAATATTTGAATTTTTGTTGACTTTTGAATTTGATGACGTTAGCATGACTCAACATCTGTGGACTTAGTCAAATTCAATCATTAGAACCAAAGGCATTGAGTGATTAGGTATCAGCCAATGCCATAACACTCAGACAACATTCTGTCAGTCTAGGTATTGAGCTCGACCAACGTTGAGCTCCGTTCGAAGAATGACGAGATCAGTTTGACGAGAGCATAAAAATCAAATCGACGAAAGCATAAAATCAGTTTGACGAACTACGAGCTCAGCTCGACGAACAGTGAGCTCAGGTTGACGAATCTGAGCTCGAAGAAATTTTTGGGTCTATTGATTCCAATACCCTAGATTTGTAAGAAGTCAAATGGGTCAATGACATACACATATAATGTATTTGATTTGTGGTATAGTTCATGCAAACAGGTAGTCCATGGTTGGACAAGTAAAGAAAATGAGTTGGGCAGTAAACTCAAATTTCATCGAACTCAGCTTAGAGTTCATCAAACTCAGCTCGCTGATCGTCGAGCTCAACTCAGCATAAGCTTAAGAACTCAGGATACAAAATTCGTCAAACTCAGCACAGAGTTCATCGAACACTGCTCGCTAGTCGTCGATCTCAACTTAGTATAAGCTTAAGATGTCAGGATACACATTTCGTCGAGCTCAGCACAAAGATTTTCGAACTTAGCTCAACAGTTATCAAGGTAAAAGACAGAAAATTGTCTAAGTCAAAAAGTGCTTAGACCGCTGAGAAGAACAAAGATCATTGTGCTCAGTTCACAATTCGGTGAACTCAGGTCAACGCTTATCAAGCTAAAGCAAGTAAATATGTCTAAGTCATAAGCGTTGAGTCCGCTGAGAATAAGGCATTGAGACTGCTGAGACAGCTGAGACAGCTTTGAAGAAAGCATTGAGACAGCTGAAGACAACTGAGAAGATAACATTAAGATGGCTGAGTCAGCTGAGAAGATGGCGTTGATATAGCTGAGACAGCTGAGAAGATGATGTTGAGATAGCTGAGCCAGCAGAGACAAAGTGAGCTGGAAACTTTCTAAGTCCAGAAGCGTTGAGTGAAGCAAGCTCACTCAACGCTTCTAAATAAATGAGGAAAGCGCTAAAATAAATAATTGACTCAACTGATAAATGAAAAACTGCTAAGACCGCTAAGACAAATCCCCTGAGAAAGTTAAAGTACATAAATCACAAAGATAGCAGATAAGAGGAAAGCACTGAGACAAAGGCTTGTCTAAGCTAATAATGGAAAATCGCTGAGATCGCTGAGACAAAACCGCTGAGACAAAGCCAGGGAATTTTCTAATCCCAGAAGCGCTGAGAGCCAAGGTGTAACACCCCAATCCGTCGTATGGCATATAATAGAAGGTCCAGCTGGAACCCGACGCTATATACCACAGACAGTCGGAAGGGTTACGTATGAATAACCAAACTATCCAATTAAGACTACTCGTCCTAACACAGAGCATTCTAGCGGAAGCTTTTAAACAGTTGAAAGAACCCATAATTGTATCCAATAAACAAGAATGTCCACCACCACTACAACTGGAATGAAAACAAATACACTGAAAGGAACACAGCCTTATGGCCTTATAGAGGTTCACTTAATAAAGTAATGTTTTCCATACATCGGCTCGCAGGCCGGCCACACATGACAAAATAAAGAACCACTATTCTCTTTGGCCTTCTAAGGCCAGCACAGCAACATGGGCTCCAGCACGCTATTTGGTACTCGGCTCCGTAGCACCTGCAAGCAACATTCCACCGCACGGTGGCAAACAAAGCAACGGTCAGCCAAAGCCAACCAAATTATAACGACCCCGCCCATTTCTCGGGACGGCGGTGCTCCTTCCCTGCATTTCATGAGCCCAGCTAAATAATTAAGTATAAATATATTTCGCCACAGTTGTAGGCTCGCACGGCCAAACACCCCGTGCACTCAGGGCACATTAACGGTGAATCCAGTCAATTCCGTGGCTTCACCACCATCCCCGGGATGGCAATAACATGAGCATTTTAGCATTTCTGACCACTATCTAAGGATCCCGACTATGCCAACGTCCAGTCCCCATCAATGGGTCTCTCACACCAAGCCACATAGCCCAGGTCCGATTCCACTTACCCGTTGCTCACACTGCCTAATCACCTTAATACCTACGCGTGGGCCAAGATTCTCTCGGATCCTAACATTTCCAAACAATCACATAACCCAGTTATGTTCAAGGTCGGTTCCCAGACCGCCAAGTTAGCAGAACAACGATTCCACTCAGTTTTCCGGGTTCGCCTTGGAGTTAATCCCCAAGGATCCCTGCTGCAATCTACCGCGTAGAAACCCGAAAACCCAAAGTACGGAGTCTTCTCCGGCAAACCATAACAAATGTAACATCACCGATCCAGACAAACATGTCCGGGTAGGCTTCACACACAATGCCTATGTCCGGACTTCGATTTCGGACTCTATATGTAACACAAGGGGGACTATTCCCGTCAACCCCGGGGAACACCGTACACTCGCCGCACACTCGCAAGAGCGGGTTTCCCTATGCAAAAAGGAAGAGAGCTTCACATACACAAGTAGAGAATCATTACCCTTGTAGTACGCTTTTGCACCACGGAAAATTACACGGATAGAAGTCTTCGCAACAGGATTTCCTCCACGGATCCGCTCTCGGTTCTCTAAACGGTGCTCCGATGCTCCGCCGGCGGCCGGAATCCTCCTCCTTCTTCCTCCTCTCTCTAACTCCTTGAAAGAGAGTGCTTAAGAGAGAAATGAGGATTTGATCCTCTATTTCCGACCTTAACAGAGCAGGAACTCATCTGGGCCGTCGGATCTTAATTTAAGAAAACGAACGGCTCAGATCTGTACAGAAATCCTCAAACCTAGGCTGAACACGTCCTCGCACACGGCTGTGTCTCAAGGCGTGTGCCTCGATCTAGGCACGATCGTCAAATGCAGAAAAACCACATGGGAAAAGACACGCTCGTGTCTCAACCAGACACGCCCGTGTCGGATCCTCGACATGCCCGTGACCGGAGGCGTGTCACGTATAACCGTCACGCCAACCGTCACGTCTCTTGGGAACATGGGTAGTGACACAGGTATGCACATTCCAGTGTCATGTGACACGCCCGTGTCACGCTGCCGTTTTTCCTGCCGTGTCCTTCTCTGGACATAGCCAGCCAAAACACCAAGCAAGACACGGCCTTGGACACGCCCGTATCCTCGGCCGTGTACCCCTATACAGGCACCAAAATTTCTTTTGGACGCGAATAGCTCAAATACAATTTTCGGGGCGTTACAAATCTCCCCCCTTGTGGAATTTCATCCTGAAATTAAGTAAAGATACACAAAATTATATGTTACCTGAGTGGAATAACTCGGGGTATTCCTCCAACATAGTTTGCTCTCGCTCCCAAGAAAGCTCCTCACGTCCGCAGTTATCCCAACGAACCTTAACCATTCGGATTTCCTTCTTGCAGAGTCGTTTGACTTCAAAATCTTCTATACGTATAGGCTTGACCTTTGTCGTCAACTCATAATTGTTGGGTATTGTATCCACAATCACCTGGATTTGAGGAAGCCACCTGTCAAGCTAAGATGAATTCACAATGTATTTGATGAAACTTCTTAAGTTGTGCTTGCAGTTCTTCCACGCTAAGTGCACACCAATGTCAGGGTATAGTAGGTCAATATACACGGGTCTGCACGACGTAATCCCTCGTTGAGCAGATCAGTGTGTTGGCCTACGTGTACTCTCTCTATTGGAGTGCACTTACTTTCAAGTACAGGGCCGTGTTTATGCAAGAGAAGACAAGGAGCAAGGATGGGTCAAAGGACAGCTTTTGGGTGGAAAGACGAAAATTCGTCTAAGTAAAAGTCGACGAGAATCACTAGTGATTCTCGCCGAATCGTCGAGAATCATTAGTGATTCTCGCCGACTCCTTCCGGCTACCTCAAAATGGTGCCAAGTAAGATTCGACGAGAATCACTGATGATTCTTGCCGAACCCGTCGCTGAGCAGGTCATGAATACCAAGTGAAAATCGTTGAGAATCAATAAGGGAATCGTCGAGAATCACTAGTGATTCTCGACGAATCTTCGAGAATCGTTAACTGATTCTCGCCGATTCGTCGAGAATCACCAATGATTCTCGACGAATTTTACTTGGCGTTTTATCTGGATGCTGCTGGACCGGATTCTGCCGCTGGACTATTTTGAACCGGATTTCGGGTTTCTACTTGTGGGACCCACAACAGTCATATTGTTAGTATCTACAGTGTATAAATACACGGGTATTATTGAACAGTAGAAACACGAAAAAAGATATACAAAGCAGAGCCGCGACTTGACCTAGTTCGCGAGTTTCCGTCGCCGCCTCCGTCGCCGCGCGAGAGTGTAGATCGCCAGTCGTGATCGTGTTTTCTTCCAGATCTCCGGTCGATAGAAGCCTAGCTAAGCTCAGCGTCTCACGTGTCTAACTAGAGATCTCTTGTCTCTCGATTTGTAGATCGGGAAAGTCTTCCCCATCCGAATCGATCGAGACGATTGATCCTAGTGTGACCGTTGGTAGACCTAGCTAGCTTCGCTACGAAGTTTGGATCTATAAAGAAGTGCAGCCACACATCGTCGTCGTCGCCGATCCCGAACCAAGCCGCCGTTTGTATTGCCGCCGCCGGTTCCGGGGAGATCCTTTCCAAGAGAGACCAAGGTTGTAGACTCTTCGTTGACTTCACGAACACGTCGTCGAACGAAGAGGAACACCGTAGTCTCCAAACGAAGTTTGTATCTCGTGTACATTCTATTTTACTTTTGTTGTAAAGGAACGATTGTTCCGTGTTGTAAGGGTTGGGTGCAACCCGGTTTGTGGGAGTGTTGACTCCTACGTGTGGAAGGGTTCCTTCTGTTAGTGCAAGGATTGGATTTCAATCCTGTTGGAGAAGTGACCGAGTCGTCCCTTGTTGGGAGATAGGTCGAAGGGGGAAAGTGGATGTACCCAAGTCGGGGAACCACTATAAATTGCCTGTGTATTCTGTGTGCTGTGCATTTTATTTTTATTGTGCAGGTACATTCGTAAATTCCGCAAAAGCATTGCTCGTCACCTATTCCCCCCCCCCCCCATAGGTGAACTTTGTTGACACTAGGTGGACTTTCAAGTGGTATCAAAGCCAGGTTGCTCATCAAAAAGGATAACACCTTGAGTAGAATCCTGCCACCAGTGTCAAAAGCATGGAGCTGGATTATGAGATATCGCCACTCAAACTCCCCGCTTGCACAAAGAATTATTATCCCATCTGGAGGATGAGAGTGTCATTTCACTTGGATGCTATCGATACTCGAGCATCCTTCATCCTGGAAGAGGGTCCGTTTATTCCCATGAAGACCTCCGACTTTGGGATCCAAGTGCCCATGTGCATTGCTGAGATGTCAGAGACGGAACTGTCACTATTTAACTTGGACGAGAGGATTCGTCAAATTATCTTGGATATCTGGTCTGGTGCTTCTTGCTCTAGATTAGAAAAATGCAGGACGACTAAATCCATGTGGGTGATGATCGCCGAGTTGATGGGGGAGTCAGAGAAAGGTGGAATTTGCTGTCAACCAGAGGATGAAGCCTATGTGGGGGTCCTCACCTCTGAAGATGAAGACAAGCATCTCTCGGACAGCATCAGAGCTCTAGTGTTCGTGTCTGAGACTGATGAGACCAGTGAGGAAAGCAGCTCTGATGAGTATGACGCAATGGTCACTGGCTTGAATGACAATAACACTGAAGAGCAGGTAACTTGCTCATCCTGCCCCATCTATTTTGAACCTTCTGAAGACATGAACTGCTTTCCTCCAGAAGATTCTGATTCTCTGAAGAGAGCCCTTCAGACAAGCAACCTACTTGCTGAGGAGCAAGCTCAAGAGATTGCTCGACTGAAGATCTTGTTGGTTCTCCAATTGGCGTCCAACAAGGTCAAAGACTCTAAGATCTCAGCTCTAGAGAGTAGTCTAGAGAATGAGAAACGAATAGTATCAAACTTTTCCAAAGTTGATGCTATAAAGAGAAAGCAAGAAAACGGGTGGATCTCCCAGATTATCAATTCGTGGAGAAATGGGGAAACAGTATTCCGACCCCCCACTCCAAGCAGGAAGGCAACTCATCATGCTTTCAGGTATGACCACAAGAATAGTCGTGGTCACTGCAAGGGTGATCTGTCCCCATGTGGAGACACACAGAGTGCAAGGGCCGTCGTGGCCACTCATGAGAGAATACCAAAGGCTCATTCTGAGCCCTTTGTATTCACTGTCACTGCCTCAACTCAGTGTGAATCTGCCTGTCCTAGCTCACAGAACACTTCTCATCACCCGAGGACACAGGGTAGGGAGGTTAGAAGTCATGGTGTAAGTTTTCATGGGGCCTCTGAAAGGGGGATGCCTGAAAGGAGGGCACCACCTTCCCGGCCTCATGACGCTCACAACATGCATTCCTTCCACCCTTCCACGTGTCACGATGGAAGAGAAAATTTTGTGAGGAGATCATGCTCTATCCCATTTAGACCTAGGACCGTAACTACCTCAGTCTCTAGATCAGGTCGGAAACGACGATACAACATTCACCCATGTTGGTGCTGTGGCAAAGTGGGACACTTTGCCATCGACTGTTGGCTCAACCCCTCTGTGCCAAAGGCAAGGGCTTATCCACATTCACGGGACAGAGGTAGTCTTCCTGACAGGTTTTCTGGCGGAAGGCAGTCGAGTGCTTATGCTAACAGGAACCTAGGACCCAATATGATTTGGGTTCCTAAGGTAAGATAATTCTTTCTTGTAGGGTAGTCTAGGTTCCCGTAAATATGAGGGGAACTAAACAGTAGGTATTCCAAGACTGAATTGGAACATGCATCTGGAATAATAGAAGTGATATCTCCATAGGCATTCTAACATCGAGCACCTGGTATATTATAGTCAGAGAGACTAAATGTTAATTCTTATAATCCCAGGTACTTTTGATCAGTTCAAGGACTTGCGTCATATTGCATCCACATTTACACATATATCTCTATCTATATGTATATTTATACTTATGCTTATCAATGTATGTGTGCACATCTAAGGATATGTTAACTCGATACATACAAACCTTTTGCACATCAATGAAGAGTTAACGAAGATATGTCATTGTGAATCTCTACAACTCACAATTGACATCAAGAAGTGTTTGGAAAAGCCTCGTTCAAACCCAATTAGATTGGCTTTAAAATATATATATATTTATCATTTTTAAATTGACTTGACATCAGAAGAATTCGAAAATGTTGCAATGCCTCTTAACTTGAAGATTCCTAGTAAAGAAACCTTTCGATTTCGACTTAGACAAATCCCGCCGACCTTTCGTTTCCCCGGGAAACCTACCGCAGCATACTCGTCGAATGAGCTGAAATCCCGCCAACCCTTTATATACTTAGAACCCCGCCGACCCTTCGCCTTCCATAAGAATCTCGCCGAAGGAGCAAATCCCGCCGCACTTCACAGGAAAGCTCGCCGAATCCCGCAGGAAAGCTCGCCAAAGCTCGCCAAATCCTGCAAGAGTTCCTCCGCCGCCTCTTCCCTTACCCGCCGACTCGCCGAAACCTGCAGGAAAGCCGCCTCCTCCCCCGGTCTCTCGCCGACTCCTGCAAACATCTCGCCGAACCGATCTCCATCGAAGGTCTCCTGCCGATTCCCGGCGATCTCCTAATCGTCTTCCCCTTTCATCGTTGCTCACCGCAAGTTTCCCACAGGACGCTCACCTTGCTCTTGGAAGCTCTTCCGGTTTCGAGTCTTGCCACCAGGAATTTCTCGGCGTACACTCATCGGGTGTCCCTCGTCTTCATTGCACTAACCCACCGTCTACACCTTTAGGTAACCCTCCCTCACCCTTACTTGGACTTGATCGCTAGTGTCGCATCCTTTTTGATTTTTGATTAAGCGTAGAATAGGGCTTCTCTCCTTAGATCTGCAATGGCTCCAAGGACAACTGCTGGGTTGGTCACTGGTTGCGAGCTTGTTCGAACTGGGTTCTCTCACGCCTCGGACGAATTCTGTAACATCATTCTGATGCTGGAAGAGGCTGGGCTAACATTCGTCCTGGAGCACCCTTGTAAAATCTTGGACAAAGAGGTACTGGAATTCTTCGCTACCGCAAGACTCCGAAATGGCGAATCACTCATCAAAAGCAAGGTGGCTGGGGCAAAAGTCAAGATGTCTGCCAGCAAGCTAACCCGCTTCCTGCAGCTTTCTAGCTCGGAGCATGAGGACTATCTGGAGGAAGATGACAAAACCAGAACTCTCTTATTCTGCGGTCTTCCACGAGGAACTAGGTCCATAAAGAGAAAGGATATGAATGAAGAAGGGAAGCTCCTGTCTGACATAATTGGAAAGGTGCTCATCTGCAAGCCGGGCTCTCATGACCATATCTCAGCGGATATGTTCAAGATCCTGATAGCTATTGTCTGCCGTAAAAGGTTCAACTGGGGGGAGTTGCTGTTCGAGAAGATAAAGGACACCTTGGGCTCTCCGAGTTTTGGCCGTATCATAAGTCTGTATCTAAATCAGCTAAATGGAGACAGGTTTGACATGAGCAAAGGTGTTCCTCTACACTACTTGAAGAAGATGGACTCAAGTGTGTTTGACCGATGGGAGAGGCGTATTGGGCAGACTGCCGTGGAAGAACAACAGGGAGTATCTCCAGCAGTCACCCCCAGTGAAATTCCTGACACTTTGACTGCAGGAATCGAGGGGGAGCCTCTACCCCCACATACTGATGTAGTATCTGACATCTCCCAGCTGGCCAGAGATGCTGTGGCAGATCTACACGAAGGAAGTGAACCTGAGCTGGAGAATGGGGAGGCCCCGAACCGAAACGAGCAAGGAGCCAAAGCTGTTGGAACATGGTTTCACACTCCTTAGGTTTGAGAATATCAACTCCCTGCTTGTATTTGATGAGATTGGTTGTGTGATAGAGTGTGCAGGCTGATAGGTGAAAGGAAAGGAGAAGAGCTTCAAAAGGTTACTACCGCCCGGCGACAACCTTATCGCAGCGCGGTAACCATCTCGATCGACGCATATCGGTTCGATGGTCGACAGCCCATTTATCAGCTAAGGAAGGATCGTCGACAATCAAAAGCTACCGCCCGGCGACAGGACGCTACCGCCGGCGGTATCCGGTCGACGTGCATCGAGGGGACGATCGTCGACGATGGTACCTACCGCTCAGGCGATAGTCTTATCGCAGGCGGTAGAATTATTTGGCGAAATGGCACTATCGCTCTGACTGGGCGCGGTAACCTTTACCGCCCGGCGATAGCTCTCTTGAAACGGCAGTTTCCTTAATGAGCAGCTATAGTTGCCGTTTCGGGAGACGTGTGGAGACAGCTGGCAGGCGTTACGCGGTAACCATTACCGCCCGGCGATAGCTCTCTTGAAACGGCAGTTTCCTTAATGAGCAGTTATAGTTGCCGTTTCGGGAGACGTGTGGAGACAGCTGGCAGGCGTTACACGCGAACCTACCGCCCGGCGATAGAGTTATCGCAGGCGGTAGTCTATTTTCTCCAAGACGTATAAAAAGCAGCGCCGTTTCCTCAAGAAAAGGGTTCGAGAGATTATTGACGAAGTGCTCCAGGAATACTAAGTTCGGCCGTCTTCCTACGCCCGTTCTACTCGTCTTCGTCAAAGAAAAAGCAAGGCTTCTTCCTCCCGTTCGAGATCGAAGAACTCCGGCGATCAAGGCTTCGCATCGTCTACGTCTAGCGACCGGGTGCTTTCCATCGAAGATCACAAGCACCGGCCGTAGATCTATCCGGAGAACTTCTCAAGAGGGAGAACCTAAACTTTATCGAATATATTTTGTAATCTCTTTTTGTATCTTTTGCTTCTTCTATTGTTGTGAATGGTAAGGGAAATCGACCGGGGAAGGTCGTCGGGATCCGGGTTTGATTCCGTGGAAAATCGTCCCGGGATTTGGGGCGTCTAGATCGGGGATCTAGCGGTGCTCTAAGACCCTTCCGGTTGTGGAGGTGAAGAGCGGCTCTAAGACCTTTCGGGGAGAAAGTGAAGAGCGGCTCTAAGACCCTTCCGGGTGTGGAGGTGAAGAGCGGCTCTAAGACCTTTCGGGGAGAAAGTGAAGAGCCAACCGGTCCGGGTTTTGGGTCGGTATAGAAAACCCAAGAGTTTTATTCACCGCCTCTGATCTCCGGCGTCATGGAGATCCATGTTGTATGTATTGTGTGTAAACATGTTTTAAATCAATCCTAATTACAAGTGTAACATTGTGTGTGACTAAATGATTCATATGAGATATTGTCTTCATATCATTGCCTCTTATGTTTACTTGTGAATGATAAGTCTAGTTTCACGTGTGTGCACACAAGCTTATTTGTACAGGAAAAGAGTGAATAACGTACCGCAGAACATTGGTTACCCAACGCTCTGAAGTAGTTTCCTATGCTCTGGTTCTGTGGACAAATTAACGCTTAAATTTCAAGAAACGCGTCGAACCTTATTCACCCCCCCCCCCTCTAACGTTGGCTACAAGATCCAACAAGTGGTATCAGAGCGAGGTTATTCCAAAACGGTTTCACCACCGGGAATAATGGCCAACCTCCATCATGGACTGATGAGTGGGGATGAAAAATTGTACACTGAAAATGTGTTTGCACCACCTCTCTTTATAGGAGTGAACTATAACGAATGGAGAACTCTAATGAGAAAATTCCTTATGCTAACGGATGTAGAAGTTTGGAACATTACTTGTACCAAGCCCCCTTATAGCCTAAATAAGCACGAGTGTTATTTAAATGCCAAGGCTATGAACAGTTTGTTTTGTGGGCTTAGTCAAGAAATTTTTAAACGCATTCACATGTGTTCCACTGCATATGAGATATGGGAATATCTTGAGTCTACTTATAGTTCTCATCCTGCAGATAATGACTTCGAGCAGTTTCTTATAGATCCAAGTGACGAGTCAAATGGAGATGCACTCTTGGAGGAAGTCAAGACAGACACGTCAAGCAAGAGGGGAGATGAACATCTGTCACTGGACGAGAAGAGCCAAGGGGAAGATGATAAAGGAACCTTGTGTTCAAATCTTGCCTCGTCCAAGAGCGCTATAAGAAACACAAACTCTCTCCGTGTATACAAGTCTGTTTATACACTGAATATGCTGAATATGAATAGGCGTAGACTTAAGAAACTGAAAAATATTAATTCAAAACTACGCTTGGAAAATAACCTTTTAAAAGCAAATGTTAGTGTAGAATCTTCCACTGTCGTGTCTAGTTCTCCTGTATACTCTTTAGAGGACAACTCTACACTTTGTATAAATTGTGAGAAGTTAAAAGAGAAACGTGACGAGGAAGAGAAAGAGTGCATTTCTCTAAGAGAACAAAATGAGAAACTGTTTCTAGAAAACTTAGCGTCAAAGGGGGAGTGTGCTAAGTGTGTGGACTATAGAGTTGAAATCACTGAGATGAGTGAGGTCTTCGAAGAATATAGAAATAAGTATGAAGCCCACATTAACTCAATAGTCGCAATACTCAAGAATAGCACAACTGCCTACACCAAAGCGAGAACAAATCTCAAACAGAGAAATGAAGATTTGGAAACGAAAATCAACGTGCTTAAGGAAATTTTAAAGAAAAATTCTCAACACATAAACGTGCAATATCAAGAAAATTCCAAACGCACGTTGAACACAAGCTCACTCACGTCAGTTAGGAAAATCAAAGGGAGCAGTAAACTTCAAGCCAACGCGAGTGAAAACCTCAAATATGAAAATCATATCCACTGGCGAAAACCAACTACTCCATTTACAAAACCAATTGAACGCAGGTATCCTTCAAAAAGTCTTTATGCTATGAGTCAGTATGGTAACAAGAAGTATTTCATGTCAGAAAGTAATCTCAACATGATTAATTCACAAAGACAATTGTGCCCAACCACAATCTCTCACGTAAGGACTCCTAGACATCCAAAAGAGAATCTGCAACATAAGAAAAACATCAAACCAAGGTATGAATGGAGACCAGTCACGCGACGTAGCACGCCCAGTCCGACGGACCGGGCGAACCCTCCTTCACCGGGTTCAACTGTATCACAACATCGTTGGGTTCCCAAAAGGAAAGTCATTTTCGGCTCCTTCTGGATACCCAAACCTCTCAACTCCTAAGTATGTCCCGTTAGTGAAGTAGAATGACACACTTGATCACGTCATGACTATCTCCTACTTCACATCGTACGTCTGATTTAGTTGTGCGGGACTCAAAGAGCTTAGGAGCAAATTAATACTGATCAAAATCCACTTTTCATGCATAATCAAGTGATAACAAAATAGAGATTAAACTGCCCACATAAAATGAAACCAAAAACATTCAAGAAAAATGTTCGGGCCGGTACCTGTATTATTACATCAATTTTTAATTGTTCATAAATCTAAAAACTCGAAAGGGTACAAAGAAAAAATGGGATCATGCCTGTTCATCAGAGGATGTTGAAGAAATGCTGAGCTTCCTCATGATCTTCTTAAGCATCTTCTTCATGCCTTTGATCTCCTTTCCCTGCTCCTCCATGAGGCTATGAATTCCACGACTTGCCTCGCGAAGAGATCCCGACCGGGGTACCGATGGCTCCGGAGGTGGCACCTGTGGTCGCACCCGTGAAGCAGCCGGTATCTCTCCTACATGATAGACATGCGGAAAGATGTCAATGGGATAGGAGGTCCAGTCGATGGTCGGGTACTTGATCTTCAGGATGGTCTGGATGACTCCTCCCAAAGGGAGTGTACTTACCCGCTGACGATCGGGGGACTTGAGGCGAAAAGTATACCTCATGATAGACAAGATGAGATCTGAAACGCTGAATGGCTTCTGTGCTATAATGTGATAGGTCACCATGGATAGCTGAGCCGTGATCTTTCGAGTATCTCCTGCCTTGAACATCAGCGAATGGCGGAGGATATCCTGAATTATCCGAGCAACTAGTGTGAGTGTGTCCACCGAAGTGAAAAAGTCAGGACGCCCCTCCGCTCCATGGAGAACCTCGTTCATCACTCTCCAATCCCGTGCTGTCCTGAAGGATTCTACAACATCCAAGTATGGAAGGTTGGATGGCCACACGTACTTCGTCTCCAGGTCGGCATGGGTGATAGTAACTATCTCATCCCCGATGCAAGACTGAACTCCTCCTCCCAGACGCATCAGAGATGGATCCCTCAAGTTGTTGTAGAACTCTCGAACGAGAGCGGAGGAAAAGGAACACCCATCTGATATCACCGCCAACACGCCCGATTCTTCGAGATACTCATAGATATGAGTATACCGATCATCAATTTCTATGAGCATAGGAATGCTCATAGTGGCGTTGTCTATAGCGGGGTGCGTAGTCTCTCCACGGTTTCGTTTTGAAATACTTCGACGTCCAGAGTGTGCGCTCGAGGAGGCCATTTCCTGCATGAAACAACATTCAAAAACTCAAATCAGGAACTGGGATCCAAAACTGAAAATTCACAAAAATTGAGTGAAATCTGGGAGCTATCGCAAGCGATAATTAGCTATCACCGGCGGTAGCTCGACGGACTGCACTTCACCTCTTTCCGCCGTTTTGAGCTAAAAATCGATTTCTTTTGTAAAAACCACTCCAATCTCCATGTTTTTCATAGATCTATATATGAACTTCGTAGATCTTGAAAGAGGAGATGAGATCCGACAATAAACATCTACAAAAGAAACATGTGAAAGTATCTCTTTTTACTCCTCCGCATTTCGGATCCTTTACAAACAATGGCAATATTTTTCACCTCTTAAAGCGTAGATCCGAAATAGACTAAAACAATGGCAATATGTTTCAAAAAGGGGGATATGTGAGAGGAGATCCGTGAAGAAGTGGATATAAAAATGCCATGAGAGAACACATCTACTCCACAAAGACATCTCATATGGATCCTAAAAACAAGAAATCAAGCAAAAATGAGAAAGGATAGAGCATTACCTGGAATCAAAGGAGATCTGTAGGGCTGGAGAAGCTTCTTTCCAAAAGGGGATGCAAGGTGAGAATGAGTGTGGGCGGATCTGAAATAACCTACAGCATATTTATTCCGGAGTTACCGCGGCGCGGTAGTACTACCGACAGGATATAGTACTCTGACTCGCATATAAGTACACACGAAAATCATGCTTATCCAACCTGTTTTGACAAGGCTAGGGAATATCTTAAGGTGTCCATATAGTAGACAAATGGTGGTCGTTTTAGGGCCAAAGTGCGTTTTTTTTTTATCTCATGGGGGCTCATATGACCGAGTCGTGGTATATTTTCAAGTATATACAATGTTTGCTAATCTTTTTGTCAATTTGTACGGCACATTGGTATCCGGTCATGATGAGCGAAGTTAAATTTTTGTCTAGCTATTGAGTGCGAAAATTAATGTGGGTGTACGTTGTCTATGCCTCTAAGTATGTGTGAGGATTTATTTACGATAATGATTACACCTCTCACACACCACTTGATCATGCACTCAACCTGAGATAATAAGCTGACATGCTATAAATCGTGACACTAACTTTAACATATCTGATATATCTTGAACAATCAATGTCATGAAATCAAATTGCGCGTGTCTATGCTAATTAAATTTTTGGGCCAAAACTAGAAAGGCATATGTCCAATGTAAACAAGTTAAAGTGGATCTACCTATGTGGGTAGATTTCGATTGACTTGGGGTCTTGTTCTGCTTTGATTATGTATAAAGTTGATGGCCTAACTCCAAAATAAAATGATGGCCATCAAATCCCGCTTACAGACCCCCCAAGCACTACTCATCCCTCCTGATAAGTCTTCATAAGCGTTGTGAGGGTGAGCACCTTGGATTACAAAGTCGTTTCGATCTTGTGCATGGACTACACTTTATGATTTGTGCCCTTGATTTAATTTCTTTATGCCGCACTATGTCATGTGACGTGATTTTTCACTATATCTCTTTGGTGTTAGCATCGTTAGTTTGCTTGATATAAAACATGTCTGTCTGATATCTCTATTGAATGTTTTGTCTCTTGGTGCTACACGTGCACATGTCATTATCTTATTTAAATCTTCCGCACATAAGAATTGGACCTCAACTACATTCGATGCTTTTCGCACAATACGTACTGGCACATTTTTTTTCTCTCATGACGATATTTGTGTTTGCCTATTTTTCTCTCTATTTATCTAAACCCTGCAAACATTCATGTCATACTTGATGTGTGCTATGTCTCGTGCATATAGTCCATTTTCTTCACTCTGATTAGCGTTTGCTCCTGATTTTGACCCTGTTTTACAATTCTCTGATTTCAAGTGCTTTGTAGGTCTATATTACGTTATCTCTCGCCTACAATTTTCATCCTCCTTGGTCGGTTGGCCTCGCCCATTCTTTTGATATTATCAAAGGGGGAGAAGGTATTGGAGGTAGTGTTCATGATAGGGGGAGCGTATTGAGGTGTGTGTGTGCTCATAGATAGGGGGAGCGTCCCACCGATAGGGGAGTATGTAGTAGGATAGAACAGGATTGAACGGGATCGATATAGGTGTGTATTGCTTATTTGTTCAATATCATTTTACTCTGATACTCTACTTTATACTGTTCTACGTTGCTACATACATCTATTCTGGCACTCTATCTACTTGATTTTGGTTTATCATGAACGGGATTGATATTATCAAAAGGGGGAGTTTGTTGGAACATGGTTTCACACTCCTTAGGTTTGAGAATATCAACTCCCTGCTTGTATTTGATGAGATTGGTTGTGTGATAGAGTGTGCAGGCTGATAGGTGAAAGGAAAGGAGAAGAGCTTCAAAAGGTTACTACCGCCCGGCGACAACCTTATCGCAGCGCGGTAACCATCTCGATCGACGCATATCGGTTCGATGGTCGACAGCCCATTTATCAGCTAAGGAAGGATCGTCGACAATCAAAAGCTACCGCCCGGCGACAGGACGCTACCGCCGGCGGTATCCGGTCGACGTGCATCGAGGGGACGATCGTCGACGATGGTACCTACCGCTCAGGCGATAGTCTTATCGCAGGCGGTAGAATTATTTGGCGAAATGGCGCTATCGCTCTGACTGGGCGCGGTAACCTTTACCGCCCGGCGATAGCTCTCTTGAAACGGCAGTTTCCTTAATGAGCAGCTATAGTTGCCGTTTCGGGAGACGTGTGGAGACAGCTGGCAGGCGTTACGCGGTAACCATTACCGCCCGGCGATAGCTCTCTTGAAACGGCAGTTTCCTTAATGAGCAGTTATAGTTGCCGTTTCGGGAGACGTGTGGAGACAGCTGGCAGGCGTTACGCGCGAACCTACCGCCCGGCGATAGAGTTATCGCAGGCGGTAGTCTATTTTCTCCAAGACGTATAAAAAGCAGCGCCGTTTCCTCAAGAAAAGGGTTCGAGAGATTATTGACGAAGTGCTCCAGGAATACTAAGTTCGGCCGTCTTCCTACGTCCGTTCTACTCATCTTCGTCAAAGAAAAAGCAAGGCTTCTTCCTCCCGTTCGAGATCGAAGAACTCCGGCGATCAAGGCTTCGCATCGTCTACGTCTAGCGACCGGGTGCTTTCCATCGAAGATCACAAGCACCGGCCGTAGATCTATCCGGAGAACTTCTCAAGAGGGAGAACCTAAACTTTAACGAATATATTTTGTAATCTCTTTTTGTATCTTTTGCTTCTTCTATTGTTGTGAATGGTAAGGGAAATCGACCGGGGAAGGTCGTCGGGATCCGGGTTGGATTCCGTGGAAAATCGTCACGGGATTTGGGGCGTCTAGATCGGGGATCTAGCGGTGCTCTAAGACCCTTCCGGTTGTGGAGGTGAAGAGCGGCTCTAAGACCTTTCGGGGAGAAAGTGAAGAGCGGCTCTAAGACCCTTCCGGGTGTGGAGGTGAAGAGCGGCTCTAAGACCTTTCGGGGAGAAAGTGAAGAGCCAACCGGTCCGGGTTTTGGGTCGGTATAGAAAACCCAAGAGTTTTATTCACCGCCTCTGATCTCCGGCGTCATGGAGATCCATGTTGTATGTATTGTGTGTAAACATGTTTTAAATCAATCCTAATTACAAGTGTAACATTGTGTGTGACTAAATGATTCATATGAGATATTGTCTTCATATCATTGCCTCTTATGTTTACTTGTGAATGATAAGTCTAGTTTCACGTGTGTGCGCACAAGCTTATTTGTACAGGAAAAGAGTGAATAACGTACCGCAGAACATTGGTTACCCAACGCTCTGAAGTAGTTTCCTATGCTCTGGTTCTGTGGACAAATTAACGCTTAAATTTCAAGAAACGCGTCGAACCTTATTCACCCCCCCCCCCTCTAAGGTTGGCTACAAGATCCAACAAAAGCTACTGGACTGGAGACTGCTGACAACGAGTTGGAAGATGCTGCTGATATAGATGATTTCTTGGATGATGACGGAGAGGAAGACGTGAATGAGGGACATGAAGTATTGGAGGCTCCGGATCTTTTTGAATCTCCATCTGACAAGCATGCACCAGTGGAGGGCGAGTCAGATAAATCTACAGAGGCCGCCAGCATTCCTCCATTATAGACTGTGCTTGTATCCAGCTCTACATATGCGTCTGCTGAAGGGTAAGGCCCACAAGTGCCTCCGGCTCTTCCATTACGAGATGAGCTAGCCACTCACACTGTAAATGTCATTCAGGGCATTGTGAATGAACTCAAAGCCTCCTTTGATGAAGCTCAGAATAAAATGCTGCACAGAATTAAGAAGTCTGAAAATCTCATGCTCAAGAATATGGTGGAGATCAACCATAAACTTGACGTGATGGACAAGAAATTTGAAGAGAAGTATACCGCGGCCGGCGAAGCTGTCACACTTCTTATGGCCGGATTGAAGAAGACCACCGACACTCTTGCTGTAGTAAATCAGAACACTCATGTTGTAGCAAACAACATTCAAAAGTTTGACGGTAACATGTCACTCTCAACGCAAATCAGCAGGCCTTGGTCACTGAATTCTCCCGGACCACCAAGCATATTGATGACTCCCTACACTCCTATGCAAACTTCATCGCTGTCGAAGCCAAAAAGGGGGAGAAGGACTACATTGCTAAGATGGCTGAACTCCGAGAAGTCATGATCAATAACTTCGAACAGTCAAACAAGTACGTCTATGAGAGCTGCTGGTGGATGCTCCAACAGGTGTTAGGCACGTTAGACGTCGTTTTGCCTGACAACCCTGCAGGTATTCATGCTCCTGAGACTTCTATGGCTGCTGCGGGAGTAAGTGCTACTGAGGGAATAGGTGCAAGTGCTGTAGATGTTCCCATAACTGAAGCTGATGCTAGGGCTATTTCCAAAGCTAAACTGATGAGCATGTTTGACCAAGAGGCCCTAGCAAAAGCCAGGGGCAAGCGAAAAGCTCAAGAAGGGACCTCCAAGGAGACACAAGCTGAAAAGAGAACCCGACTGAGTGAGGAGGAAGTAAGAAATGAAAAGTGGAGTCCAGTTTCAAAGAATATCATCTTGGACACCTTCTGGCTACAGGAACAGGGGGAAATCAATCGAAAGGAGGTATACAGCCAGTATGAATGGGAGATGCATAAGACGTATGAAGCGAAACGAAACATCTTCTTCAGAAACAACACGGATGCAGATAAAGTTCCTCCTCCCAGATATTACCCAAAGCCTAAAGAGTACATGAAGAGACAAAGGAAGAAGTTTTTGGCGCAAAAACTCAAGGATGACTTAGCTAAGGAAAGATAGTCAACAACTTGTAGCTTGTCATTCTCTCCTAAGAACATTTAATGCTTGTTGTTATGATATGAACAATTCTGAGATTATATATATATATATATATATACATTTGTATTTGAATATGTGAATGACTCAAGTCCTGATCTGGTTGTTTATATTCTCTTGTGCTGCATGTTTAACTTCTGAATGATGTTTTTTTATTATTTGATTAGTGTTATTCATCTTAGCTAGTAGGGTTTTGGCTTCGTCAAATAGGGGGAGATTGTTGGGTATTGTATCCACAATCACCTGGATTTGAGGAAGCCACCTGTCAAGCTAAGATGAATTCACAATGTATTTGATGAAACTTCTTAAGTTGTGCTTGCAGTTCTTCCACGCTAAGTGCACACCAATGTCAGGGTGCAGTAGGTCAATATACACGGGTCTGCACGACGTAATCCCTCGTTGAGCAGATCAGTGTGTTGGCCTACGTGTACTCTCTCTATTGGAGTGCACTTACTTTCAAGTACAGGGCCGTGTTTATGCAAGAGAAGACAAGGAGCAAGGATGGGTCAAGGGACAGCTCTTGGGTGGAAAGACGAAAATTCGTCTAAGTAAAAGTCGACGAGAATCACCAAGTGATTCTCGCCGATTCAGGCGAGAATCATTAGTGATTCTCCCCGACTCCTTCCGGCTACCTCAAAATGGTGCCAAGTAAGATTCGGCGAGAATCACTGATGATTCTCGCCGAACCTGTCGCTGAGCAGGTCATGAATACCAAGTGAAAATCGTTGAGAATCAACAAGGGAATCGTCGAGAATCACTAGTGATTCTCGACGAATCGTCGAGAATCGTTAACTGATTCTCGCCGATTCGTCGAGAATCACCAATGATTCTCGACGAATTTTACTTGGCGTTTTCTCTGGATGCTGCTGGACCGGATTCTGCCGCTGGACTATTTTGAACCGGATTTCGGGTTTCTACTTGTGGGACCCACAACGGTCATATTGTTAGTATCTACAGTGTATAAATACACGGGTATTATTGAACAGTAGAAACACGGAAAAAGATATACAAAGCAGAGCCGCGACTTGACCTAGTTCGCGAGTTTCCGCCGCCGCCTCTGTCACCGCGCGAGAGTGTAGATCGCCGGTCGTGATCGTGTTTTCTTCCAGATCTCCGGTCGATAGAAGCCTAGCTAAGCTCAGCGTCTCACGTGTCTAACCGGAGATCTCTTGTCTCTCGATTTGTAGATCGGGAAAGTCTTCCCCATCCGAATCGATCGAGACGATTGATCCTAGTGTGACCGTTGGTAGACCTACCTAGCTTCGCTACGAAGTTTGGATCTCTAAAGAAGTGCAGCCGCACATCGTCGTCGCCGCCGATCCCGAACCAAGCCGCCGTTTGTATTACCGCCGCCAGTTCCGGGGAGATCCTTTCCAAGAGAGACCAAGGTTGTAGACTCTTCGTTGACTTCACGAACACGTCGTCGAACGAAGAGGAACACCGTAGTCTCCAAACGAAGTTTGTATCTCGTGTACATTCTATTTTACTTTTGTTGTAAAGGAACGATTGTTCCGTGTTGCAAGGGTTGGGTGCAACCCAGTTTGTGGGAGTGTTGACTCCTACGTGTGGAAGGGTTCCTTCCGTTAGTACAAGGATTGGATTTCAATCCTGTTGGAGAAGTGACCGAGTCATCCCTTGTTGGGAGATAGGTCGAAGGGGGAAAGTGGATGTACCCAAGTCGGGGAACCACTATAAATTGCCTGTGTATTCTGTGTGCTGTGCCTTTTATTTTTATTGTGCAGGTACATTCGTAAATTCCGCAAAAGCATTGCTCGTCACCTATTCCCCCCCATAGGTGAACTTTGTTGAAACTAGGTGGACTTTCAGTAATCAACCGGCACTTGATCGACCGTAACTATCTGCGAAGGCTCTTGCACTGCCTTACATAACACCGATACGTGGAATATATCGTGCAGCCCACTCAACTCCACCGACAGCTTCAATCTATATGCTGCTTCCCCAACACGCTCCAGGATTTCAAATGGTCCAAGGTATCTCGGACTCAGCTTCTTCAAGCGTCAAACCAGTGAAACGCCCCTAAACGGCTTGATTTTTAAATACACCCAGTCGCCAACACCGAACTCCACGTTCCTATGCTTGGCGTTATAGTACTTTGCTTGCCTGTCCTTAGCAATCTTCAACCTTTCCTGAATTGTACGTACCATTGAAGTGGCGTCTTCCACCGCTTGACTTTTATACCACTTTGAATCGCCTGTGTCCAACCAAGACAACGACATACAACACTTCCTCCCATACAAGGCCTCGAAAGTTGCCATTCCAATACTCGCTTGAAAGCTGTTGTTATACACAAACTCCACCATGTACAAGTGATCCTACCAATGCTTTCCAAAATCTAGGACACATATGCGAAGCATGTCCTCCATCGTCCTATTGACCCTCTCGATCTGAGCGTCCGTCTGTGGGTGGAAGGCTGTGTTGAAACTCAGCTTAGTTCCCAACAAACTATGCACCAGCCTCCAGTCCTTCGACGTGAAGCGTCCATCTCGGTCACTTACAATATTGTGGGGCACACCATGCAACCGTACGATATTATCCACATAAAGTTTGGCTAACTTTTCCACCGGATCTTCCTTCCTATTCGGTATGAAGTGTGACACTTTTTTCAACCTATCTACGACCACCCAGATGACGTCGTTACCCTTCTGCGACTTTGGCAAACCATGCACAAAATCCATAGAAATGTCATCGAATTTCCATTCTGGGATAGACAAGGACTTTAGGAAGCCTCTGGGCTTCTGGCACTCCGCTTTCACCAAGGCACAAGTTTGGCACTTGGCCACATAAAGTGCTACATCCTTCTTTAAGCCTGGCCACCAGAATAACTTCTTCATGTCTCTATACATCTTCGTGCTTCCCGGGTGGATTGAGTATTTGGTATGATGAGCCTCATACATCAACATCTCCCGAAGATTATCAGCACTAGGGACGCAAAGACGAGCGTCCTTCCTTAGCAATCCATCCTCAACCACAAACTGGGAATTTGACCCATCCAAAGATTTATCTAAGATCAGCTTCATGCTGCTATCCTGAACCAAAGCCCGTTGAACTCTATCAGCCAGGTCATACTGCACCTCTGTCCAACACAATATTGCCTCGGCACTAGACTGCATATCGACGCAGGAAATCTCTAATTCCTCCACATCACGGATCAATCTCTCATCATGTCCTGACAACCAACTGGCCTGCGCAGGAGCCCTGCGGCTCAACGCATCTGCCACCGCATTTCCTTTCCCAGTTACATATTGTATCTTGAAGGTATAGTCCCCCAAGAACTCCATCCACCTCCGCTGTCTCATGTTTAGATCATTCTAATCTAGCAGGTACTTCAGGCTCTTATGGTCAGTGTATATATCGACCTTTACCCTGTATAGATAGTGCCTCCACAGTTTTAGAGCAAATATCACGACCGCTAACTCTAAGTCATGGACCGGATAATTCCTCTCGTGAACCTTCAACTGTCGCGATCCATAGGCTATCACACACCCATGCTGTAGTAGAACACAACCCAAACCACTGCCTGAAGCATCACTATAAATTTCAAATCCTTCGGTTCCACTTGGCGAACATATAATATGCGTCGTGGTCAACCGCATCTTCAACTCTTCAAAAGCCTGCTCACACTTCAGCGACCACACGAACTTTTGATCTTTCCTTGTCAACATTGTGAGTGGTAACGCTATCCACGAGAATTTCTCTACGAAGCGCCTGTAGTACCCGGCAAGCCCTAGAAAGCTCCGAACTTCCGCCACTGTAGACAATACAGGACACTCACGTATCGCTGCTATCTTCGCCGGATCAACCGCTATCCCTTCTCCACTAACAACATGACCAAGGGATGCTATTGAGGATAACCAGAACTCACATACTACAAGAAAATAGACTTTTAGTGACGAAATATTTGTACACTTGGAGAACTTAGCATACAACTAATTCCTCGTCAACGTCTCCAACACCATGTGTACATGCTTGTAATGGTCCTCCTCACACTACGAGTATACCAAGATATCATCGATAAATACTTTCACGAAATGATCCAGGTATTCTCTGAACGTCCTGTTCATCAGATCCGTAAACACGAATGGCGCATTGATCAACCCAAACGGCATGACCGTGAACTCGTAATGCCCAAACCGTGTGCTGAACGCTGTCTTTGGGATATCGCTTTCCCTTATCCTCAATTGGTAGTAGCCGAACTTCAGATCTAACTTCGAATATACTGTTGACCCAACCAATTGATCAAATAGATCGTCAATCCTGGGGATCAGATATTTGTTCTTCTCCGTAAGCTTGTTCAACTCCCGATAGTCAATACAGAGTCGCAAGCTCCAATACTTCTTCTTACCAAAAAGAACCGGTGCACTCCAAGGCGACGAACTTGGATGCACATACTCTTACTCCAACAACTCCTGCACTTGCACCTACAACTCTGCCATCTCTCGCGGCGCTATCCGATACGGAGAGTGTGACACCAGTTTGGCACCCGGTACCAGCTTAATTGTAAAATCAATCTCCCGCTGAGGAGGGGCCCCTGGGAGATCATTTGGGAACACATCAGGATACTCAGACACAACTGGGATACTTTCCAGACTTGGCCTAGGCATTGAAGCCTGCACTAAGGTGACAAATAGCACTGCACCAGACCGAACTGCCTTAATCACTTGTAGGGCCGACATCAAAACTTTACCTGACCCCAACGTAGTCTCCCGTTCATTATGCAACCCCAACTTAACCTCCTTTCAGTTGCAATCCATGTAAGCTCGCTGCTCCGAGAGCCAGTCCATACAAAAGATTACGTCGAACTCCACTAACGGTAGAACCAATGCTCGCAAATCAAACTCCTGGTCCCCAATCCGAATCTTTACCACACAGAACTTATCCGCGCGCATTGAGCACCCATTGGGCAACAACACATCCAACTTGTCTTTTGCCATTGAGGAAGGGACCCCGATGCTCGATATGAACCTTTCGGACAAGAAGGAATGCGATGCTACCGTATCAAACAGGGCTCTCGCCGGACGATCGGAAATCAACACAAAGCCTAGCACTAACAAATATAAGCTAACATATAAAAAGGTAACAACTACATAAAGTTAAACTACTATAATTTAACTCATACCTGTCACCACATCAGCTTGTTTCATGGCCTCTTGCAGACCAAGATTATAAACTCTAGGCTGGGCTGGAGCATGATGGAACACGGTTGACTCCACCACCTTCCCTTTCTCTTCATAGGTCACTCCTGGCTTCCTCTCGGACTTTGCACGTCCGCTCCAACACTCACGAGCAAAGTGCCCCGTCTTCCCACAGTTGTAGCAAGCTCCTGGAACTCGACTTGTAGTTGCCCTCGACGCACCAGACGAAGGGGATGATTTCGAAGACCTCTGCTTCTTGTTCCATCTGTGGAACCCTGACTTTATATTTGGCACTTTGAACTCTGCCTTCTTTTCCCCTGGGTCCTTCTTCTCTTGCACTTTATTCACAACCTTTTGCAATAAACGGGACGAATTGATAGGCTAGGAAGCCCTGCGCCTTAGGCCCAGTAAGGAGTAACTGTAGGTCGCCGCGTAGACCTTCATAAATCAGTTGGTCTTCCTCTATTCTTCCGTAAACATGGCACCAGCATATTGACCCAACCTTGTAAACTCGTGGAGATACTCGTCCACGCTTCTGGCTCCCTGAGTCAACCCAAGATACTGATTCTCCATCTCGAGCTTCTGAGCAGACGGTAAATATCTGGCCAAGAACAATCTTGAGAATTCCTCCATAGGCACATCAGCAAGCTGTCTTCCCATTAAGAGATGAAACTCCAACTCATCCCACCACAGCCTCGCCTCACCAGCCAAAAGGAAGGTTTCTATGGTCGTCTTCTGCCACTCCTCAGTTAACGTGGCCGTCAAGACCCTCTTTATCATAGAGAGCCAATCCTCAGCTTGAGCTTGCGTTCCAACCCCATCAAACACCAAAGGATTAAAGCCCATTACATGCTTGAGCTGTCTCTCCGTAGCCCTCCTCGGCTCTACCTGATCCATTGCCAAGAGCTCCACCACTCTCGGATCTGCCGCCCTAACCGATTCTTGCTCATTCACAAGAGGTGCGTGATGCATCTGCCCTGCAGGTTGGGCATTTATCATGGCAAAACTGCTTCAGCCACCAACCTGATGGTTTCTGCTGAAGGAGGTGTTGTAGGCACATCCCTCGGTGCACTACTTTCTGCCAATTACGGATGCTCCGATTGACCAGCACCACTCCTAGTTGCCTATAATAATAAAGAACCTAGATTAGACGACACACAAATTTCTAAAATAAATCATTAGAACACTCAGGTTCCACAAAACAAGTGTATTTTTCATTCCTAAGTGGACATTCATGGGTTATTTTGATGTTATAACGATGACGCACACATGTGCTCACCACCCCTTAAAAGAATTTGCCCACGAATTTATTTAAGCCTGACCGTAACCAGAAGTCTGATACGAAATTGTAACACTCCCATCTGTCGTATGTCATATAACAGAAGGTCCAGCTGGAACCCGACGCCATATACTACAGACAGTCGAAAGGGCTACGTATGAATAACCAAACTATTAAATTAAGACTACTCGTCCTAACATAGAGCATTCTAGCAGAAGCTTTTAAACAGTTGAAAGAACCCATAATTGTATCCAATAAACATGAATGTCCACCACCACTACAACTGGAATGAAAACAAATACACTGAAAGGTACACGGCCTTATGGCCTTATAGAGGTTCACTTAATAAAGTAATGTTTTCCATACATCGGCTCGCAGGCCGACCACACATGACAAAATAAAGAACAACTATTCGCTTTGGCCTTCTAGGGCCAGCACAGCAACATGGGCTCCAGCCCGCTATTTGGTACTCGGCTCCGCAGCACCTGCAACAACATTCCACCGCACGGTGGCAAACAAAGCAACGGTCAGCCAAAGTCGACCAAATTATAACGACCCCGCCCCTTTCTCGGGACGGCGGTGCTCCTTCCCTGTATTTCATTACCCCATCTAAATAATTAAGTATAAATATATTTCTCTACAGGTGTAGGCTCGCACGGCCAAACACCCCGTGCACTCAGGGCAGATTAACGGTGACACCGGTCAATTCCGTGACTTCACCACCATCCCCATGATGGCAATAACATGAGCATTTTAGCCATTCTGACCACTGTCTAAGGCTCCCGACAATACCAACGGCCAGTCCCCATTAATGGGTCTCTCGCACCAAACCACATAGCCCAGGTCCGATTCCACTTTCTCGTTGCTCACACCGCCTAGTCACCTTAAGACCTACGTGCGGGCCAAGCTTCTCTCGGATCCTAACATTTCCAAACAATCACATAACCCAGTTATGTTCAAGGCCAGTTCCCAGACTGCCATGTTAGCAGAACAACGATTTCGCTCAGTTTTCTCGGTGCGCCTTGGAGTTAATCCCCAAGGATCCATGCTGCAATCTACCGCGTAGAAACCTGAAAACCCAAAGCACGGAGTCTTCTCCGGCAAACCATAACAAATTCAACATTACCGATCCAGACCAACATGTCCGGGTAGGCTTCACACACAATGCTTATGTCCGTAGTTCGATTCCGGACTCTATATGCAACATAAGGGGGACTATTCTCGTCTACCCAAGGGAACACCGCACACTCGTCGCACACTCGCGGGAGCACGTTTTCCTATGTAAAAAGGAAGAGAGCTTCACATGCTAAAGTAGAGAATCGTTACCCTTGTATTACGCTTTTGCGCCATGGAAAATTACACGGATAGAAGTATTCGCAACGAGATTTCCTCCACGGATCCGCTCTCGGTTCTCTAAACGGTGCTCCGATGCTCCTCCGGCGGCCGGAATCCTCCTCCATCTTCCTCCTCTCTCTAACTCCTTTAAAGAGAGTGCTTAAGAGATAAATGAGGAATTGGACCTCTATTTCCGACCTTAATAGAGCAGGAACTCATTTGGGTCGTAGGATCTTAATTAAAGAAAACGAACGGCTCAGATCTGTAGAGAAATCCTCAAACCTGGGCCGAACATGGCCTCACAAACGGCCGTGTCCCAGGCCGTGTGCCCCGAACCAGGCACGATCGTCGAATGCAGAAAAACCACACGAGCAAATACACGCCCGTGCCTCAACCTCACATGCCCGTGTCGGGTCCTCAACACACCCGTGACCGGAGGCGTGTCACGTATAACCGTCATGCCAACCGTCACGTCTCTTGGGAACACGGGTAGTGACATGGGTAGGCACACGCCCATGTCATGTGACACACCCGTGTCACACTGCTGTGTTTCCTGTCGTGTCCTTCTCTGGACACAGCCGGCCAAAACACCAAGTAATACACGGCCTTGGACACGCCCGTGTCCTAGGCCATGTACCCCTATACAGGCACCAAAATTTCTTTTGGACGCGATCAGCTCAAATACGATTTTCGGGGCGTTACACATGGCTGATGTCGTTGAGTGTCTCAACATCACTCAACGCTTGATGGGATTTAGGAAATTTTCTAAGTCCATATGTGGATGACCACTGCTGACGTCACAAAAGTCAAATCTGTAGAAAGCCGTTGCGAGAAAGCTGCTATAGCGCCGAAATATGTTTTGTTCCTTTCTGATGGAGTTGGCGCTCACCAATCCCTAGTGGGCCCACATACTACGTTGTCGTTGATTCAAATCAACAGATATAAAAGGGGAAACAAAAAAGGTTTAGGGTTAATGAATCCAAGAAACTGAATGAGAAACTAAAAGAGGTGGCTGGATATTTATTCCGATCAAGCTTGAAAGCTAAAGACCATCCAAGATATCTAGAAGGCAAGAATATAGCTGGAGCACTTCCTGACCAGCAAGTTGGTTCTCTTAAGAACAAAGCAAGCTGGTTGATCCACTCAACAACAGATAGCTGCTTACCTATACAGCAAGAGAGAAGATAGTAGTAGAAGAAGACTCATCCCTACTACAACAAGTTAGCTGGACTGATATCTGCTCAGTCCAGCAGAGCAAACTCAGAGATTTAATCTCTGAGTTATTTTTGTTTTCTTTTTCATCTTACAACTTATAAAAATCCTACTATAGGATTCAAGTTTCCTGGATCTGAGTGGCTGAGAGGCTTAATAGCCTAAGGCTGGAGAGTTTATCTCTATGTGGTAGGATCCACGTGGATCTGAGTTGCTAGAAGGCTTAATAGCCTGAGGTTGGAGAGTTTATCTTTCTGTGGTAGGATCCAAGTAGATATGAGTTGCTGAAAGGCTTAATAGCCTGAGGCTAGAGAGTTTATCTCTATATGGTAGGTTCCAAGTGGATCTGTGTTTCTAGAAGGCAAAATATCCTGAGGCTGGAGAGTTTATCTCTCTGTATTAGGATCCAGGTGGATTTGAGTTTCTGGAAGGCTTATTAGCCTGAGGCTGTAGAGTTTACCTCTCTGTGGTAGGATCCAAGTGTGGATCTGAGGTAGGGCTATCCTCCTAGCCTGAGTGTAGGGCTTTGTGCCTGAGGTAGGTGGCTGTAGAGCCACTGAGCTGTAGGTGAAAAATTTGTCACTGAGTTGTAGGCCTTGGAGGAGGCTGAGCTGTAGGTACCTGGAGGGGTACTGAGTGTATGTATTCTGTAGCACACTGAGAGTAAGGCTATGGGCCTAAGGTGTAAGCTCTAAAGAGCATAGTGCTGGAAGTTTGTGCCTTGTCCAACAAGTAAGTTGGAAAGGTGGGAGGGAAAGTGGATGTACCCAATTGGGGAACCACTATAAATACTTGTGTGCTTGTTGTGTGTGTTTGTTTTAATTTCTTATTGCATGACATATGGACAAGCTCTAGATAGTGTAGTAAGAAAATAGCAAAAGAAGCTATAAATTTCAAAGACCTATTCATCCCCCCCTCGAGGTGATTAGCTAACCTTCAATTAAATAACTTTCAGAAATCATAAAGTGAGTTCGATGAACTGTAGACTCAGTTTGACAAACACCAGGCTCAGTTCGATGAATGTTGAGCTCAGTTCGACGAAGCTGAGCTCGACGAAAGGCAAGCTATCCACACAATTGGACATGTCCAAAATTCTGCTTCAAGGGGTTGATAGTGTCGAGAGCATTGAGAGAGCTTGCCTCACTCAACGCTTTTTGCCTTAGCAAAAAGTTTTGTGCCCTTGGCATTGAGAGAGTAAGCTCCACTCAATGCCACACAACTTAACAGAACTTCTGTTATCTGGCGTTGAGAGACTAAGATACACTCAACGCCTTTTTCCTTAGCGTTGAGAGAGTAAGCTCCATTCAATGCCAAACTACTTAACCAAATTTTTCTGTTATCTGGTGTTGAGAGAGTAAGCTACACTCAACGCCTTTTGCATTGGCATTGAGAGAGTAAGTTCCACTCAATGCCAAACTACTTAACAGAATTTTTCTGTTATCTGGCGTTGAGTGGGTAAGATACACGCAATTCCTATGGTCTTAGTCAAATTTTTGCTCAACATTTCTGTGGAGTTGGCTGGCACAACAACAATCAATGCTTTCAGTTGTATGGCATTAATTGAGTAGACCACACTCAACGCTTGTGGACTTGTCCACATTTTTAGCTAGTTTTTCTAAGCTTAGACTGACTCAGCCTGACTCACAGCCTTTTGTTATATGGCGTTGAGTGAGTAGACTACGCTCAATGCTTTTGTACTTAGAAATTTTTTTGGCTATCTTTCAGTTAGGCTAAGATATTCTCAACCCTATATGTTGTATGGCGTTGAGTGAGTGGACTACACTCAATGCTTTTCTACATACGCAAATTTCTACTATATAATATTGAATCCATACCTCTGGCATTGAGTGTGTAATACACCCTTTTTTTTCTTTGAAACACCGGGGTCTTAGGCCCAGAACTGCCTCTTAGCGGTGACACCTTCACGCCCTGAAGGGTCATCACCGCGAAACTCCGATTCTGCCGGCCGATTTGATCGCAGAAAAGCAACAAAAGCAGAGTAAGCATAAGAGCGGTAAAACTCTAACCAAAAGTCCACAGTAAAATCACATCAGAGTAAATATATCTCCACGAAGGGAGAGTCCACAGAATATATAAAAGTACTGAAAATAAGGGATTAAGCCCGCTACATCAAATGCTCACTACAAAGTCACTCAAGCGGAAGCAAAATAAAACACTACTAAGGTAAGGGGCTCACAGTCCCCGTCGTTTGAACTCCGGTGCTAGACTGCCCCATCTCCAAGCCTGCCGACCTGCGGGGCTGCTCCTCTATGCTGGGCTCCACGATCCCCTAAATGATGTGGTTCGAAAACCGTTAGCCTAAAATACTAAGTCCTATCATCCCCCACCCCTTCTCCCATGGCCACTAGGTACCGAGCGGAGAGGAAGAAAGGGGAGGACTTGAAGGTGGAGAGTAATCAAGAAACATATGGCAGCGGACCTATACTAGAAATTTTATAGTACATGTAGCAGTAGAGTTGATGACTTATTTTAGTCATCGTTTTTGGGGTAGTTTAGTATGCAAAATTCCTAGTTTAATTATATGTTTCAAGTATTTTTATGCATGTTTTGTTTTATTTCTTCTTAAAGTCTTGTTGTGTTAGGATATTATAATTCCTAGTTTTATTATAGTTTTATTTGCTCATTATGTTGCAATTTTATTTTATTATGTTTTGATATAGAAATCTATAGTTTTAGTATAGGTTTTATGTTTTATGTTTACTAGTGTTTTGTTATGAATATAATTAATTAATTGTATGTTATGTTTGTTATGTTTAGTTTAGTTTTAACAACTAATATTATGTTACTTATTTATGTTATGTTTTGTTATATAACTAATGTTATTATGCTTTATTTTCTTGTAGGTCCATGCTACATGATGCATCCCACTTCAAGTTAAACCCGAGCCTCCACTTGAAGCCAACCCACATGCAGCCCTTGAAGTTTTGGAGCAGCCCGACCCCTTCCCTTGAAGCCACATGATGCAAGCCAAGCCCTCATGGTAAACCCGAGCCCATGCAACCAGCCCACAAAGTGCAGCCTTCTTCAAGTTGGTCGGCCCCCTCCAAATGCAGCAACCCACTTCAATTGAGTAGCCCATTTTAATGATGCAGCAGCCCAAACCACTTCATTTATGCCACATTGGTGCAGCCCGACCCTCTCCAAGTGCAACCCAAGCCTCCTCCAAAGTGCCACACGAAAATGCATGTATCAAGCCACCTTGCATGGCTCCCCATTAAGTGCATGGCTGGCCCCTCCCCTCTCTCTCCCCTTTATTATTTTCTCCCCTTTCATATTTCTCATTCATCCATTTTTCCCTCTCTCTCATTCTCATTTAAACTCATACATTCCCCTTTCTTTTTTAATTATTTTCCTTTTTATTTTCCCAAAAGAAAGTGCATGTATTTGGCTTTTTTCTCTCTCCCTCATTAAATGATGTTCATGCACTCTCCCCTACACATGGCCGGCCACCCCCCTTGGCCTCCTCCTCTTCATTTCATTCTAGATCCTTCTCCATCTCCTATAAAATCCACCCCATCCCTCAAGCCAAAGTGAGAAATTTTTGGGAAGTGAAGTTTTAAGTTGAATGAGAGTGTTGAGTTGGAAAGTCGAGAGTGTTAGTGAGTTGTTATTTTCTTTCATTATTGTTGTAGTCTTTTCATTTTTGTAATCCTTTTCTTTCAACTTAATATAATATTGTCCTTTTTAAATATTGCGTTCTCTTTTATTTGTGCAAGTAATGAATATGAATTTCTTTCATCCTACTTTGATTTCAATTTCCATTATGCGTAGCTAATTCTCTTTAGCATTTGATCATAAGGATCCATGATTTAAGATAGGAAGTATTTTTACTTCGAAATTTTATTTTTGCTAACTTTCGCTCGAACCCTCTTTGATTTATTTCGAGCCGACTCCGTATTTCCGGTATGCAGTAGTAGGCCTTTGATCTCATTTCATAATAGTCGAGAGACTCATTGATTTGAAAGATCACTCAAAGAGGGAAGGAGTTGCACGCAATCCTAGAGATAGGACGACGTAAATCCTCCGGATTGGAGTCAAATCCAATAGTGTGGATCATCTCGATAATGCAACTTTTGGCCCCTTTGATTTGTAAAGAGATTTCGATCAAAGCGTCTATAAGTTAGGAGACTTAATACTCTAGCGAGATTTTGTCTTATTTTCGGATCCGTCACGGTCGAGTTAATTCGCAATTATAAAATATTATTTTTATTTCTCCTATCTCTTTTCATGGTGAATCATCGATCAAGTGCTATCTTTTAATCCATAGTTCCGTTTTAGATTTCGTTTCAGTTTGATTTTAAAAATTCTCAAAACCCACTTTCTTCCGGTAGGATAATAGTTCAAGTGTGAGTAGCAGTACTTGACAACCCCGTGTTTTAATACGACCTTGATACTACAATTCGACAGGTACACTTGCCTGTTCGGGTTTTAGCCCATCAAGTTTTTGGTGCCGTTGTCGGGGAGATTTTTTCGTCAATATTAAGAAAGCGCTTACGCTATTACTTCTGCAAAAATAAAAAAAAAAAATTCCTTTCTTTTCTTTCTTTCTTCCTTCAAGTTTTTATTTCCATTTCTCGTTCATTTTTTTTAGTGCATGACCCGTTCGAATCCGTCGCTACTTGTTGATTTGGACCCAGAAATCGAACGCTCCTTTCGGAGACAACTACGATTCGGGGCTTCCACTTCTCAAACAGCGGTTGAGGATTCCGACGGTGATTGTAATTTTAATTCTGAAATGGGAGATCCCAACCCAGGAATGGCTCAGCAAAGGACCATGTCTGATTATGCTCGACCCAACCTGGAGGGGACTGAAACAAGTATTGTTCGACCTGCAATTGCGAACAATAACTTCGAGCTTAAGCCTAGCATCATACAAATGGTGCAGCAATATGTACAGTTCGACGGATTACAAGATGAAGATCCGAACTTGCATATTGCCAATTTTCTTGAAATCTGTGACACCTTAAAAATAAATGGTGTCTCAGATGATGCTATAAGGCTAAGAATCTTCCCTTTCTCCTTAAGAACTAAAGCCAAACAGTGGTTGAGTTCTCTTCCAAGAGGATCAATCACTACTTGGAACATTTTAGTCGATAAATTTCTTGCTAGATATTCCCCCCCCCCCCCGCCAAAACTGCTAAGCTAAGAAATGATATAACTTCGTACTCTCAAATTGCTTCTGAGACCCTCTATGACACTTGGGAGAGGTTCAAAGAACTTTTGAGAAGATGCCCTCATCATGCTCTGCCTGTATGGTTACAGGTTCAGACATTCTATAATGGGCTAAATCAAGAAACTAAGCAAATGATAGATGTCGCTTCCTCTGATTCTTTGAACCGCAAAACTCGGGAAGCAGCTCCTGAGCTTATCGAGGACATGGCGATGAACACTTATCAGTGGAATTCGTCTAGGACTCGCCTATCTAAACATGTAGGTATCTATGAAGTGGACTCGGTTTCGCAACTGGCGTTGCAAGTGGAAATGTTGAACAAGAAGATTTCGGAGATGACTGCTTCCTCCGCCGCTAAGGTATATGAAAATGTGAATGTTGCTGCTGCCAAGCAGGTGGATTATCTGGGGAACATACCCAGGCCTGCTCAAAATAATTCTGCCAATAATTTTCCTGCTTTTTCTAATTTTTCCGCACCTCCTGGTTTTAATTCTGCTTCGAACTCTTATAATCCTGGATGGCGTAACCATCCTAATTTTTCTTGGAGTAACCCTGCTAATGCTACACGCCTACCACACGATTTCACTCCACCACCACCACAATATCAAAACCAAAATTTTCAAAAAACTCCATCTTTGGAGGAAAAACTTTCTAAATATATAAGCTCGAATGATGCTACCATTAGAAGTCTAGCTGGATCCGTGAAAAATTTAGAGAACCAGGTCGGGCAACTTGCCAAGGTCATCTCCGAGAGGCCACCCGGGGCTCTTCCCTCAAACACTGAACCTAACCCAAGGGAGCACGTGAATGCGATTTCCCTTCAGAGCGGTAAAGTTATTAACGAGCCCACCACAAGGGAAGAGCCAGAGGTGATTGCCTCTCCTACTGCTGAAAATATTATCGTTACGGAATCAAATGATAAAATTTTTGAAAAAGAAAAAAGAGAAATCTAATTTTGAAAAAGAAAAGCCTACTTTTGAAAAAGAAGTTAACAATTTTCAAAATGATGCTCCGACAATTATAAAGGAATTTCAGCCACCTCCTTATCCGGCTAGGCTTAGGAAGGAAAAATTAGATGATCAATATTCACGCTTTCTTGAAATGTTTAAACAAATTCATATAAATTTGCCATTTCACGAAGCCATTAGCCAAATGCCGAAATACGCCAAATATCTCAAGGATTTATTAACGAATAAAAAGAAATTGGAAAATCTTTCTCATGTAACGTTAAATGAAGAGTGCTCGGCGGTCGTTAAAAACTCTAACTTGCCTAAAAAAATACACGATCCGGGTAGTTTTTCAATTCCTTGCGTTTTTGGTGATCTTTTTATAAAACATGCGCTAGCGGATCTAGGTGCGAGCTTCAACTTGATGCCTTTTTCATTGTTTAAAAAGCTAGGATTGGGCACTCTCAGCCCTACGCATATGAGTATTCAATTGGCTGAACGATCGATTAAGTATCTGTTAGGTATCGTTGAGGATGTGCTAGTGAAGGTCGACAAATTCATCTTCCTGGTGGCTTTTGTCATTCTCGATATTGAAGAGGACGTCGAGGTCCCTCTTATCCTTGGTCGTCCCTTCCTAGCCACCGCTCGAGCAATCATAAATGTGAGTGACGGAAGACTTTCTCTACGTGTGGGAGATGAAGAGGTTACTTTTGATATTAATCAATCTATGAGAAATTCTTTGCAAAATGATGACTCTTGTTTTTTTCTTGATGAATTAAAAGAAGACTCATATATTTCTCCAAATGATTTTTCGTCTTCTTCTTCTGAACTTTCTCCCAATATTTTTAAAAATACGGTTATGTCCATGCAAATAAATTTTGAAAATGAAACTATTTTTAAACAAAAGAATCTTGAAAATCTCATTTTTGAAGAAGACAAAAATCTGAAAAATTCATATGCAAAATCACCCGACCCTGAAACTAAAGTCGATCACGATAAGAACTTGGGCCAACAAAAAATTTTTAAACCTGGCGATCAAGTTCTTCTTTTTAATTCACGCTTACGTATTTTCTTCGGACACATTAAATCTCGATGGAATAGACCGTTTACGGTCAAGGAAGTTTATTCTGATGGAACTGTGTTGCTTTCGCACCCCGATAAGGGTGATTTTAAAGTGAATGGGCATAGACTTAAACTTTATTTTTCAAATGATTCTGTGTCTCCTGCAACAGAGGATCTTGTCTTGGACTCTTAAATGTTCATCTTGTTGTGGAACATTTTCTTTTTTATTTTTTTTTTGGACTTATTATTAATAATTATTATTATGCAACTTTTAATTTTATTCGGACTTTAAATTATTGTAATAAAGAACAATCTTGGGCACCTGCCCACGGACTCTATTTTTTTCTGCTTTTATTTTGCTCTTCCTTCCGGAGGCCACCCAAGCAAGTTCATGACCGCCGCTCCAACGTTGCTGATATAAAGATTGATCAAGTCAAACCTGCTGACGATCAAGTGCACTAAAAAGCAAGCATGAGGGAGCGACATCAACCTTCATCTCACAAACCCGTGGAAGTCCTGTTTTTTTTATTTTCATTTCCTTTCTGCATTTTTCTCTCCTGCTCAGTCTCCTTCTCATTTTTCTTTTTGTTTCTTTCATTGAGGACAATGAAAAATCTAAGCTTGGGGGAGGGTTTAGTTAGTTCTCTTTTTCCTTTTTCTTTCAAAAAAAAAAAATTTTTTTTTTCTAAAAAAATTAGCATAGTTTTGTTAAGTTTTTTGCTAGTATTGCTTTTATTTTAGCCTTTTCAAAAATCACAAAAAAAAGAAAAGCAAAAAATCCAAAAAATCCAAAAAATTGCTAAAATATATTTGAAAAAAAATCTAAAATTATTTTCTATCTTTATTTTTATGTTTCTTCTAGTGATGTGTAGGCCCGTGCGGTTCCTTAGTTCTATTTAGATTTCGTTGAATTGGTTTTCTAAATTTATCAGTTTAACATAGCTTAGTTTTACTAGTTTTTTTTTCTTAAAAATAGGCATCCGATTTTTACGTTTTAAGTTAGCAATTTGTAGTTATGTCTTTTTATCCAGTTAGTTGCTTACGAATGGTTGCTAGGTAATGTTATCTCTTTTTCATTTGCGGGTAGTCTTTCTTGGTGTCTAGAACTTGTCCCTAGCGACTCTCGAAACATTTGCGACGTTTTAACGTACTTTAGAAATGATTTAGGCCACCCTTTGACTCATTTGAGCTTTTCTTGCCCACCAAAAAAAATTTACCATTGCAAAACAATTTTTGGGCCTTTTTCATGTTCTTTTTGTTTTTAGCTCCACCTTTCATTTCATTATTTCACCAAAGCCAAAATCCCTTTCCTATTTCTCACACTAAACTTTGAGCTTAAATATTAATTTTGTGAAGGATTATATCTTTGAAATGAAAAGGAAAATTTATAGCTTTTATTTGGAGCTTTCCTTAAAGTTACAAAAAAAGAGGAGTTATTATCAAAAGTATCATTAAAATGAAATGAAGAAAAAAAAAAGAGAATAGTTTATTTTTGGCCAATATTATGAAAAGAAAAGAAAAAAAATACATGGCCTTATGTTTGTTTTAGCTTGAATTAAAGTACTTATCATTCCTCTTCATGTGTTTATGTTTTTTTTCTTTTTAAGCTCAACCTTGGTTTAGTGTTTAAGCCCTCATGTTTATCCTTGTTTTCATTTCCTAACCATTTACCTAAGCCAAGTTTTAACGCCTATAGAAGTCCTATTAATCTTTAGAACGTAAATTCGCGTAGTGGAGAGAGTGTGAACGGATAAGCCTATGGCCACCATCATTGATGGATTTCTTTGGAGGTTATCTTGAGATGATTTAGGGTTAATTGTTATTCTAGCAACCTAGTAGTTCGTTAATGCGCCGTTTATTTAGAACTTCTACTTTTGCTTTTCTTATTTTCATTAATTTTTGATGCTTTGTTTTAAGATTTAGATATGTGTAAATTTTCTTTATGTTCTAATGATATTTTTAGGTCTCCACTTTCAAGTTTTCTATTGTGCACTTCTCACCCCACTAGTTGTTAACATTGGAATTAGGATAGTTTAATTTTTCATATTTTGTTTTTCTTAATTATGCAACCTAAATCCTCTTTGTTTTTTTTCCTAGTTCTATACTTTTTATTTGCTTGAGGGCAAGCAAAAACTCTAGCATGGGGGAATTTGATGACTTATTTTAGTCAGCGTTTTTGGGGAAGTTTAGTATGCAAAATTCCTAGTTTAATTATATGTTTCAAGTATTTTTATGCATGTTTTGTTTTATTTCTTCTTAAAGTCTTATTGTGTTAGGATATTATAATTCCTAGTTTTATTATAGTTTTATTTGCTCATTATGTTGCAATTTTATTTTATTATGTTTTGGTATTGAAATCTATAGTTTTAGTATAGGTTTTATGTTTTATGTTTACTAGTGTTTTGTTATGAATATAATTAATTAATAGTATGTTATGTTTGTTATGTTTAATTTAGTTTTAACAACTAATATTATGTTACTTATTTATGTTATGTTTTGTTATATAACTAATGTTATTATTCTTTATTTTCTTGTAGGTCCATGTTACATGATGCAGCCCACTTCAAGTTAAACCCGAGCCTCCACTTGAAGCCAACCCACATGCAGCCCTTGAAGTTTTGGAGCA
Source organism: Platanthera guangdongensis (assembly GCA_039583875.1). Taxonomy (NCBI): domain Eukaryota; kingdom Viridiplantae; phylum Streptophyta; class Magnoliopsida; order Asparagales; family Orchidaceae; genus Platanthera; species Platanthera guangdongensis. The sequence continues at coordinate 63,782,678 of CM077154.1, forward strand.
GCCCGGCCGCTTCCCTTGAAGCCACATGATGCAAGCCAAGCCCTCATGGTAAACCCGAGCCCATGCAACCAACCCACAAAGTGCAGCCTTCTTCAAGTTGGTCGGCCCCCTCCAAATGCAGCAGCCCACTTCACTTGAGCAGCCCATTTTAATGATGCAGCAGCCCAAACCACTTCATTTATGCCACATTGGTGCAGCCCGACCCTCTCCAAGTGCAACCCAAGCCTCCTCCAAAGTGTCACCCGAAAATGCATGTATGAAGACACCTTGCATGGCTCCCCATTAAGTGCATGGCCGTCCCCTCCCCTCTCTCTCCCCTTTATTATTTTCTCCCCTTTCATATTTCTCATTCATCCCTTTTTCCCTCTCTCTCATTCTCATTTAAACTCATACATTCCCCTTTCTTTTTTAATTATTTTCCTTTTTATTTTCCCAAAAGAAAGTGCATGTATTTGGCTTTTTTCTCTCTCCATCATTAAAGGATGTTCATGCACTCTCCCCTACACATGGCCGGCCACCCCCCTTGGCCTCCTCCTCTTCATTTCATTCTAGATCCTTCTCCATCTCCTATAAAAGCCACCCCATCCCTCAAGCCAAAGTGAGAAATTTTTGGGAAGTGAAGTTTTAAGTTGAATGAGAGTGTTGAGTTGGAAAGTGGAGAGTGTTAGTGAGTTGTTATTTTCTTTCATTATTGTTGTAGTCTTTTCATTTTTGTAATCATTTTCTTTCAACTTAATATAATATTGTGCTTTTTAAATATTGCGTTCTCTTTTATTTGTGCAAGTAATGAATATGAATTTCTTTCATCCTACTTTGATTTCAATTTCCATTATGCGTAGCTAATTTTCTTTAGCATTTGATCATGAGGATCCATGATTTGAGATAGGAAGTATTTTTACTTCGAAATTTTATTTTTGCTAACTTTCACTCGATCCCTCTTTGATTTATTTCGAACCGACTCCGTATTTCCGGTATGCGGTAGTAGGCCTTTGATCTCATTTCATAATAGTCGAGAGACTCATTGATTTGAAAGATCACTCAAAGAGGGAAGGAGTTGCACGCAATCCTAGAGATAGGACGACGTAAATCCTCCGGATTGGAGTCAAATCCAATAGTGTGGATCATCTCGATAATGCAACTTTAGGCCCCTTTGATTTGTAAAGAGATTTCGATCAAAGCGTCTATAAGTTAGGAGACTTAATGCTCTAGCGAGATTTTGTCTTATTTTCGGATCCGTCACGGTCGAGTTAAGTCGCAATTATAAAATATTATTTTTATTTCTCCTATCTCTTTTCATGGTGAATCATCGATCAAGTGCTATCTTTTAATCCATAGTTCCGTTTTAGATTTCGTTTCAGTTTGATTTTAAAAATTCTCAAAACCCACTTTCTTCTGGTAGGATAATAGTTCAAGCGTGAGTAGCAGTACTTGACAACCCCGTGTTTTAATACGACCTTGATACTACAATTCGACAGGTACACTTGCCTGTTCGGGTTTTAGCCCATCAAGAGTAAAGTATGAAAATTAACCTTAACTTATACGGGAACATATAAGCAAGGGATCTTTTACAGGGCCCTCATCGTATAAAAAGTCTCATTCCAGTTTATACGATGGGGTGTCGGTTATTAACAACAATATATATATATAAAGAATTTAACATTAATTTATAAACTTGCCCGCACAAGCTTATAGACCAAGGGGTCGTTTTGCAGGGCCTATTGTATAAGCGTCCCATACCACTTATACAATAGGTGACATCGGTTTTATGCTATGACATGCAAGTGGGTTATGATGCGATCATGCAAGTGCAACTCACCGACCCGACTCTGTGCACACAGACCTTTAGTTCCCCCTTTCTGGAGCCTCACCTCCCAGGATACCTCCGTAGTGGCAGACAGAAGCGGGGGGTTGGGCCTCGCCCACCTCTAAACCATTAAAGCACTACCGGTCAGACCTATCAAATGCCTCAACGTTGGTGCACTAAGCGGACTCCTGCGTACTCTTGCCGGCTGGAGCACCGGACTTCTGTTGGCGAAGTACTAGCCACACTTGCCGAGTCCACGTATTGGCGTCGGTACATCGACACTCCAATACAGAAGACCCACCACCTTTAATTTTATGCACATGCAACCTTATGTATCAGTACCGAGCCAAAGCTCCCCAAACCATCCCGTCCGTCACAAACATCAACCGAGCTAAAGCTCACCGGGCCATCCGTCCCCTCACAAATATCAACCGGGCTAAAGCTCGCCGTGCCACTCTGCCCCTTTCCACAACCACCAAGCCTACCGCTCGGACATCCTAGTCAAACTAACTTCCCGAGACACCGGGGTGTGTGAAAGTGAAACCCAAATTATTCTAGTTGCTCTTTAAGATTTATCACTCCTATAGTTTATGTTAGCCCAGGACTGCCCAAGGTATACCCCGTGAAGGGCTCTCGAAGGCACTAGGAACTACGATGAGATTACGCCAAAAGCTCTCTTTCGCAAGGCACTTACTATTATTGGTTGCTACCCAATTTCTCAACCCTTAGTTAATTTCACTGAGTCTAGCCCTAGTGCTTTTAAACACTTCCTCCCTACGGGAAGAACGATCTTTCGCCTATCCCGGGCACCACCTAACATTAGTCAACCTCTCACACTACAAATCTTGTCTTCCAATGATGAACTCCTTTATCTACCAAAACCAGCAACCTACTGAGGATTCAACTCTCCAAAATTCACTACCCACTCTAGATCAGTTTCCGCAGTAACTATATGCAGTTCACCCTATACTATATGAGATGTATAAAGGAGGTACTCCGGATTGTCTTCCAAATCTCCTATAAAATTTACCAGAGGTC